>JAQPPZ010011171.1:0-488430 GCA_028583015.1 Wollemia nobilis | reverse complement strand
CTCCATTGGGCATGAGGTGGCACCATATTAGAACTAGCTCTTATACTTCATCCATCAATATTTTTTTAATTTAGTGAAAAATATCATGTGAGGCTGCCTTGGCCTGAGAAACCATGACCAGAGGGTTCTACACCATCAAAATCACCTAGAAGTAGCACCTGGCCCTGACCGCACCACCATTATCATTTGGATTTTGGGTATCCAATGTGCGTTTGGTAGGGTGGAGATTAAAACTAGTGACCTCCCTTGGAGGATTACCCTACCCTCTTCAACTCACCTATAGCACCTAGGTGTCATCCATCAATATTAGAGAGAATTTGACTATGGCAATTGACGAGTCATATGGCAAAAATGGTTAAAGTTATCTATGTGGCACATTAGGAAAAGAAAAATTTAGGTGTTACTTCTTTCATGACATTCCCTACTTTTAATACATAGGCATGGTAAGCCAATAGGAGATCTAAAAATAGAATAACCTTGACAAGAGGCTAAACAATATCATTATAATGTTATGTGCAAAATCAAAAGGTTGTTGCTCTTGAACAAGCAGGAGAGAAATATGGTGCTCTAACAACAAAGACAAAGATGACTCAAAGGCCAAATATCCTCCTTATGTGTAGACTATGGATTTACTAGTATTAGGTAATCTAGACATGTCTGGAGTGGTGGGGAATGTGCATATAGCTAGGTTTTCAACCAATTAATAGATTTGATGAGAAGCACACACAATGACTTATTGAAGATAATTTTTGTTGAGTAGTGACTATAGGCCATATTATTGACAAGTGATATCATTAAGTGGTGATAACATGACATCAAACAAGGCCACTTAAAGAGTTTCAACACCAGTTGTGCATAGGAGAGACAAACCTCATATCCTTTTGCAAGGATAAGAATTACCACTCGATACACCAATGTTGTATTGGCATCCATCAACAATTTATTTGGTAGATGCCCAAGCAAAAGAGTATCTATAGTGCATAGGTGCATCATTTAGATCAACTTGAGTTGTTTTTCTAACAACTCAACTATATCACATACCTAATTTAATGGTTTACAACTAATATTCCATTAGTGTGTGAGCTTTCCAAATAGTTGTGAGGATTGTTCCACTTTGAGAGATTGAGAGCTTAGCATCCTAAAGAGGGATTGTAACTCTTGCAAGGAAGATTCAAGGGCTTTGAGGTGAGAAAAAATACAATATATTCATAGCCTTCATCAAGATTAGTTGATGGATAAAAATTGACATATTGCATCTCTTGTGTGTTGATCACAAGGGGATCAATGTATCATTTTTGTTTAATCTCAACTAGTTTTGACAAGGGAAAAATTGGATGTTGAGTATTAGAAAATGGTGACACTTCATTGAGACTTGGATAAATTATATAGATAATTATTTATGCATGCCAATGATGGTAGTATGATGCAATGGAATTACAAGATGGTAAGAGATTCAACACTTCCAAGCCACACTAGCCAACTATTTTGTAAAGGGATATCAGCTCTTGATTTTTTAATTCCCCACCCATAGGTACTAATGAAGTTCAATGGTGATGCCAACCAATTTATGGGGAGAGGGCAAAATGTAGGCAATAAAACTAAGATGGCACCAACTCAAGCACCATCACAGGAGTGAGTTTTCATGAACATGGTTCTATATCTAAGCATTTTAACATACATATGAGTTTATCATGTATCATATGTTATCACATGTATATTTGCAACTATTGGGTGGTTATAATAATGTGGGTATCCAGTAGTTGGTGGTTGAGTGGTTGCAAATTATCCCCCTTATGACCCCTTTATCTATATTAGCTCTTCATAGTCTCAAGAGGGGAGAAGCATGAGTATGTTGTGTGTGATAATACTATTCTCATATTCTTACATGATTGAAGCATTGTATGATTATTGTTGTGCATGTACAAGAATGTATTATCAAATGTATTACAATAAGATAATCCACATATGTGTTGTGAGTTCCTTTGAGTTACCATTTATTTATGTTTTATATTATTTGTATCTTATCTCTGTACATAGTGGAGTACAAATTTGCTATCCCACAGTCTCTATTAGGGTACTTTTGCACCAATTGGGCAATATCTAGTATAGTGAAAAATGAAACTAATGCATCATATTAAACTCAATGACTAACATGCGAATTCTACCATATTTAGTTTTCAAATCCATTCCCTCAAGTATGATCCACATCAATAAATCTGCAAAAGGATACTAGAATGTAGTGCAGTGATAACATATACATGTGTTTCTCTACAAAAAGTACTTTACGTTCTATCATTGAATGACTTGATCAAAAGGCTTTTTTTTTGTACAAGTTTAGTCAACCGTATGTAGCTCTTTAGTTGTATGGTTCTCTCTAGATCTTGTTGATTCTTTCTATAATGTAGTAACTATTGTGTGGTTCTCTCTAGTTCTTGTCGATTCTTTCTATGATGCAATAACTACAATATTTTTAAAATATTTGGATCCATAAACATATAAGCATTCTAAAAAAGGATCTTATTTGAACATTGGGATTTGGAGCTTGAAAATTGATTTTTATCCTATTTTTTTGTGTATGGTCAATCCAGTCCTAGAAACACAATGGTATTAACATAGGTTGATCTTGGATTGAATCATGATAATTTTATACATTAAAAAAATCAATATAATATATAAATTTTTTATTTTATCAATTTAATAAATTTGAACCTCTCATACCATGCAAGTTGTATCCACATATCTATCTTATTCAACCATTCCAGATGAAGGATTATAGGTTCCTTGTAGTTCATCAATATTACATAGAATAAAATTTCATTTTGACATTCAAAATGTTGCATGTTTGCTTTGATTCAATGGTTTGATTACCACAAGTTTACTCCAGAATACAATGGCAGTAGAAGGATAATCCACTTCTTAGTAGATAAAGCTCAATTATTTTAACATCATGTTGGCTATGGCCTACCATATGATGGCCCTTCTATATTCTGTCTTGCATGATTCAAAAGAAATATACCAAACTGCAAAGCTTCCTTTTAAGCTTTACTTCTAGTAAAGAAAATGATGCCCAGGTAAAATGGGGCCAATAAAATCATTGAGAACTAGACTTTCATAATTCATCTTTTTGTTCTGAATCCAATTGTTCTTTGTGTTCCTCATATTTTTTCACTTATGTAAGTGGCAACCCAACATTTTCTTTGATAAATTCTATCAAATATTTCATACTTGACTTTGTTGAAACCTTGATCTACAAAATCCCTAGTGTTAGGAAGAAATAAGTATGTTGGAAAGACTAATAATATAAGTGTTAGAAGAGATACTTACATGAGCTTATTTCTTGCCAACACAATAAAAAATAAAACTAGGACAATCAATGACCTACAGAAAAATCTTTAAGTGAATCAAATATATCAAAGATCAACAAAGCCTTTAAATCATAAACTGAGAAAGTCAGCCAGGCTATTGTCTAATGAAAAGTTAGAGCACTATGTAATGAACGAGGTGAAAATGTAATGGGCTCATACTCAATGCAGCAATTTAGATGTAATTTATAAACATGTTTGTCAATTACTCAAAATAAAAGGAACATAGCTAAGAATATACACACACCTAGAGGTTAGGATGCTCATTCACAAAGGCATCAATCTGACAATGAAAACTGATGGTACACCTTTGAAGTGCTTTGCTAATTTTTTGTTAGCTTGCTCACACCTTTTGATTTCATGGACCATGGTGTGTTAACCTTTTCATTGCATAATTTAGAAGGAGAAAAGAAAAATACATAGATCAGAATTACAATGTAGAAATATGAATTACAAGCTTGAGTTGAAATGTTTGGTTATGTTCTTAGTTGAAAATGAATAAACTACTTCAAATTTTTATAGTTTCCAAGTTAATGCAAGAAAACAAAGTTCATAGTGATCCCTTAAGCAATATAATACATTTTCCAAGTTAATGCAAGAAATCAAATTTCATAGTTATCCCTTAATCAAAATAAAACACAATAATTTGCTAGTTCTATCGAAATATTAACTATCTATTCAACTCAACAATTTTGACTAGCTTTTCTTGAATGCTCTTATTTTCCTTTTAGTGGTAGAGATATCAATTTTGAATATCTCTTTCTCTTTCTATTTGTTTTCATGATGATAGAAAAAGTATTACTACATACAATTCATTGTTGTGAGGAACTGAAGCAAAGTAAAACCATATAAAATAGTTGTAAAGGAGAGACTTAACAGACCTCTAGTAGGACATCTTCAGAGCTTTTAAGAACAATATCATCAAATGTATTTCCAACAACAACTCGAACATCTTCTTTGTTCTATAGCATTACAAATGAAAGGCATGCCTTGCAATGGAATTATAGATACCATAAAGAAGATACTTCAAAAATTGATCATAGTGTGCACTCACTTCAGCTGGTATGGGCTCCAATTTATAATAGGGTGATCAAATTTGAGCAAAAATCCTTTGTATTTTTTGGAAAATTAACACATCCTCTAAAGTGCTTGCAAAATTGCATGACACAAAAATTTATTGAAATCAAAATTAGCACAATCATGATTATCCAATGTGGTATACCTCCAATATTTTTGGAGTTATATCTTATTCTGAGGTATTTGGAGCGCTCTCTATTGTCATATATTGTAACCTACCAGAAAAGCACACATATTCAACCAAAGATGCAAAGAACGAGTAAATTGAGCCTTCTTCAAATGCTCATTCTAATATTTTAGAGGTTCACAAGAAAAGTGCATTGACATTTACGTCAGTTAAAAATAAATTTTACACTTAAAAAAGAATAAATTGAGTAGTGACATCCATGAAATAATTTAGAAAAAATCAGTTTGGATTTGGAGCATTGAATATAATGTAAACTACAAAAACTACTAGAAACATAAACACAAAACAACAAAATAAAGATATATTTTTATCAGCATGTACTAAAAGTGACAAGAAAAGGGAACTTCTCTATCATAAAATTTATGATTACAACTTGTTTAAAACAACATAAGAATACAAAAAGAAACCTTGTATTATTTCCTCCATTTCATGAATGAATCCAATTTTTGGAAAAATAATTACCTGGCAGAAACATAGAGTACATTCTATGGAGAAACACATGTATATGTTATCACTGCACTACATTACAGTATCCTTTTGGAGATTTATCAATGTGTCTCATACTTGAGGGAATGGATTTGAATAAATGAGTCATAATACTATGACGCAACCACCTTCCATCGCACGCTATTCCAAGCAAAATACTGCAATGGGTTTTGAACCTCAAACCTTCTCTGCACTACATATTCATGTTGACTCAGCCACCAACTGGTCTAGTTGGCTAGACGGGTCTAGAGATGTACACACACCAATAACAAACTCATTCTCTCCCACCTCAAATACTGTGATGCCTCTGCTTTCTTCTTCCCTATCGAGAGCACAATTTTGAGTGAATAGAAAGCACAATTCCAACTCCCAAAACTTGGCAAGGACTTTAGGCGTTGTATTAATATGTTTTCCCTTGGTCTTCTTCAACGTCGAAGCCATTCAAAATTTCCTTTTCATGCGATGTCGGCCTCCACAATTTCAAATAAATTTGAAATTATTTAAATGCCCTCAACCTTATATTATAATATTAAATTATAATATAATTTAATCACCTTTGGCCTTTGCAAAAATAATATTGAAATAATGTTGTCTTCTCTTTTTGAACCATGGTCATTGCTTTGACTAGTGCCTTTAACCTTTTGCATAGCTTCTCCCTTTAAAGCCTTTGTCCCTTTGTATAATATTTAAAAATAAATATTATAACCTTTCCTTTTTACCAAATCTTTGTCTTTGGGCCTAACCAGTTCAAACTCGCTTAATAATATTTAAATATTATAATTTAAATATTATAATCCCTTGCTTCAAAATTCTCTTTGCTTGCTTTCACACCCATGCCTTTCCTTTGCATTTATTATTTCAACCTCAAGATAAAACTCAACCTTTTCATTTTGGACATCAATCACAATCAATGACATCAAACCTTTGACATCAATGACAACAATGTCAAAATTTCCAACAATCTCTTCCTTTGTCATTGATGGCAAACCTTTCTAAAAATTCCTTTTCCTACCACTGGATTCCAAAATTGCTCCCCCTGAGAAATTGCTCCTCCTGACTGAATGCTCTCCCCTTACTCAAATATCTTCCCCTTTGACATCAATGGCAAAGGGACTCCTTTGGGGCTAAATATAAGACTCTTAGCTCAGCCCCTTCCCCACCTCCTCTTCTTGAGGTGATTAATTTGTGGTGGGAGTATCTCTACTCCCACCATACAATGCTCTTTTTCTTTGTCAACCTTCTTTTTCAACATTTTTGTAGCCATACCCTTTTGATCCTTTTGAGTGTCCCTATTGTTGCTTGACTCTAGAAGTTTTGGAACCTCTATTCTACACCACTTGACCTTATGTCCAAGATTATTGCACTTGTAACACCTTATGTTGTAGTTCTTGGAAGGTGTAAATGTCTTGAAGTTCCTCTTGGTGAAGCCATAATCATTTCTGTCATGAACCCTGTAGTGGATCACTTTATGACCAAAGTGATTACAAGAGTAGCAATACCCTTGAAAGAGATGTCCATATTGATCTCATTATTCTTTCTTTGCTTTTTCTGTGATGATCTCTATCTCTTGATGATGCATTGTTTGCTCCCTTTTTGATACTATCACTTCTCAACACATCAGTGTAAGTCTTAGATTATTCTTCAATCACTTCTTTTGATGCTTTCTTTTCTTTTGAGCTTGAGCTTGACCCTTCTTCTTGTTTCCTTTTTCCTTCTTCAAAACCAAGTCTTGTTTTGCTAAATGAATATCTTTATGCATTGATAATTTTATCCAAATATTTTGAACTTTTGCCAAACTTGTGCAGCTTATCCTTAGAATATTTCACTTCCATCCTTAGAGAAACCACTTCATATTCCAATATTTCACATTCTAACTCTTTTACCTTTAACTATTCAGCCATACCTTCTTCAATTTTCTTTGCCTCTTCAACCTTAACTTTTAAGTCAATGAGATCTCGTAGAAGCTTTACCTTTGTTTTCTCATCATCTTGTACTTGAGCCTTCAAACTTAAGTTTTCCCTTTTCAACTTAACAAGTTCCTTTTCTATATCAATTGTGGCTTCCTCTTCCTTTTCTGAATCTTTCTCTACTTCTTGGTCTCCAAGAGCATCTTCATACTCTTCAACATTATCTTCAATAGGAGCATTTTCTTCCTCTTCTATTGCCAAAAATAGGATCTCTTCTTCTTCACTATCTAAGAGTCTTTCATCACTATCACTTGAAGCCTTGCTTCCCTTATTAACATAGAAACTCTTCTTGTGCCTTTGAAAGAACTTATTTTCATGCTTGCCTTGACCATACCTGTTTTTCTTTTCATACCTAGATTTTTCTCCTTCCTTTTTCTTATGATCCTGTTTCTCTTCACTGCTACTACTTCCAACTTCTGGATAATTAGATGCATAGTGACAAAAATTACCACAGTTAAAAAATTTCACTATTTTCATACCTTTGTGCTTTCTTGAGTCCTTCTTGTTTTTTCTACCATAGTTGGCTTCTTCATCACTACTTGACTCACCACTTGATTCTAGTTTCTTATATTTTATCTTCTTTGATGCTTTGAAAGCTACCTCTTTCTTGGAGTTGGGATTCTTTACTATTCTCATCTCATAAGTTGTGAGAATTCCATGTAACTCATCCATAGTCAACTTATCAATATCTCTCATCTCTTCTATAGATGAAACCTTTCCATCATACCTCATAGGAAGTGACCTTAATACTTTATGAGCAACACTGGAGTCTTCAATTTTGAATCCAAGTCCATGCATGGTATTAACAACTTCATCCATACAAAGTAAGTATGTAGCAATATCTTCCTCATCTTCCATATTCAAATCTTCAAACCTTTTCTTGTGGTTTTGTAGTTTTTCCATCTTGACCTTTTTATCTCTCTCATATGTTTGCTTCAATTTTTCCCATATCTCTTTTTATGATTTGCAATGCATAACTTTCACAAATTTTGCTTCACGTAATCCAATTAATATTCCATGCATAGCCTTGGTATTATTCACATGTAACATCTTACCATATTTATCTATGGAAGGAGTAGTTGTAGGTGTGAACCCATCCTCAATGGATTGTCATATCTCATATCCTTGTGCCATCAAGTAAGTCTTCATTCTTATGCTCCATAAAGCATAATTGTTTCCATCAAACAATGGTGCCTTATTTGATGAAGATCCATTTTGAGATGCCATCTGTGTTCTTGTACTATCTTCCTTCAAGCTATTAGACTCTTTCGAAGGAACCCGCTCTGATACCAATTGAAGAACACAGGATTATACTAAGAGGGGGTGAACAGTATAAGATCAACTTTCACTTTTCTTTCCCAAACAATATTATCCAATATTATCAATGGAAATATCAATAGCAGTAATCAAAGCAATGCACAAATCATCACACACAAGAGAGACACAAATTTAACGTGGTTCAACCAATGTGGGCTACTCCATGGAGAAAATATTTCTTCTAAATTTTCTCAATAAATCTCTTAGGAATCAATTCCCTATTACAATGTTTATGGACCTCTGCCCAAAGGAGATACCAATCCCCTATGAAATTATTTGTGGATCTCTCTCCATAGGAGAAATCTATCCCATTGCTCTGGTTCGTGGATCTCTCTCCATAGGAGAACTCTTTCCCCTTTGCTCTGGTTCATGGAACTTGATCTAGGAGAACTCTATCTCCTCAACTAGTTCATGGATCTCTCTCCATAGAATAACTCTATCTCCCTAACTAGTTCACGGATCTTACTCCACAAGAGAACTCTTTCCCCTTGCTCTAGTTCGTGGATCTCTATCCATAGGAGAACTCTATCCCCTTACTATGGTTCATGGGTCTCTATCCATAGGAGAACTCTATCTCCTCTACTCTAGCTAGTGAACTTCTAGAAGACTTATGCCCCCACTACTTTAGATTATGGATCTCTCTCCATAGGATACCTTTGTCCCCACTGCTCTGGTTGATGGACCTCTATCCACTAGAGACCTCTGTCCTCTCTGCTCTATCACCTCCAAAGCCTGCTCTCAAATCTATCTCAAATCTACATCAAACTCTATCCCATGTCTAGCACAAATCTACTCTAACTCTGCTCACAAATATGCACCAAAATCTATCTCAAATCTACCCCAAGCCTTAACACAAAGCTTGAACAAATCAATAATCAAATCTACTCAATTTTATTTCAAGTATTCATAAGACTTGTTCAAATTTGCCTTCAAGTCTTCTCAAAAGACTTGGTCAAATTTACCTTTAAGCCTTCTCAAAAGACTTATTGAAATCTGCCTTCAAGCATTCTCAAAAGACTTGCTCAAATCTACCTTCAATGCTACTTACAAAACCTACTCAAATAAATCCAAATCTTGCATACAAAACACAACTTAAATATTTCTTCACACAAATAAATTCTACTTAGAATTCGTTTAACCTCTAGAACACATAGAGAATGATATGCACTTGCCAATAGCTCAATATGTTTTACTCAATCATTAAGTCTGTCGCTTTCACATGTCTCACATTTATTACTCTTTAAAGGTAGGTCTAGTCTAGCACATGATACCTAACCTCCCGATGTACACACTTGCTTCACAAATCTGATTTCTAATGCTTGCACATTCACTTTCAATATCACTCAAAACCAATGCCCAAAAGCTTCACACATTCATTCAAATAATGAAGCACAATTTTCTCACAAACCCTAACACAAGTGTTTCCAGTTTCTTTCAACAAAGATGCACAATGTAGGTCTCAAACCCTAACTCAAATATTTTCAACAATGCTTATCAAACAACCCTTTTATCTCCATCTTATGTTCTAGAAACACTTACTCAACCAAACATCTTAAACAAAGTTTGATGTGCCCATACCTCTTATTTGTTCTTGATGAAGATATGACCTTAAAACTTGTTTCACAATCAACCAATCCTTCTTGTGCCTCTACTAGGGTTAGACAATTTCCAAATCAAACACAATAACCTCTCTCTTTTTATTTTCTCAAAATAAGGCTTTTAATTGAAGAAAAAGACCCTTTTAATTTTCCTCCATCATGCAAAAATTACACACAATAATTTACCATAGGACACCTTATAACTCCTACTTTAAGACACACATAATCAACAACCAAAATTTATCACACCATATCTCTCCTTGAAAACAGGTTTTAATTTATAATATAAAAACCCTTTTATGCCTTATTTCTCCTTCCAAAAAGAATTAAATCATAACACAAAATACCTTTATATACCACTTATTTCTCCTATGCAAATATTAACCTTATAACTCCCAATAATCAAATGTACATTAAGAAAAAAATAAATACAACTTTATTCTATCCTCCACGTGATTCAAACCTCTCACCTCGTGAGAGCAAGACATCCAACAAAGGGCCCATGACCGACTGTGCTAGCGTAGCTTGTGAGAGCTCTATGGTGCCAACCAATTGTTATTCCTCTACCATGCACTATTTCTAATAATAAAAGACTGCAATGTAGCCACCTTCCATCGCGTGCTATTCCTAGCAAAAAATTGCAATGGGTTTCGAACCCGAAACCTCCTCTACACTACACCTTCACGCTGACTCAGCTACCAACTGGTCTAGCTGGCTAGATGGGTCTAGAGATGTGCACACGCAAATCAAAAACTCATTCTCTCCCACCTCAAACACTATGACACCTCTGCTTTCTTCTTCCCTATCGAGAGCACAATTTCAAGCGAATAGAAAGCACAATTCCAACTCCCAAAACTTGGCAAGGACTTTAGGTGATGTATTAATACGTTTTTCCTTGGTCTTCTTCAATGTCGACGCCATTCAAAATTTTAATTTCATGCGACATCGGCCTCCACAATTTCGAATAAATTTGAAATTATTTAAATGCCCTCAACCTTATAATATAATATTAAATTATAATATAATTTAATCACCTTTGGCCTTTGCAAAAATAATATTGAAATAATGTTGTCTTCTCTTTTTGAACCATGGTCATTACTTTGACTAGTGCCTTTAACCTTTTGCATAGCTTCTCCCTTGCAAGCCATTTTCCATTTGTATAATATTTAAAAATAAATATTATAACCTTTGCTTTTTGCCAAAGCTTTGTCTTTGGGCCTAACCACTTCAAACTCGCTTAATAATATTTAAATATTATAATCCCTTGATTCAAAATTCTCTTTACTTGCTTTCACACTCATGCCTTTCCTTTGCATTTATTATTTCAACCTGAAGATAAAACTCAACCTTTCCATTTTGTACATCAATGACAATCAATGACATCAAACCTTTGACATCAATGACAACACTATACTTAAAATTTCCAACACACTTATATTTGAACCCAATAAAATATTTCTTGATGATGCCATACGATAAGCCATAGTTACAAAAATCATGATTTAATCTTGATTTGATATGATTTTTTCTGAATCAATAGGGTTGTCAATTCAAATCGCATCGAAATCCCAAATTTTGTTGATTTTTCCAAAAAAAATTGTGATATGCATGAAAAAAACTTTTTTCCAATGTAAAATTGCATTTTCTTCCATTTTTAAACCTATTTTTTGTTGATTTTTTCTTTTTTATCTAATTTTTTATTTTTTCCGATTATTTTTCCATGTCGATTCTGATCTGATTTTGATTTTCTCAACTATGGTGTAAGCTATTAGGACATAGTTTGTAAGGAAGGGCTAAAGACAAATCCTAATAAGATTTGCATCATTCTAAACATGGAAGAACCACATGACATGAGTTCATTGAAGACCTTCCTAGGATATTAGAGAAGGTTTATCAAGAATTTTGCCCATGCGTCCTACCCATTAGATTCAATGACAAAGAAGATTATTTCCTTTAGGTGGATGGAGGAACATCAAGGAGACTTCAAGGAGTTGAAGGCAAAGCTTGTATGTAGTCTCATTCTAGTATTTCTAGATTGGAATAAGAAATTTCATGTCCATGTAGACACATACAATTTCGCGAATGGATATGCATTGGCCCAAGGAGGACAATTTAGGCTAAACCAACCTATTTATTTTATGAGTCAATTTATATCTCTAGTAAAAAGGAATTACAACATGAAAGAATGAGAGGCTTTGGAAATGGTGTATGCAGTGTAAAATTTTAGATACTACTTGTTGGCCAACCCATTTGTGTTCTACATTGACCAATAAGATTTGTTGTACTTGAAAAATAAACTAACCATACACATATGAGTTAGCAAGTGGCTTATTATGTTATAGGAGTTTGTATTTTGGGTAGTGGTCAAATCCGAAAAGAAGCATGTGATAGTGAATCAACTATCAAGGATTTTCTGAGAGCTTACAAGAGCAAGAGTGTTAGATGAGTTCCCTGATATTCAGTTATTTACCATTAGTGCTACACCGTTATGGTATAAGTCTATAGGAGAGTACCTATCCATAGGGGATCTACAAAATGAGATGTTAGCAACAAAAGGGAGAAAGGTGATTATAAAGTCAACACCTTTTTTATTAATAGCAGGATAATTGTACAAGATAGGATTGGATGGAATACTAAGATGATGTGTAATGGAAGAAGTAAGGCTAACACTAAAGGAAACTTACAAGGGATTGGTTGGAGGGCATATGGGACCAGAAGTGACCACAAGGAAGGTGCTTCCGGTATGTCTATGGTGGCCCACCCTCTATAATGATGTGAAGGAGTATATGTAAGCATGTGATATGTGCTAACAAGTTGGGAAGCCTTTGTGTACTGACTTCATGCCATTACATCTATCCCAGCCATAGGAACTATTTGAGAGATGGGGATTAGACTTTATGGGTCCTTTTAGGACAAGTCAAAAAAGGAAGTATCAATACATCATAGTGGTGACTAAATACCTAACAAAGTGGGTAGAGGCAAGGATACTACCAAACAATTTAGCCAAGAGTATAATCCAATTCTTGTATGAGCAAGTAACCACGAGGTTTGGGATTTTGTTCCAATTGACAAGTGATAGAAAAGGTCACTTTGTGAATGAAGTTATTAAGAAGCTGACAACAAAGTTCAATATTTTACATTTATTGTCAAGTCCATATTACTCCAGAGCAAATAGGTAGGTAGAGGCAACAAATAAGATCTTGGTATCTACACTCTACAAAACCTATGGAATAGGAGTAGATTGGGAGGAGAAATTGCCATTAGTCCTATGCACATATAGGACAACTTTTAAGCCAACAACGAATCATACGCCATTCTAGTTGATGTATGGCCAAGAGGTACTAGTATGAGTAGAATTCATGGTACCTAGTTTAAGGGTAGTGATGGAAAACTAGTTAGGAGACCAAGACAGCCAAGGGGAGGCTTATGGCATTGATTCGAATGGATGAGAAAAGAGTTATGGCACAATGGGCAATAGAAGTGGCACATTGAAGGAGGTTGTGGCACAAGCACCTTAGGAAGATAGACTTGAAACTAAGTAACTTAGTCTTGCAGTATAATGGCAAGAGGTATATCAAGCCAAAAAAGGTGAAAATAGTGTGGCTTTGCCCCTTCCAAGTAGTTGAAATGATGGAAAATAACACAATAAAGTTGCAAAAACTAGACAAAACAATGATTCCTAAAATAATTTATGGATCAAAATTAAAGCCTTATATAGTAAAATCTCAATGTCTATTTGTTTCTTTTAAAGAGCCAAAAAGGACACAACAAGAAGTGCTCATAAATGAGGAGAATCAAGCTAGAGCAATCAAAGTCATCAAGAGGACAAAGAAGATATGGGGCTGAGAAGGTTATTTGCAAAATAAGAGGAAGCATAGCTAGTTATAGAACAACAAGAGTTAGCACCTCATCTCAAACAAAGAAAAGTACATATGTGGGTATATTTTTTGGATAGAACGAAAGAATATGAGTAGGATATACCTCTTCCTGAAGATACAAGATAGGCCTAGAATGAGAAATTGGAAACATTAAGTTTGTTAGCTTGAGTAGGATTCGTACAAAAAATGTGAAAGCACAACCTATAATAAAACAACAGTAATTAGTACCTCATAGAAATGAAATAAAAATACAAGTATACATACAAATCCTTTAGAACAAAGGTATATGAGCAAAAAATACCAACTCCTATGGAAGGATGAGTTAGCATCAAAGAATTGGTAGGGTATAGACCCTTAGCTCAAATTAGACTTGTAAAGCAATGAATGCAGGAACAAACGTAGAAGTTGCAAGAAGAGTATGAGATCTTGCATAGGAATAATGCAAGAATGAGAGCATAAATAATTTAGGAGTTGGATGACATTATACAAATAATGGATGAACGAGCAACTAGAAGATGACAAGAACAATAGGTAAAACTTGAACAATGAAGAATAGCTAAAGAGAGTGCAAGGCAAGAAGGAAGGTCACAAAAGGAACCTAAGGATCCAACACAATATCAGCTAAGTAGGGAAGACGTTGCTAAGATATTGTGGAGAGATATTGAGGAAGCACCAACATTGCTAGAAGATAAAGAAAGGAACTGGGTGACTAACTCAAGTAGTGATGGCATTCTCCTAGTTCAAATAGGAAGCAACAATTCAAGTAGTAGTTTGGATCTCTTATGAAGATTTGAAGAACCCTAAATACATCCTAAGGTACAATAGTACTTAGATGCAAATAGACAACTAAGAAGATAAATTAAGTTAGAAGGCATAGGAGACGCTTAAAGGAAGTGCCTAAAAGAATCCAAGGAGAAAGAGAAGGTGAGGGGATAATTCAAGTACTAACTCTAACTTCTCAACACAGTATAAAGAAACATTAATTCAGTCTGCAATATAGAGATATTGGGAAGAAGAAATATAGACTCAAATATTGTTGGTTGTAGATAAAATATTAAGAAGATTGAGAGAATTATCCCCAAGTAGTTAAAATAAAGGAAAATCCAATAGGTTGCAAAAAAATGAATAAGAGGGTAACTTGGGCAACTCAAGAAGAAAACTAAGTCTTCATGGGGGCCTAACACAACCTAGCCAAGGGAGAATTTTGATTGATGTCCATGCTAGTGGCTCAAGGGAAAGAAATTTCTCTCCTACCCCTAAGATGTGATGGCTTTGGCAGCATCTCAATATTTCAGAAGACAAATATCAAGGCAATAGAACATCTTATTGAATGAATAGAAGTGATACATTCGAGTAAGGGTATGAAGCCCTTTATGTAGGAGGATAGATTCCTTGGAAAACACTCTATCTAGTTGTGCAAGGGACAACTTGCACATGTACAACTTGCACATTGGTACTTGTCCACTTATTACATTGCATGAAATAACTAGATAACTTGCCCCTAAAGTTATCTAAGTATGTACCTTGGAAGATACATTTACATAATCCAAATGATAGAATAGACTCTATTTCTAACACCCCTATGTATTACATTATTTGGTATGAAGTACTCTTGAATTGCATAGATGATTTCTGAAGGTTTAAAACTTGATTTTTCCTAGTGCCTTTGTGAAGATATCTGCTAGTTGATCTTCTGTAGGAACATACTTGAGGATGATGTGCTTATTCTGGAAGTGTTCTCTAATGACATGACATTGCACTTAAATATGCTTTGTTCTTTCATGCATGATTGTATTCTTGATCAGGTTTAGTACTCCTTGATTATCACAAAATATCATGGTTGGAGTTCATTTGATTCCCATGTTAGATAGTATATATTGTAGCCATAGTGCTTCACAAGTTGTATCTCTTATTGCTCTGTATTCTTCTTCAGTTGATGATTGTGCTATTGTATACTATTTCTTGTTGTGCCAAGATATGGGCCTGATCTAGGATAGAACACATAACCTGAGGTAGATTTTTTGTCATCAATAAATCCAACATAGTCTAAATCTGAGTATCCTTGTACACAAAAATCTTTGACATCCTTCATATAAGTCATTCCATAGTCTACATCCTTCTTGATATATTGTAGTATTCTTTTTGTAGCTTTCCAACGAATTTCTCTTGGTTCTTACATAAAGTATGAAATATAATTTACTATAAATGCTATGTCTAGTTGGCTATTTGTTAAGTATAAAATACTTCTAATCAGATGTCGATACATTGTTGCTAAAATCAGTGAGGTTTTATCATTTTTGGATAGTTGAATTCCTTGTTCTATTGGTGTATCTTTGGGCTTGCACTTTGACATCCTGTATTTTTCAAGAAGAGCTTTTGCATATTTTGATTGAGTGATAACTATTTTGTCTTCTCCTTGATAAATCTCTACCCAAGATAGTAGTTCATCATTCCTAGATATGTCATTTCAAAAGCCTTTTCTAGATCCTTTTTTATATCATTTATCAACTTTTTTGAACTTCCAATAATTACTATGTCATCAACATATACTATGAGAATCAAAATATTATTTCCAATCTTCTTGGTATATAATACTGAGATATGTTGTACTTCTACTGAAGTTATAATGTAGTAGATGATTATTGATCTTGATGTTCCATGCTCTAGGAGCTTGTTTCAGGCCATAAAGAGATTTATTCAACTTGCATACCTTAATTTCTTGTCCTGGAATGATAAAACCTTTAGGTTGTGTCATTTAGACTTCTTCTTCTAATTCACCATTAAGGAATACACTCTTTACATCCATCTGATGAAGTTTCCATCCTTGATGAGCTGCTAGAGTATAAATTGTTCGAATAGTTATCATTCGAGCTTTTGGTACGAATGTTTCTTCATAGTCGATTCCCTCTATCTGAGCATACCCTTTGGCCACTAGTCAAGCTTTGTATTTATCAAGTGTTCCATCTACTTTGTATTTGATTTTTTACACCCATTTGCACCCCACTATTTTTTTCCTAGTGGCATATTTACTAAGTCCCATGTTTTATTCTTCTTGAGTGAAGCATATTCATATTCCATGGTTGCTCTCCAGTGTAAGTTTTCTAGTTCTTGAGAAGTTGATATTGGTTCCTTTATATTTCTTAGCATTCCTTTGTTCATTTTTGTCATATTGTGAGTTTGAGGTCCTATAGTTGTAAGATCTGGTATTCTGTAGCATAGTTGATGTTTTTATATCATGTTCTTCTGGTCCTAGGTCCATGCTCATTTCATCTTCTTCAGGTAGATTCAAGAGAAATTTTGTGTCACCATTGGATTCATTTGTGTCGACTTTGACTTTCTCATCAAAAATTACATCTCTACTGATATAGACTTTCTTTGTAGATGGATCTAATATTCTGTACCATGTGGATTCATTGTCATACCCAACAAATATCCTTGTCATAGTCTTGTCATCTAACTTGGTCCTCCTTTGCTTTGGAATATGCATATAGGCTTTGCATCCAAATATTTTTAGTTTTTCCATGTTGGGCTTATATCCTGACCATGCTTCTTCTGGTGTAATATGCTTGAGTACTCTTGTTGAAAGTCTATTTTGCTTGTAGACTATTGTTTGTACTGCTTCAACCCAGTATTTATGATCAAGTTGTGCTTCTTTCAACATACATCTTACCATTTCCATTATTTATCTATTTCTTCTTTATGTAATTCTATTTTGTTGCAGTGAGTATGCTATAGTAAGTTGTCTTTTGATTCCATTGTTTTCAAGGAAGGAGTCAAATTATTTAGAGATAAATTCTCCTCCTCTATCTGAACGAAGTGCTTTTATGGTATTCCTTGATTTTTTTCAACTTGAAGTTTGAATTGTTTGAAGTAGCTAAATGCTTTTGATTTGTATCTCATGAAATATACCCATATTTTTATGGTATGATCATCAACAAATATCTGAAAGTATTTATGTCCTCCAATGCTATCAACTTTCATAGGTCCACATAAATCATTATATATTATTTCTAGAGGATGTAGAGCTCTATGTTGACGTAATTCAAAAATAATTCTATGTTGTTTACCTGCTAAATATTCTACACATATAGTAGCTTCTAGAGATAAGTTGGGTAGTCCTTCTACCATTTGATACATGTATAATTCCTTCATTGATGTCTCACTAGTATGTCCTAGTCATTTGTGCCATAGTTTTGAAGCATTGACTGAAAGAGTTGAGTGAATAGCAGTGTCTAGGACAAATTACCCATTTTTATATGATATTGATGCTATCATTCTTCCCTCTCTAGAGATGTGATATTGCCTTTTTCCAGTGAGAACCTTGAACTCAACAGTTAAGTCTTGATCCATGAGCTGAGAAACAGAGATAAGATTGGTGGTTAATCATGGAACATACAATACATTTTTTATTATGCCTCTTCTATTATTAAGATCTACCAAAATATTTTTGATCCCTTTTACTTCATATGTTTTACTATCTACTACTACAACTGGTTTTTATTTATCTTCTTCAAAAAATCGAACCAATGTATGTTCCCTGTCATATGCTTACTTGCACTTGAATCTATATACCAACACTCCATGATGTTGTTTTAGATATTTTATGATATAGTGCTTCTGAAAGATATAGTTCAATTTTTGGTTTGATTTTATACAAAATTGTAATGATCAAAAATCAACCTCTTAATCTTCTTGATACTCATATTGAACTAAGCACTTTTCAATTTTGAAGAGGTTTTGATGTTGGATATCTTTTGTCCCTAAGGAGAAATTTTGTGAGACAAGAACATAAATTTCCAACTTTAATAAAAGTTTTAATAACCCTTTTTTGAAACCCTTAGGAATTTTATTCAAGTGTTTCTAATTTCCAAAAAATTAGTTTGAAGTTGAAACCCTTATCACTCCCAAATTTGGAAAACTAGAACACATTAATATTTGCAAACTTTAAATGGATTAATTCCAAGTAGAATCCCTTATTGCTCCTAAGATGTATTTTTGTAAATATTATATTAATTCTTAAGTTTTGCTTTCAAACAAAGATTGATTTTAAATAATATATCAACCTTATCTTATAACCTTATAACTCCCTTTTTGAAATTGAAAGCAAATAAGAAATTAAGGTCGTGTACCTTTATGACATTCTCCTTATTGAGCATAGATTCCCAAGGCTTTAATGTACTCCATGAATGTTGGTTGACCAAGATTTTTCAAACTATACCCATCTTGCTTTGGATCTCTACCGAATAGCACCCGAACTGATGTCGAACGTCCACCGTCACTCTATCAAACTCAGCCTGAATAGTTGTTGAGTGTCTACCTTTGATGTATCATGTAGCGCTTGAACTCTTACCAAGCATCTATCCCAAGTAGTTTTCTCCCTTTTCGTGGTTTTCTTGTCACTGTATGAGTTTCTAAACGCTCATGGAAGCTCTCATATGTTTGGTGGAGGTGTCGAACTCACTTCATTGATCGTGACAAGTGTCACTATTAAGTTGAAAATATTTCTTTATTCTTCCTTGAGCGTTGTCCAAGTAACACTCCGTCTCCAAGCTATCTTTCTTGTAATGTATGTCAAGCTATATGTAACTCCACTATTTGGGTTATGGGCACCAAGAAGTGTAACGTCTCCTTTGTGAGTGTTATAGAGTATCTTTCAAAATATGACAAGTGGTAGTTGCATGCCTTTATTTCTATCAATGCTTATATGAAGACTCTCCAATGCCTTTTCCACCTTAATCCTTACTATTTTACGTAGATTCTCAAGTATCTCCAACTAATGGTTGAGCTATGGTGGAGATATGGCAAAGCTTTGGTGGAGATATGGAGTAACTTTGGTGGCCCTTGAATGGATTTCGAATGGCAGCGCTTGGATGAAGACTCCTTGATACTTTACTCCATTGTAAGCATTTACTAATGGTAGAAATTCTTTGATACAAATGCTCCTTTCCTTTGACGTATGTTTGCTTTATCTTCTTCTTTGTATACTACTTGATATTCGCCTATATTGTATCTTCTGCTTTGTACACTACTTGATCTTCTCCTATGTTGTGTCTTTTGCAGGTTCAAGCATCCATGATGAGCCCTTTGAGTGGCTTCTATAGCTTGGAAGGAGTGCTTAAGTTCAGCCCTTTCTTGGCTATTTTTCTTGTGTTTATTGTCCCTTTTTGGGACAGATTCAAATCTATTTTTAGGCTGTAAAAAACTAGATTGAAATGGTGTTATAAGATGTACTATAGTGTGTACATAAATTCCATTTGATGCACCTTCTTTTGCACTCTTATTTCAGATGAGAAAATATGATTTTATGGCAGATCTTTCTCCTGCAATACAAGGGTTTTAAGGTTGTCTTTTATAAGTAGACACCTTCCTTTTTTTTTCTTGGTCACTTAGATAACCATTCTTATATAAAAGTAGATAGAAGATTTTATTTTCTGCAATTTTTTTCTTGCATTCAATTCTTTAATGCTTTTGGATTTGAGACTCACCAAGTTTCATACTATAAAGCTTCTATTTCTGTTTTTGGTTAGTTATGTTCTCCAGGTTTTGGAGGATTCTAACCTTTTTGGGTGGCTTCTTTAGGCCACTACGAGTTGTAGATTACTATGCTTCAATAGTATCTTTAGACACTTGATATAAATCATATTTTGTGCCCTTCAAGAACACAAAACCAATTTCTTTTGAGAGTAGTGTAATAGTACAAGTTTTTTTTCACTTTTAATGCACTAAGATTACACTTTATCACTCTAATCAACTCTCAAATTAATGCATTAAGAATTTACTGCAACTAATCAAGAATAACCTAAAATGAATCTTTAAGAGTTATTCTGAAATTTCACTACAACTAATATTGTAGAGCTTAGTCTTCTTTTTCTTTCAAAATAGATAATAGGTAGTTGATAGGAACTATTTTGAAATCTAATCAACTCCTAATAAAAATGTAAATAAACCTTAAAAAGAACTTTTTATTTTTGCACTTTTGAAGACTACATTCCAATTTTCTATTTGCAACTTTAATCCAAATGCAGGTACATATAACAAATCTAATAGGTAGATGAATTAATAAACCTATTTGCACTAGAAAGTTGCATACCATTTTGTTGTAGCTATTTGTAGACTATCTTGAATAGCTCCTTCTTCATCGAATGATGGTCTCAACCTTTATTTTACGAGCCTAGGTTTTGATGGCTTGTTCTCCTCTTTTGTTCTTCTCCTGATGCAGATTTGGAGAAGTCTTTGTCTCTGAAGCGATGCCTTCTTTTTGTGAGAGGTAATCTTCAAATCTTCAATATTTGGTGAGCTTCTTCTGAGATGTGGCACTCCTTGCCAAATTCTTCTTCTCTTGGGCTTGTTGTCGGATGGCAACAATTGTCCCAACTCTTTTGTTTATTAGAAACTTCTCTTATCTCTTTATTCTTGTCAAGCTCTTCAAACGATCTCACGATAATAGAATTTGCAAGTAGCAGGTTCAAAGGCACATCTGTTTTACAAAAACCTGTAGCAATAACTTTCTCTATTCCTCTATCACGACCCATTTCCCTCGAACCTTATTAAAGTAAAATTAATTGATCATGGGATCAATTAATGCTCAACTAAAAGGGGGTCATAAACCCTAAGGAAATTTACAAAATTCCAAATTAAGGAATTTGAAGAGGTTAGGAGGAAAGATGATATAAATTTAATTAAGCATGTTGATTAGGTTAAGTGCATGGATTTATGATGCAATTAGATGTCCAATTTTTATTGGACCAAATTAGGCACTAGTATTATTTAATATCGAAAGCCTATCCTAATCTCCCTCATGGCATATTTTGATTGGAAGAAGGAAAAGTTAGATTCTCCTCTCTATATTTAATTAGGAGGAAGGTGGAAGCATGCGGGCTTAAAACAAAATTAGGGCAACCCACCTTATCCTCACGTGGACCCTCTTACCTTTAAGGATTATTCTTCACATGGCATATTGTATTTTATTTGGCCAAGGAATATTTTAATACTAGAATAATATAGCCATTAGTGGAGAAGTACCCTATAAATAGAGGACACCTAGTGAAGGAGGAGCTAGGAAGTCTTGGAAACCTAGGGAGTATGCTCTCCACCTTGGTGGATCAGGAACTAGAAGGTTTGAGAGATTTTCTAGATGAAGAAAGAAGCATTCTTGGAGGTTTAGAAAGAGGTAAGAAATAAGGACTTGAGAAGCAATCAAAGAAGGTTAAGAAGAGACTACTTTGAGATCGTAGGAGAGATAGGTCAAGTTAGATATTTCTTGCTTTTATCATGTTTTAATCAAACATTTCCTTATTGGTTGCGATGTATATAGCATGAATTAGACCATGCTAAGAATTGATTGTAGTATAGCTAATTATCCTTTATGATCATTGAATCATTCTTGTTCTCTTAAATACTCTCTAAATAAGTAATTGAATGATTCATTACTTTCTCCCTTTAGTAACTCTCTTTATGATTTAGAGAGCATAGTAATTAAATGATTTTTAATCACTAATTTAAGAATGCCCATGGATATAGTAAGGAGTATAATTAAATGGTTTTTATTTTAAAGAAATAAAATAAAGGACCATAGGATAAATGAACCATCAACCATATGGATAGACAGGTTCACACTCCAAACAAGCCACTAACTTCAAGATAGTCCACCATCGTTGACCGGACGAGAGCTTCGATGAGCAGATGTGAAGGCCCCGATGACCACTAACTAATGGTCAAACGATATTGGGAGTATTACTCCTTATATATCACTGCAAAACCAACCCACAAAGAATGTGGGATGTTTATTTGAAAACCCTAGGTCTTTTGGATCTACATTGGATTCATGTCTCTATGCACTTTGTAGATTTCTCACCCTAGATTGGAATCAAAGGCTACTATGGGGGATCAATACAAAAGATGATAATTCACATAAGTGTACTCTGTATTATCTTTGTGTAAACTGAACTAAGATGATATTAGTTATAAAATTCTTCTACTACCCATAGTACAGGGATACCCCTTTAGGGAAGACATTGGGTTAACCATAAAACATTTCTAAGACCCCATTTCACAGTAAGAACTTAGTAGATTTAACCCTCAAGATAAGCCACTATAATAGCACGGCCTGTGATGATGTTGGGCTTGAATCTCTCTCTGTGTTTTGGAGTATTATGATATTGGGAACCATAGGCATTAACCGACAAAGATAGCATTACACTATGTTGACATCCTAATCAATTCTAGGTGTGGCAATGATAAATTTCATCTTCATCACCGACCCTGCAAAACCCTAACATAGCAGAGGGTGTTATCGGGTCCAAAGTGGTATGTGTGAAGCACCTTAAAGGAAAGAGCTTCCTTATATCTTAACCATCACTTGATGGTTGAGTGGGGATCACATACTAGATGTAGCAGGCTACAATTGACCCTGCCACATGCCCACTCTTGGTTGTTCTGTGGAGGTATGCATAAAATTGATGTTTGACACCTAGCATAATTTGATGTGACCTATATTAACCTTGTTTTTTGCTTAGATGTCACCATGTGTGTTCGTCTGATTGGCACATAGTCGATGAAACACCCATTTTCTTGTTATGTTGTGGGAATAAATTATCCCATATTTTATCCTATGGGAGAAATTGGATGCTTAAATAAGAGAATACACATCCCTTATGTAATGACCACTACCCAGTGGTCATGGTGACCACTGAGTGGTGGTATATGACCAACACTTGGTGATCAAGATGACCACCAAATGGTGATCACCTCGTGTTTATTGGAGAAGCCTTTGATACATAAGTTGACCATGCCATGTAAGCCTAGGTTTCAGATGGAATTTTGATGTCGATTGTGACTTAGTGTGTAGGGTGCATATAAAATGACAAAACATTTTATTTAGTTCCAAATTTGGCTTAACTAAGATATGGATGCGTATGGTGATCGTTGGATTAGATCATGTAATTCAAGAAGGAAAATTTGGATTAATAAAGTACTAGGACTAAGGACTAATGATTAATAAAGTTAAGATATGGATAGTCCTATGCAAATAAAATGGAAGGTCACTTCACACCATAGTCGATAGCTTTATTTATGGTTATAAGGTATAACAAAACAAAAAGGATGAGCTATACTTACATAGTAAGGAATCTAAAATTATACAAAAACCAGTTTATATGATGACATATGAAAGTAGTAAAAATAAAGTGAGAATGATAGGTGTGTTTCAATTATAAATAGAAGTTTCCTATAGTGCCTTCCTTACAAATGAAATATTACTTAAAGGAAATATTAGTACGCACTTCAAACAAAATAAATAAGGGATCAGTATACTAATGTGATTTGGAAAGATTGTTTTTTAATGAATTAAAGGTATGGGACTTTAATTCAGGGATGACTTTGTGTCAACTATGTAGAATTAATTTGGAATTCATTCTTGAGGGGACTTATATGGTTCTCTCTAACATTGATACGATTTCTCCAAAATATAGTCCGATGATTATCATAATCACTTATGAGATGTTATAATTCATTAATATGGCTTAGAGAAAGAAATCAATAGATTCCTTAATTGTATCTTGAATTTTAAAGGAATAGTTGGTTTCCTTATGGGTATGAAAAGTACCTTCATATTATATTGATGACTTAGAGAAAGGAATGGGGAATTCCTTATTTGCATCATGACCTTGAAAAAGGGACAGTTGTATTCCTTAGTTGGTATTTGATTTAAAGGGATCCGAAGATGCCCTTCTTTATTTGTAATATTTTACATCTCAAGTTTATGAATATGAGGAAAGAACATAGTTTGGAGGCTGGGTTTTTCCCATCAAGGTTTCCCAGGATAAATCATTGTGTCACTCTATTTTGTGGTTTGATGTGTTATTTCTTGTTCCTATTGCTTTTACTTTTAAAAGGAAAATGATATATGTGGATGAGATGGTTAAATGCTTAAATGGGATAGTTATGCATGTTTCTAGATCACTACAATGATTATTATTTATTCAACAATTTTATTTATGATGTTAAGAATGGATGATGATTTAATATTATGCAATTATGCCATTTACTTCCTGGATTAAATTGGTTAAATGTGAATGATGTAAATAATTAGTTTTACTTCTTGTATTTAATGATTGTGTGGATATATAGAAGCTAATAATAGTGGAATGTAATTCCTGTTTAAATAGATCTCTCATGTGATGTTTCAATTCTATGGTTATGATGAATAGATTTTATCATAAAAAGGCTCCATTAGTTTATATCCACCTCTTAAACACTCATTATGGTTTAAATTAAAACACATTGGAATTTAAGCGGAATAAAACCCAAAAGGAGGTAAAATTGGTCTTGAACTATAAACCAAAACAAACCTTATATCCGAAAAGCTAAGAAGTGGAGTGTGCATTTCCATGTTGGACAAGTATTATCTTTAGATGACTTTTATGAATAAGCAAACTGGATACCTAAATGAAGGAATGGACAAACAATTTTTAAGGGGTTTTAAGTTACATAATCTTGCTTAAGATGACATTCCATGGATTCTATGCGTTTAATCACGAATAGTGATTTGTTATCCTATAGATTCCATCAAAGATATGTGGATCGGTTATAGGATCTATGAATAACCATTGGTGTGGTTATTTCATCTATGATGGTTTTCCATGGGTGTGGTTCTCCATATTTAAGGCATTCACCTATGTACTGAATTGGTGGACAGTATGTTTATGGTGATTCCCCTTTTTATGTGGGATGAAACCTAACGCTTGGCCATAGTTCTCATATCAATGGGGTATAAGGGTTTCATAGAGGCTGATCACTTCTACTTAAAGAGACTCTGATCAAGTCTCAATATCTCTTGAAGCTATTTGCCTTGACAAGTTATAATCCAACTGGAATGAGTCTATCTTAGGTCATGATTATGTTCCTTACCTTATGAAAGATATATGAATATAAAAAAATTTGAGTGGTTGAGTAGTGACAATAGGGGTTGTTACATCCTCACTAGGAAAAACCATAGCTCTGATACCACTGATGGCTTTGGTAGCATCTCAATATTTTAGAAGACAGATATCAAGGTAATAGAACATCTTATTAAATGAATAGAAGTGATACATTCGAGTAAGGGTATGAAGCCCTTTATGTAGGAGGATATATTCCTTGGCAAACACTCTATCTAGCTATGCAAGGGACAACTTGCACATGTACAACTTACACATTGACACTTATCCACTTATTACATTGCATGAAGTAACTAGATAACTTGACCCTAAAGTAATCTAAGTATGTACCTTGGAAGATACATTTACATAACCCAAATGATGGAATATACTCTATTTCTAATAGGATGTAGGATCGATGTAAAGGGTTGCAAGGACCATTCATTGATCAGGTAAGAAACAATCAAGTTGGACATGAACTTTAGGTTGGACCATTTAGATCACCTCGAGGACCACATTCAAATTGAAGAAATCATCCACAATGGTTGAGATATTGGATAGATCTCGGATAACCTAGAGATGGGAGAGGATAGTCCCAAACTAGAGATATTTTCCCAATGATTACAAGAAGGGCCATGGTACAAATGCGTGGTCATAGAAGAAATTATCTTGGAAATGAGAGAGAGCAAGTTTGCATAATGCAAGCACAATTTCAACAAGTCCACAAAGGATTTAGAAGATAATCTTGGACAAACTTGGTCACCAAGTTTAGAAGATAACATAACTCAAGGAAATCCAAGTAGGAGCCATACAAATGAAGGAGAATATATGATAGATCATCATACAAATGAGCACAAGATGGTAAGAAGCAGTGCAAAGGATGACCATACAATGCAAGATCAAGAAAGATATTATATGACAGAGCACCGTACAGACCAAGAGAAGTAGCAAAGGGACTATATGATAGGTGTTATACAAGTCAAGTGCATAGGGAGGATCGTATGGCCAACCACCTACAAGTCCAAAGCAAGGGAATTGTATGACAAAGAATGTAAAGAATGAGGATCATATAAATTATATGATGAAAGAACTAACAAAAAGGTAGGATGATATGTCAACAAGGGATGTTGTGCAAGCCTAAGTCTACATGGTCATACGACTTGTATGACAACCTTGACATGTCATCAAAAAGTCACATGTATAAATATGTACATTAACAAAAATTGCAGGTTTACAGGAGGTTGTATAGTAATACTAAAAACCAATAGTAGGAGAAATTAAAACTAAGACAGATAAGGAGACATACCATACAGAGTTGGAAAAAGACAACTGATTTTCTTTTACACAAACCCCTATATTAAAATTATACAAGGAGGGGCACCTACTATTCAAGGTAATTCAAGGCAAGTTGCAATGAAGGGTTTGAAAAAATGTGCAAGGGAAAGGAAAAAGAAAGTTGTTATACAGACAAAGAGCATCAAGGGGGAAAGTAGGCCAATGAGGAAATCATCGTACAAGAGCATTGAAGGAAAGACTACAAAGAGAAAAAGACTGCAAATTGAAGAAAGTGTCGTACAATTTTTTTTGTGAAATTGTCATATGAGGGAAGGTAGGCTACCATACGACACAGGGAAGTTATCATACAAAGAGAGAAAAAGTGATCATATGATGCAAAGATGTGACCGCACAGGAAAAGAAAAATACCACCATATGATTAAATAAGGTCATCGTACAAAGGACAAAGACTACTATATGACAAAGGAGTATTGTACAAATTGAAATAAGTGTCATACAATCATGAGTGTCATACAAGTATAATTGATTGGCCATATAGACGATGACAAACTGACTAAATAGTCAATGTACAACAAAAAGAAAGAATGTACGACATATGAAGTATGAGTGAGAGAATAGATTTTGGTGAGTGCTTATGAAGAATAGAACCACAAAGGATTACATGCTTGCCTGACCCGTTGCATAGGAGAGAATACCCAAGGAGAGAAGAAGAAGTTAGACTCAATGCAAGACAAGAGTTACTAGAGTACACACAAGGAAGAAGACATTACATGGAGCAGGAGACATAATCTCAGAGATGACAAGATGATTCACTGGCAAAAGAGAAGGATAAAATAAATCTAAAGCAAATAATATAGACTCAACCAGTTGGATAATTTTTTGGAAGTGGTGGTAAGAGAATCCACCATATCATAAGTCGAAAGTTGCATTGATGCAAGTAGAAGTAAGATGCATTGCACAGGTTTAAGTATTTGATTAAGGTATTTTTTAAGGAATATTTGTTGCAAATGTTCGAGACTTATGATGCAAATAAAAACATAAGCATTATGAAGATTGGAAATCGAGACATGAGGATGATGATTTTAGAAAATAATTTTTGGTAGATGTTTGGGTTACCAAAATAGGAAATTGCAATGAGGAAAGAGGTCTTAGATACAGAATAATGGAATAGGATAATTTGAGATATAACAACTATTAAACCTAGCAATGCCAATAAGATTTTTGGTTTAAGAAGTCATGGGATTAAATAGAGCCAAATGAAGAATGATGAGTTACGATGTGTTATAAATATCATCATGTCCAAACTATCCAACAAAACCAAATCATCATAGATGCCTATGTGGCTAGCATAGTGTGCGCAAGGTATGGTGGAAGGTATAAAATACGATTGGGCATTGTAATTATACAAAATCAAGAATTTCTTGAGATGACAAACTAAGAATTTTTTGATGGCATTCCACGCCATTGGAATAATGTTGAATGTAGTGTCATACACCAAGATAGAAATACCTAGATTAACAGCTCTAAGGAAGCTACCTAAGAATGAATTCATATTTTGAGATGGGTAAAAGTGGTGCCAATAACAAAGACTACTTCGGTTAAGGTTTGGACCAATAATATTATTTGAAGAGAAAACCTCTTTGATGAAGATGATAGTAAGGAGTCAAATAAGGTGGCACCATGACCAAGAAAGAAGATAAGGTTAGAGCCCAAATTCTAGCAAGAAATTGAAGAAGTGACTATGGGAGTCACCTAGGAAGAACAACAAGTTGAATAAAGAAGGAAGAAGGAATGATCGTAAATAAATCATGTTCGAACATGGAGACAACATGAGTAGGAGAGGCTAATATTGCAAGAATGGCAATCTTTAGAAGAGATTGTGCAATAGGAAGAATTGAGGGCATAGTTAATTGAAGAGGTTCAAGAAGAACCAGTAGTGATGGGCAATGTGGAGGAAGGATTGCCAGGACTTGTTGAATGACCACAAGTGAATTTTTATGCATCACCAACCATACCGACTATAGAGCAGTTTGAGATCTTAGAAAGAGTCTAATGTATATTGAAAGAATTAGTGGTGCAAAGAGAAACAAGAGTTAAATATCTAGGAAGGGACAAGCAGGTTTAGATCGTACTTGAATCTCAAAAAAAAAATAGAATTATTAGGAGACATGGTGGTAGCCAAAGATTAGCCAGTGAAGAAAGTCTACCAAATTTTTAGGAATAAACTATAGTACAACCTGATTAGCTGGAAGAGAATAGAGAAGCGTAGCCGAAAGAGAATAAAGAAGCGCAACTTAAAGAGAATAAAAAAGTGCAACTAGAAGAGAATAAAGAAGTGCAGTTAAAAGAGAATAGAGAAGTACAACCAGAAGAAACTAGAGTAGAATTAAATATGGAACAGGAGGAGGAAGATACATTCCAAGTACTAGAGAAGCATTTCATTATTGAAGTGCCTAGTTTCAAATGGTTTGAGGAAGAAGGAATGCAAGCTGATGATTAGGTGAATGAATTTTTTGGAAATATGATGGAGGTTTTTGACTCTACAAGACTAAAATTTAGGATGGGTTGTGTAGGATAACTAAGGCAATGGAAATCCATGGTTTACAATGAAATAGAGAAAGCAATACAATGGGCCCAAGAGTATGTGAAGACAAAGAAGCTCACTGAAATCCATGAAAAAGAACCATAGGAGTTACAAGTTGAAGTGAAAAATATGATTGGAATGAAGGAGCTACCAAAGGGCATGTCAACTAACTATAGGGTACCAAGGAGAGTGTACATAGATTAGGTATCTTGCAATATTGCCCAGTAGACACAACTAAGGTGGGGTATAGGAATATTCTACCAAAAGTAGCACTAGTATACAGCTAAATTAAATTTTTGACTCATTGGATAGATGAGTTAATAGTTAGGTTGCAAAATATATACTAATCCAAGGAGAAGTAAGTTAACCAATATAAGGAAGAGATGGAAACAACGAGAGAAAAAATTGAAGCTATGAAGGAAGAAGCTGAGAAGATGAAAAGGAAAGTAGAGACAATGAAGAAGGAAGTTGCAGCAAAGACTATTAGTCTAAGGAAGAATAATGAGGATCAATTAAAGGCCAAAGACAAATAGTTTAAGGATAAGTACGAACAATTGAAGGCCAAGGATAATAAATTTGATCCAACTAAGAGAGATATGGAGAGGTGCAATGAGATCATTATAAGCTATAAGGCAAAAAATGGAAATAAAGTCATAGTTTATGAGGCTCAAGAAAAAGAGTTAGAGCATAAGGATCAACTCATTGCTAAGAGGGATGAACAGTTGGTTATTGCAACCAAGAATGAGGCTAAGCTAAAACAAAGAATGCAAAAGAGTGCTACTGAGTGAGAAAAGGAGTTGATAGTGCAATTGGCCAAAATGGAGAAGAAAGCTAATCACTATGGACTATAGTTTCTTCATTTTAGTATATATGCAGAGAGATTGAAGGATGAATGAGAAGCTTTGTGACTCCAAATAATAGATATGGATGGAGCATCTATGGCAAAATATTAGCAAAAACAAACATATATGAAAAAGCAACAAGCATCGATGAGGATGTCGACTAATTTAAAAGGAGAGGACAAATGTAGGTGGTAAAACCGCTTCCTAGATAAAGAAAAAATAAAAGGTTATACAAAGTTTTGCATGCAATTTTGTTAAAATTAAATTGGATGGAATGTATTTGATATTAGCATAAATAAAATCAAATGAAATTAAAAGTGAAATTAGGTGAAATGAAGATGAAATGTAAACGAAATTAGAGATTAATGAAAAGTGACTTTAGACTTTAGGAAATGGTAAAATTCATGCAACGTCAGATTTAGGGATAGTGGTTATAAATATTTTGTTGTCCAAGAATTGCTTGGAACTACCAAGGTAGGCTTCAATAAGGTCCCCTTTCCTTCATTTTGGGCCAAAATTAGTTCCAGGAAGTCTCCATTAGGTCTAGTTATGCTTAGGTTATGTTATGCAACATATGAGAGCAAGTTGCTTGGGTAAATAGAGAATATTGCAGGAGATTCCCCACCTAAGCATCAAGAGTCATTCCTCCTTCACCAGTGATAGAGCCCAAGATTGTTAAAGAAGTATCTGAAGATGAAGGGCCAAAACTAATAGGGGTGTGTGAAGTAAAAGAAAATTTTGAAGATGCAAAACCAAGTGCTAGAGGGAACGAGTTAGAGCATAAACTAGGGTTTTATTGGAGCAAAATCAATTTATGGAGGAAACATCGGTAGAAATCCAATGACAGTGAATTTCATTGTAGAAGAGGATTTGGGGCATATACCCATGGTGGGAGAGAGGGTTTTGAAGAAAATCCATGTAAATTCTAGATAAAAAATTGAAGTCATGTAAGAATTTGAAGATTGGGGACTTGCCCTAGGAGAAGCATAAGAAAAAGAATCCCTAGTTAATCAGAGAAATGAAACCCTAACCAACACTTTTGGGGTTGGATTTGCTAGAGAAATTTCTAGTTGGAAGTGAGAAATGCCCAAGGAAGTCATTCTAAGGTAAGAAAATATTGTTTTGGCCTTGAAAGGAGTTGTTAGGTGGATGGTGGTGCCCATTCAAATGAAAGAGAAGGTCCTTTCGGCCATCCAAAAAAAGGAAATGAGGATCGAACAACACAAGTCCATACAAGGGCTATCTAAATTAAGATTGTCAAAGTGGAAAGGCACTCAACCAATCCAAAAAGGGATGATAGTTGTTTAGAAGAGCTTGCAAGTTGCTCAAAAGCTAGAAATCATGTTGGGAAAATATTAGTCGTTTGTGATATTTGGGTCATCCAAGGCCAAGGGATGGCTATTTAAACTAAAAATCAAGTCATATGAGGCTTTGTCATGACCATATAGAACCAATATGTTTGGTGGTAGTTGACCATAAAGGAACAAAGAGTGGGTTGTCCAACTTATGGTGGAGGTTGACCAATCGATAGAAGTCACTAATCTTGTGTGAGAGGTTATCCAATGACAAAGTTGCTTAAAGCTTGGTCAAGGTCATCTGGTGGATGGTAGAGAGTATGACCTGATTGGTTATGTTCAAAAAAAGCAATGTACAGGGTAAACCATGACAAATACTACAAATAGTTGGTATTTTTGGATTCATTGCAAAAACAAATTCTTTTGGAGGGGCCTAGTTGATCATTTTTTTCCATTTTGTCTTTAGGTAACTATTTTTCTACATTAAAAGTTTGTTTTCTTCCCTCCATTTAAAATTAAAATTTAGATAATATTCTAAGGGAGAAGAAAAGGGTGCACGTGTTGGGCACATGGTTCAAGAGTGGCACATGCCTACATCAATAGAACGTATGGTCACACAAAAGAAGGTGGGTATTTCATGAAGGAGGAACCTTCCCTTTAGCCTATGTGTGGTTGTTTTTTCATTCTAACGAGTGCCCTAGCCAAGGGGTGCTAGGGGAGTCTCCCTTAAGGCTTAGGGCTCTTCAGGTCTATGGTTCAAATCCCATTTACCCAATTTTTTTGTTGAATATTGTGACATCATCTCGTTGATTGAGGATGTGGCACATCTTAATACATGGCACTATATGATGATTTTACCCCTTCTTGCTTATGTATATTGATATGGCTCCCTATGATAACATGCCACTTAATGATGATATAGCACCTAACAATAACGTGGCACCATATCATGACATGGTATCGAATTATGACATGTCAATCAATGATGATGTGATAACCAATGATGATGTGATAGTTAATGATATGTCAAGTGATGTGGCATGTAATGACATTGAAAATATTGATATGTCAAGGGTCAACATGTCAAAGGCTGACATGGAAGACAAAGTGTTGTAGCACAAGTGGTAAGCATTCCATAAATAGAGGAATAGGATGACAACACTCTTGGCAGTTCCACTTGTACTATGTTCTAGATTGCAACTCCCACGTTCCATGTTCAGTCTACAACTATGATCTCTACACACAAAGAATCCTATATACACTACAACTACTAATGGTAAACACATTGAATATAGATTACACTCAACATAGGTAGAATACAAGTCAATTACATTACTTATGGTATAGCATTATAGAATACTGCACAATGCATATACAATCTAGATTCATACTACAATGTCTACACTTATAGATTGCCAATATATGGCTCTATTTTCTCCCTAGAAACACTAGATTTCCTCAATACACGCAAATGAATAGTCTCACCATCATCTCAAATAAAGTTAAAGCTTTATCCTGGTCGTTACCAACAACGACTTCCTAGGACAACACACCACCCAACTGTCTCCATATTCGACGTTCTCACATTACCCTTAATGCACTATAGTCTATTTGCAATTCATAAAATAAATGATCAAGTTGCATTATATTGTTATTTTATCTACATTTTATTTCATTACATATGCATTTAACTTTTATTTACATTACATTTATAATTATTTACACAGTGCATTTTGCACTATTTTTTCTTTTGAGGTCTAGAACTGGTGCCTACATCTTGCCTTTCCTCTACTTTGGTTGACATCCTTGTCAACATCTGCTTCAGTTCTTGGAAGTTTGGCTACTAGTGTTGAGGTGTTAGAGTAGGTGCTCCTCGCATTTCTATGATTGTAGCTTTAATGCCTCATTCTCGTCCTTTAGTCTTTTGGCATAATTAAGGTATCAAGTTCCTTCTATACCATAATGATTCACCCTCTGCTCCATCTCAACCAACTCTATCAAGAGCTCTTTAACCCTCTTCGTAAAGGTATCTTCAACTTCTTTCTTAGCTTTTTGTGTTGATCCTATAAGTTTCTTGTCTCTTTCTGTAATTAGTTGATCTTTGTGCTCTAATTACTTGGTCTTCCCTTTCAACATTTGCCCTCTGATTGAGCACTCAGATTTTAGTTGCCCAATTAGCTCTATTCTTCTTGCATATTATTCTTCTCCTCAACCTATTAGGCCATCTTTTGGAAATGTGAGCATATCTATAGAGAAGGAAATTGGGCAATAGATAATTTAGCCAATTGTGATGTTGATCTTTGTTTAGGTAAAATTAAAATTTTAGAAGACAATTGGCTGAGTGAGATTTTCTCTATTAATGAAAATGATGTCAAGGAGTTGATTGTTGAAACATAGCACTTTAAGGAAGATGAAGAATATATTTTATAGAAAAGGAAATGAAGAATATTTTTGATAAAAATGTAAGTTAGATATGGTTTAAGTTCTTTTAATCAATTACTATATTATTACATTACAATAGTTTAACAATTATGCATGTATTTCTTGGCAAGATTCAAACGTGGGTCTCCTCCTTGAAAGTTGAGGAATATGACTGGTTGAACTAAAACCATTTGATATGGATATGGTTTAATTTACCTAACAACAAATGTAATATTTTGGTGTTTTGATGGGAGTGGCCCTCAATAGAAGCCCCATATAACTTTTGAAGAAACAAATACAAAAAAAAAACTTGTATCGTGATTTTGGAATAGTAGGGGTCATGTTTATTGGATGGTGTAGTATATTTTTTATTATTGAACAATAAGAGCGAAAATATCAAAAGAACATGCAACAAGGAATAACCAATAATCTAGGAATAGAACCATTTCATTATGTGTAATTAATATATATCAGTTACAATAACATGATCTTGTCATCCAACCATAAGAGATGCTTTATTGTCTTCAATATCAATACCAACAACACAACAATACATAATGGCGATCCAATGTTGCAACAATGCTACAATGCTTTGATGATACCAATGACATCATTTGACTACTCACATATGGAATATATACAAAATTGAAAAGGGAGGTAGACAATTACAACTCAAACTGTCACCCTCATATTGAAGTACAAACTAAGTTGAAAAATAATCCTACAATACACAACACAAATTGTCTTATCACGTTCACTACAACTATGATGTGTACAAAATAACAACTTGTAACACTACTTGATCAAGAATTATTATGACTCATTGATCATCACATGTAACAATACTTAACAAAACTACTTATGTAGAATACAAATTGATCTTGTCAACTCACTTATGTGGCACCCATGTTTGTTTGCTGATGTATTTGGTTGCCTATAGATGGCTTTTTGAATACACTGGTGTTGCCTCAAAAAATATAACCAAATTTACAATTGTTAGGATTGCTTGGATTGGAAATTCTAGGTGGAAACCAGTGTCACAAGATTCCAGTTCATGTTCAAATACGTTGGGGTTTAAATTAGGAATAAATTTGACATTAATAAATTTGAAATAAAGTTCAGGATAAATTTTGGATAGTGTTTACCATTTCAACACAGAAAATGACACAACCATGAAGACATGGTAGAGAAGAATGTTGTAAAGAATATGAATTTAATGAGTACTTGATATGATGTGAGTTGGACTGAATTTATGACTGAACTTCAACAATCAAATTCATTGCATGTTAAGATTTGACGAATTTCTGACTTCAACCTCAAAATTTGCCAAATCCTGTTACATGGGTGGAAACCAACTCAAACATTCTGAACAAAAGAGTTGGTGAACAAGACTTGGAACAGTGATGGATGCTAGAAGGTCAATAAAATTCTTGTGGAGATGTTTGCCTCAGTATCATGTCTTAGAGTATATCATTTTAACAGTGTTCAGTTAATAATGTGGTAGGATTGCTTACCAATATTGCCATGACACATGGAAAATTTGCAATCAATAGATGCCAAAATTAAAGACCTTGCTAGATCTGTGGATTTAAGTGATTATGTTTTCCTTATTATAAAGGAGGATGACAATCCACCAATTATAGGGTAGATAAAGGGATAGCAAGAGAGAATAATTGGAATGGTTAAAGTACATCTATGGTGTAGTTTGGGCCTATGGACTTATGTGTAGTTCCATAGGCCCTTATTCCATTATAAATCAATCTCCTTATATAATCTTTACTTTACAACCTCTACCTGTGTTACAATATGATTTTTGCAAGATAGCCATCTAAAACATTTTAGAAAATCTTTCGGAGTTGCTTATTGGTAATGGGGGGGGGGGGGGGGGGGGGGGGGGGGGGGGGGGGGGGGGGGGGGGGGGGGGGGGGGGGGGGGGGGGGGGGGGGGGGGGGGGGGGGGGGGGGGGGGGGGGGGGGGGGGGGGGGGGGGGGGGGGGGGGGGGGGGGGGGGGGGGGGGGGGGGGGGGGGGGGGGGGGGGGGGGGGGGGGGGGGGGGGGGGGGGGGGGGGGGGGGGGGGGGGGGGGGGGGGGGGGGGGGGGGGGGGGGGGGGGGGGGGGGGGGGGGGGGGGGGGGGGGGGGGGGGGGGGGGGGGGGGGGGGGGGGGGGGGGGGGGGGGGGGGGGGGGGGGGGGGGGGGGGGGGGGGGGGGGGGGGGGGGGGGGGGGGGGGGGGGGGGGGGGGGGGGGGGGGGGGGGGGGGGGGGGGGGGGGGGGGGGGGGGGGGGGGGGGGGGGGGGGGGGGGGGGGGGGGGGGGGGGGGGGGGGGGGGGGGGGGGGGGGGGGGGGGGGGGGGGGGGGGGGGGGGGGGGGGGGGGGGGGGGGGGGGGGGGGGGGGGGGGGGGGGGCGCTACTAAAGCCATTTCATATTATAAACGAAGGCATGATCGTAGCAAACTTTAAATTCTAAGAATCCCTACGCGTAATACTGCTTGCTTCTATAAGCATTAAAATTCTAAAAAGTTTATAACGGTAAACTGAAAATATACATAACTATTCTGTACACATACTAAACTCCAGTCGATCATACAACTATGAAGAATCATTATTAGGCGGCTCAGTTTTATGGTTTGGTTGTTTCAATCGGCAGAAAAAGACAACTGTCGTGGATGGAACTGTGCAACGAAGTCTGGACACCAGTACGAGGGGATGGTGAATTCTGTCCACGAGGTAATGAGCTTTTTTTTTATTGAGTAAATACTTCTTATACATATACATATCCGTCGTGGGGATTGAACTCGGGTCACATCACCGATAATGCAAATGACGTCCTTGCTACCACATCACGTAGATATACATATTTCTTATATCTGATGATTTTTTTATAACTCCTCTTGTATAATATAGTATGTGATGATATAGTTAATAAACACGGGCAGTTTATGTTGTACTCACTATTGAGTGTCATGGAATACATCATACTGTGACTAACCATTACTAAATACATAGATAAAGATCAGTGGATAACTAAATCTGAACACACATTATTGATATGTGCCATTCAAGGTCTCGCCTTGACGGGTTGTTGCGCTCCTCCATGATTTTCGAGCGGGGGCAGACGTGGAAGCTTTTTATCTCAAGGAAATTTCTCAATACGTCCAGGGTGTCATATTTCCACCACTGGGGAAGTTGATCAGGCCAAAGTTTAGGATCGTTGTCGCGAGAAACTCATTCTGCTCGATGGCGTTGACTTCGATATCGCCCCATTTGAACGGGAACTCGTAGATATATCCTCACTTCCTCCCCTAGTCATAGGCTTGGTCCGTGTAATCATTTTGTTGCTCGATCTCCAGGGAAAACAAATATTCCGTGGTGTAGTAGCGCAGGAGAAAGGGTTTACCAGTAAACCCAAAAACTCTGATTATGAAGTCGTGTGTTAGTTGAAAAGTGTCACCCATGTTTCACCGCACCACATCATCTCTCATCTTGCGGGGGACGCGCGGGCAAGAACCATGGATGCGCTCTAAGGTAGGGACGAGGAACGCCTGATTGAACATGTAGTAGGACTCTCTAAAAACACTCGAGTCCATAGATACACTGACAGTGGCCTACCCTTCTCATCAGTGCGCCTGATAGGGATAAACTTGAATTTAATGTGCATATGAAAGAGGAAAAGCCAGGCTAGGAACGAGAAATATCTAAAAGATTGGAATTTTCCTTGTATCAGGTCTTGTAGTCGAGAATGCAAGCTACACACTATCTAGTCTGCCCAATAAAATAATACCGGCTTCGTGTTTGGTCCCATGGTGCTAGGAGCGTAGAATTCTCCGTGTGATATGCATTCTGCAAGGGCGACCTGGTAGGGAAATACCATCGTATAAGTGGTGAGCCCAAACACCCATGCCAACATTGTGTACATATCAGTGCTCTTGAAATGCCTCAGAGACATAGGCAATGTTAGCCACCGGTTGGTTAGTAGTGGGTCCCTCAGCTGAGATTCCATGAAACACCGCATCTGTGGGTTGTCCTGATATCTGGAAGTCTGCTTGTCAATGTTGATGGATTTGATGGTATAATCCTTATTCGATAGCTGCCTAGGAGTGAAGGCGACTTGGATGGTGTCAAAAAAAAGTGAAAACATAAATTTTCCCTCTCTATTCCAGACCTTCCTGGTTAGAGGGTTATAATATTTGGTGACAGCAGCCATCAGCTCGGGGTAATTATGCATAGGGGGCACAACAACCAGTACAAGTTGGAATAGTATGCTGCAGTCCTGGGGCTCGTGGGAGAGACCTCATGCCTCTTGTCGATGGTCTATTGTAGTTGTTCAATGCTCTGAGAGAAGGCACCATCCCTAAATTTTGCCAAATTGTCAACAGGTGGGGAAATCACTACCTTCGCTGACCCCGATTCCCCCTTCGACCCTGTTGCTACCTCGGGCTTCTACATCTGTTCTTTCCTTTTATCCTTCTTCTCTTTCTTTTATTTTTCACTCTCTGCCTTCCACTTCTTATCGCTCTTTGGCTTGTCTGAAGCTCCCTCCTTGGGCGCCTTACCCTTCTCCTCAATACTCCTCTTTCCCATGATGATATGCAAAGAAACACAGGTGCGTTGATGCTCGCTAGTGAATTACTCTGTTCTCGGATTCTAGTGTAGCGCAAGGCAAGCTCTAAGTCAATTAGCAGGGTGAACTTGGGCGTCACACCTTTTATGGGAGTGGATGCAAACTTCGCCATTAATGGTGTATATTTTAAGTAAATGCCTGGAGCTAGGAGTTGGTAGAGGTAGCCGTTAATCATTGGTGGTCGTGCGCTCCTCCAAAATCAGATGATCCCATGGGGCACGAAATCTTTCTTGAAGGCACAAACACCTCGATCTTTGATCCTGAGGCTCTATCCTTTTTCTCTAACGAATCGCTTAGGAATGTGTGCAACCAACTTTATTTATAATGTGTGCTTTGGGAGTATAAATTGCTATCGTATTTTTTGTGCATCCCGATACTCATCGTGTTTAGTTGTCGTATGGGGCTGAGGTTCACTCAACAGCAAAGCAAATCCTAGCTTTGGGGAGTGTGATGCCCAAACTTGGGCTCTTGCTCTTTGCACTTTATATATGTAGTTCATCCAAAACTTTGAGCAGCTCCTGCCCTCGCTCAAAATCTGAGCGAACTTTGGCACTCGCTCCAAACTTTACCCGAATCTCGGCTTCGTCTTAAAACAGAGTGAACCTCAGCTCTCGCTTTGAAGAAGAGCGAACTATTTTGGTGGGGTGAGGACTTAGAAATTTTTTATTTTTTGACCCGGAGCTGAGTCTCACTCTAGAGGTCACCCGACTCTCGTCCTCACTCAAAATCCGAGCGAACTCCATCTTGATTTAGACTTCACCCGAACTGCGTCATGATTTTCAACTTGTGTTTCGTCTTAACGTTGAGTGATTTCCGGGTTCACATCAAACACTGCCTAAAACCCGTCATCGCTCCAGGACCGGGTGAAATTTGGCATGGTGGGGACTTTGCATTTCTAAACCTTTTCGCGGTTCGCTCCCAACTTGAGCGAAGCTTGTTCTCGCCGCTCAGTTAGGGTGAACCCTGTCTTCTTCAAACTTCGTCGAAACTTCGTCCTCATCCTTGATCGTGCAATTCTGGTCGAACAGACTCTCCAAAGTGATTAGTCCTTTTGGGACATGGTTGTTTTTCAACTGTATCAACCCCTCATACTCCTTGTCATCAAGGTTTCTACCTTTAATTGTACTTGCTTCATGAATTAAGAAATTGATGATTTGTTCATCGCAGTCAAACACCTGCCAGTGGGTGTCCCTATCAGGAACATAAGGCTTGTAGATAGTTCTTACCACCTTAGTCTTCTGCATCATGTCATCAGTCGGGGAGTATCTGGCTCCAATAGACGCTAAGACATCTGCGTGCTTGTTCTTTTCCTACGATATGGCTTGGACATTTAGTGACTCAAAGAACTCCAACAGGTCCCAAACCCTATTGCAGTATGCCTTGAGATAGTGCTTTTTTGAGACACACTTGTCGGTGATTTGCTTGTAGACTAACTCTAAATCTCCAAAAATTTGTAGCTGCTTGATCTCCAACTTCTCAGCCTTCTTCAACCCTAAGCACAAATCTTCATACTCTACCGCGTTGTTGGTGCAACTCCAAGTGAGCCTGTAGTAGTAATCTTTTTGTTCTCTAGAGGGCGAAACCAAAAGAACTCCTACCCCGATGCCATTTTTGCATCGGGAACCATCAAAGAAAAGCTTCCATAGTTTATTTGAGGCAGAGTCCTTGCTCTCATGCACTGTCTCCTTCGGCTTCTCGGGCTTGGTGATGGAATAAGACCCCATCTCCGACTCAATCATAGCATTAAAATCAGTCAAGGAGAACTCATCCTCCATTCGAAGCTACTCCAGGGATTCTTCCACCAGGTCCACCTCCTTTGATTCTTCTGTCATCAAGTGGATCGAATCATCCTGCTGCCCCTCTTCGGCCATTTTATCGATAAGGAAGGTGGAGGGTTTCTCATTGTATATCTTCACCTTCCTTCCCTTGAATGGGACCTCCATGTGCGAGTAGTCGAGAGAAATATGACCGCCTAGCTTGGCAGTGAACTCCCTTGAGAGGCACATGCTAAAGTATGGCTCAGGTCAACAACTACCACCTCCTGTATCACAACAATCTGAGGCACCTTGTGCAGCTGGATGGGGATATCTTTAATGACACTAACTATTTTCACAGGAGTGCCATCCAGTTGGAAAACACCTGGACTACTCCGTGTGTATTCCATACCCATCTCTTCACAAATCGCCCTCGACATGACAATGGTCGCTACACCGGAATAAATCATGCAATTGTGCACAACCCACCCCTCCATTCGAAGAGATAGATAGAACGGCAATGGCCTGTTCTTTTCTGTGGCTGAAGTGGTCAGAGTTTGGGCTAGGATAGGGTGCATCGACTTTCCTCCCTTGGTATATTTCAGCGATTCTTGTAGTAGGTCCACCTGCCTGGGGATTTGTAGAGCATCATATAGGCTTATCTTGGTAGGAGTCTTCTTCAGCTCTTCAACAATGTTGTAAGCCGAAGCAATAGATAATTTTGGTTCTTTCGTAGCCTCGTACTTAGTGTGGTACTACTGAGTGGCTTCAACCCTCTGTCACTTCGTCAGATATGGGTACTTAAGCTTCTCCCTGGCCTACTCCCTGGTTTCACCTTGAGGTTGAGATATTGGAGCTTTCACCGGCAAGGATTTCTCCTTCGTCGACGGGGGCAAGGGAACTTTATCTGGAGCTTTTACTGGAGGTTGCTCCTTCTCACGGTGGGTGTACACCTTTAGAGGTTCCATATGGGCTACATCCACCTCAATCGGCTTCTTCCCATTTCTGGTAAGAATTGAAACTTGCTCGTCCTCGAGGATCATGAGGTTACGGTTTGCCTCCCTAATCATATTAACTTGATCACTAGGGATGCTGCCCGCCAATGTTTGAACATAGTTCTGGTGCACCATACAAGTATCCTCCCCATGTGGGTCATTGCAAGTGGAACACCAGTGCACATTGTCTGAGGTGCTCAGCTCTTCATTGTTTAGAATAGCGGTATTCCTCGGGGAGGTCTATCGGCTTGATCCTCTTGATCTCTTATGATTGCCGGAGGGAGATATCTTCTTGGCATGAATTCTTGTTGATCCTACTTTTTTTTCATAACTGCCATATCATTGGACAGCGTTCTCACGGTAGAGTTAAGAGACTGCAGCTCTTGTAAAAGCTTGGTTTACGGGTCAACAGTCGGAGGAGCCAAAAATGATAATGGTGCTATAGGCGAAGGCAAAGCCGAATATTGCGGGTATGGAGGAAGCTGTGGAACTACGGTAGGAGGAAGCTGCGGGAAGCTGGGCGCCTAACTCAGATTCCACGAGGGAATCGGGTACATGGAAGGTGCAGATGGGAACTGAGTAGATGTACCGGGGTATTGGTACTGAGGCAAATCAGGGTAGATTGGCATTGTCGATTTTGGCAGGAGTTTACCAATAGCGATCAAATCAGCCTCCGCTTTTTGTGCTTGAGTGTATAAATCTGGAAAAGTGTTGACACCAAAATACTGAATGTTCATACTGAGGTATGAGTTGAACGCTCTGAGGAAATAGAATGTTGCTTGCTCAGGAGTCGGTCGAAGGCCATCAGGGACTCTCTACTAGATCTGAGCAAATTTGACATTGAAATCAAAGACCCAGGAGCAAGGAGTAAGGGTCTACCAATTCATTGAACCCTTGTATCAACCTTCCTGCCAACTGGTCCCATGTAGCAATAGTGTTGGGCGGCAAGGATCTATACCAGTACAGAAGCTTCCCCCTGAGGGATAAGACTATCAACCTCACCATGATGTTTTCTTTCGTGATACCGTGAATAGTAGCTAGAGCAGCAATGTCCTGGACATTCTCTTGCACCGTTTTTCCAGTGTCCTCATAGGTAGGAATGGCCTTGAGCACTGCAACTGGGATTTGAGCTTGTGTTGCAAGGTTCAATGGCCCTGAATGGTTCCAAGTTGCAAACTGTCTTGGAGGATTAGGCTGTTGATTTTGCGCCATATTTGCATTTGGATTTGGCTAATTAGGAGGCAGCAACAACAGGATCGGCTAAACAGGAGCTCCCGAAGCACCTAACTGATTATCAGGTAAAATTGGAGCGCCTTGATGGTGTGGAGAGTTCAGAGGATTTGGAGGACAGTTAGTTGCTGTGCTGTTTGAAGTTAGATCTTGCTCGGCAACAATGGCTTCTTGCGATGATGCTTTGTCCAGGGAGATATTCGACATGACTAGCCTAGGACGTTCTCCAAAGGCGTTGATGTCAAACTCGTAGTACTCCATCTCTTCTTCTGCGTTTCTAAATCTCCATCTCGTACGCATGAAGACGTGGTTTTCTTATACTGGTATTTGAAACTTGGAGGTATCCGAGTTTAGAAAAGTTGCCAGATGTTCAAATTTGACAGTATAGGAGCGAACATCACTTCCTCAATACTGCTTATGAGGTGGAACGATTGGGTCCCACCGGGCATGCCAAAAAAAACGGTTGGTTACAAATCTACCATTGAGAAAGGGTTTGGTTTATGTATGCGCCCTAGACCCGCCCAACTGATTGAAATGTCAAAAGGAAGGAATGCCTTTTGTGCCAATCTCTAGAGAAGGATGTCTCCTAGACTACACTACACTTGGTTTCATATTAGGAAACTGGAAAGGGATTAGGAAAATGCTGAAATAAATGTAAATAAATGAAAGGGATAGAAATGTAGATTGTTTCAAGGGGAAGAACAAGCAGCACAATTACTAACTCCTACTTGAACCGACAACAATCAATATCACAAACATAGCAGAAACTAAAGCTGAACACACACTAATATTTATCCATTAGCAATTCCAAACTTTGTTCTTACTTCACACACTTAAATTCAGATTTGAGAATTTATTGTATGCAAATGAAGAAACAGAATTAACAAAAATAAGCATAGAAGGCATCATACACAGTGAAAAAGTTCAGAATCAGAACCAGGAGTCTTAATATTGAAGCAAGACAACTCTTTAGCAAAATGTTCCCCCCTTTTACATTGCAATGAGCGACTTTTTATAGAAGAATTTTCCCCCCATTACATTAATGTCAAACCCCTAAAACTGCCAGGGCAGTTGGGATTTGACTCTTGTCAGCTGACAACGTACCTGGAATACGGCTCACTTGTGTTTAGAGCAGCTCCGAACCATTTTTGCAGTTGGGAGAGCATGTTTCATCAATGCGGCTAGTGCAGCTTGCCCTTTGGAGTTCTTCTGGGACCTGATAGGGCATCCTGAAGGGATGGGTTGAGACTTAAATTCGTGCACCATTAATGCGCCTCAGATGCCCACCTACCCCACTTTCCAAGGTTTGCTTGAGATTCTGCCAAGTCTGGACTAAACATCGAGGATTGCTCGTTTTTAGCTCAGGGCTGAGATTCGCTGGAGGATGGGAGTGATATTGAGAATCGCTCAGAGATGGAGCGAAGCTGGGAGTCGCACGAGGGGAGGAGCGATTCTGGGAGTCACTCGAAAATGGAGCGAACTTAGGAGCTCTACCTTGGCGCTCGCTCACTTGAAATGATGTCAATGCTGGGATTCGCTGGCAAGTGGGAGCGACGCTGAGAATCTCTCGACAATGGAGAGAACTCGGGAGCGGGAGCTGGAGCTGAGGGTCGCTCGATCAATGCTTCATGGTGTAGTTCACTCGGAGACCAGAGTGAGATCGAGGTTCGCCCAATCCTGGAATGAACTCGGGTCGAGTCAGTCCTTAGCCTTTTCTCACTTTATGTGTTGTGGTTCTCTCGAGAGATCGAGCGATTCTGAGGTTCACTATTCTTTGAAGCGATATTGGGGGGCTTTTAACTTAGTCTTTTTTTTCATGCCTTGGCCTACAAATCACTTTGGGGTTTGGCGAGGCCGAGGTTCGCTGATGAAAGTGAGCGAGTCCGAGAATCACTCGAAAATAGAGCAAATATAGGTGGCCCTGCCTTAGGAAATTTTAAATGCTCTTCCGCACTTCACTGCGCCTTCTGCCCGAAGTTGGGCATCGCTGATGAGTCAGGCAAACCAGAGATGCTTTGTGCCTTAGCCAATTTTCGAGAGAAGCTGGTCTCGGAGGGAAGGAGGAAAGGAGAGAGGATTCGAACGTGAAAACGACACAACATTTTTTCAAAAAATTTTACGCCTAACTCAAAATGTGACAACAAGTCCCTGCCCCAATGTGATTGTATTTGCTTTCTTTTTTTTTTTAGACTAAGCTGGGTAAATAATGCAGAGGTGGACTAGATAGGAGCCCTTGTTTTGGGTAGTTTGTGGGAACACTGGGCAAACGTAAATGCACTCCAAGTAAGGGTTGTCTTGAGATGTTGTTAGTTTCCAACTTGGGAGGCAACTTATGCTAGCTTGGGTCTTTGCTTTCCATTTTAATAGGTATGGGAGGCTAGTCAGTTAGCTGAACTTTGAATCACACTATTAGAGTATTGTTAGGTCTATAACAGGTTGGGGACTTTAAAGCCCACCTGGTGGTTTGTTTTGTTATGTTGATACTTAGCTATGCATCTATGGAATATAGGCAGACCTATGTGTGCAGCATTATTTTAATATAAATATATTTTTACTTGCTTTGAAAATAAAGGGAGGACATAAATGGAAATTACAAGGCATGAATAGGTTTTTGCTTTGGCTATATCCTAATGATATATTTTCATTCTCAAGGCCTAAGCAACCTGATTTTGCCCTTTGTAAAGTAGGAGTTATGACTCCATTATTATAATTATTGCCTTTTATACTGGCAGAACTGTTGTATGTCTACCTTGGCTATGTACAATGTCTGCTTATCTAGTCTATTGCACTTGTTATGTAGGATAGGATGTTGTCGTAAGTTATTAATGGTGAGATATTAGAAGTGGGAAGCTTCTAGTTCTCCTGATAGCTTCAAGACCAGGAAGCACTCACTGTCCCTACTAATATGACTTTTCAACGTTTAAAGAATAGCTTATTTAACTTTGTAAAGCATTCTGCTTCTAATTCCCTTGATAGCTTCAAGACCATGAAGCACTCATTGTCCCTGCTAATATGACTTTTCAGCATTTAAAGAATAGTTTATTTAACTTTGTAAAGCATTCTGTGTTGGAGAAACAATTATGTATTCACAAAATTTGATTAGTTAAATTGTAAAATGAAATAACTATCAACTGTATAGACCTTTGTGTCATTATATTTTATATTTTTTACACAACTTATTATTAATAAGATATATCTTTTAGTTTGTCTATGATGCCTCCTCCCTTGTGTACGACATACTTTTAGAGCAGATTATGGTGAACTTGAGTGCCAAATGAAATTGGTGACCCTAAATGTCAAAGGAAGATTGCTGCAAGCAACCACATTCCCTTATTTTGGCCAATTGAGATCTATATATTTATTTTAGAGTGGCAGAGATTGCACTTGTGACGATGTTAAATGGTTTGTGCTTGACCTGTCTAAGGAGAACCATTGTCAATACATTGAAGAGGACTTGCTGCTTCTAGATTCTTGTACTAAGAAAGGATGTAGAATCAGAACCACTAGGTCTCTAGTTTGTGTGGAGATTGAAATTAAGCAAACACAATTATTAGCTGCTGACCCTGGGCACATCTATAGGAGAAAGAATTTATAATACATCATGGACAAAAATAACTTAAGGATAAAGGATCTAGTGCTGGGATTTGGGAAGCTACTATATGCAAGATGGGTAAGCATCTCTTAGAGGTGATAGTATCACTTAAAGCAATGACTGGCTTTATTTGGAAACTGTTGGTCTCTATCAAATATGGTCACATTCTTTTGTATGTGTCATCTTCTGACACTTGCATTACAGATGCTGAACCTTCTATAAATATCTAGAAGGAAGTGCCCACAAATTCCATGGAAGAAAATGTGGGAAAACATGAAATTTTATTCATTTATATTGGCCCTTGTGTCACCAAAGAAACCATGATTGATATTGCCTGCATTTGAGGTTATCAATCAACAAAGTGCGTATGTGAGTACAGATGTTTCTTCAAGTTTTTGGATAGCTCTTTATTGGAGATGCAGTTTATGAGAGTGCCCAAGTCAGAACTGGAGTGCAAGGGAGCCAACAAGCATGAATGTCTTCTCTATTTGACCATTTTGTCTGTTCTGGGTTCACTGTTAGCTAGTTTTCTAGGTTTTTAAGGTTACTTTACTGTATCATATTGTAATTTTACAGTCAGGATTTGTTTAACCTTGTTTTACCTTTCCTTGGATACCTTTCAGTTAGTATGGCGGTAGATAGCATAATGCCTCAGACTCTCAGAGTATGATTTTGTAAACAAAATGGATTCAAGTAATGGCAGTAGGCATTGCAGAAAGTTTTGTTTTATATTTGCTTGACATAGAAAAGGCTATAATAAATGGATTTTATTTTTGTTCAGAATTTATTTTCTTAGTTCCTATTGGTGCTTCTTGTTGTGGCAGTGCTTCTTGCATTCAGATCTGATTGGAAATCGTCCATCAACAAAGTAATTCAAAGAGAAACTACCATGATTTCTCAATGCGTTGCCATCTGCAGATTGTTCCAAAGGGGGTCATGGTGCTTAGACTAATAGTGTTGATCTTGAAGGTAAATGCTTTTGGGATTTAACTATTAAAATGCATAATGCCATCTATTTAATTGTGAATATAACATTCATTATTTTTTTTTAATTTGCTTAATAGGATACAAAAGTGGAGTAATTCTAGCATCATAATTCCGTACATATCATACACCTTTAAACAAACAGGTGTGATCTTGTTTAATGTTTGTTTGGTTAAATAGAGCTCATTTGCAAGGGAATGGATGCTATTTACAATGGTATATATGTATTTATGGTTCAATCTCTGTTTAAATGATGGCAGTGTAATCTGTTTGCAAGAAGAAATTTGTGTTCTATATCAGTTATGGCATCATGGTTTTCTCTTTATAGTCTTATTGCTTGTACTCTGTTTTGACAGAGAGATTTTATAGATGGAATGAAAGCTGCAAGAGAGTTCGCTGCACGAGTTTCAGATTCTCTTAAGGTAAGCACCTAAATTCTGAAAGGCAAGCTCATTGTTGGTGACTTCGTAATCAGTAAAACAATCAAAAGAAATCAAGGTCTATTGGTTTCCTAAGATAACCAAAAAGAAGTGTTAATGGGACTAGAATAACCTTGCTAACCAACAGGAAATTGAAAAGAAATGATGACATATTAAATTCCAGATGATCATGAAAGGTGAATAGTATTAAAGGTTGGGAACAATTCTATGTTGTATATCAAGGGAGTGAACATGGCATATCTAACTTAGTCTAGGTCTAAGCTAAATGAGATAATAAACGGATGTAACATTCTAAAACATTATATCAAGGTTCCACGAGCCTGGGGGACGAGGGGACGAGTTTCGGGGGACAGTGGGGGACGGTGGGAGACGACAGGCCGATTTTAGGGAACGTCTGGTATAATACTATGAAAATTGAATTTTTTTAGAAATTTAGAATAATCTACACGTTTAGAATTCTACACACAACAAAAATGATATTAGGATATTCATATTGATATTAGTTACTAAGTGCAGCCATTTAATTGTTTCAACAAATATAACTTGAAGGTTCAGTGAAGGATATCAAGTGCAATCTGCCAATCTCTAACAGTTAACCAAATTAGTTGCTATTGCTCAAGAAATGAATTCCACATTATTCAACTTTTTCAAGTCATCATTTTCAACAATGTACTAAAGAACATAAAGAACAGATTAAAGCAAAATTTACAGTATTTTATAAATATTAAAGCAAAAGTTACAGTATTCTAAAATAAACGGATTTGTCATTGAAGTCAATGTCCTAAAGCAGAAGTTACAATTTTCTTATTGAAGTCAATGTCCTAAACTCAATGGGATTTGTCTCTTTGTAAGAATAAGACAAGTTGATGCCAAGCATTCCTCATTTGTATTTTCTCAATGGAAGTGTATGCAAAGCAAACAATTTAGGCCACTTTGCAGGAAATCAATTACCATTTATAGCAACAAAGGAACACACGTAAAAGCAAAACAGTGAACATGAATCTAATTGGATGCTATCTGTTTTACAAAATCTTCATTCTTGAACATTAGATAAATCAGTAATAGAAGCATTTTGGACCAGGGTCTTTTCCCCACCAAATAAAGTGCCATTCCAGTAAGATTTATCATGCCACTTTTACTAGCCAACAAATTCATCATGTTTTTACCTTACATGATTTTCTGAATTATGAATTTGAATAAGACATGCAAAGCCATAATCTAAAAATATTTTCAAAAATGCAGTCAAGAGGCACGCTGTTCTGAGTTGTAAAACTTGCTTGTTTCACTTTTTAACATCCTACAATTTAACTATTTTTTTCCTTGTTAGCTTCCTTCTCAAAAGATTTTGTTTAACCTTGTTTAAAGGGATTTTGTAAGATTATGCTTATTAATTTTGTATTCTTGGTTTTTCTTTGGAACACTATTTCCAGCTCTCTCCAGAATATTGTTCCACAATGTAGTATTTGAGTCCAAATACCTGCTTTGATCATCTACGGACATTAAGAAACTTCCTTTCTTTCTAAGTAATTTTCACTAGTATGAGTAGGGTCTCTCTTTGTTACTCTTTATGTTATTTAGTGATCTCCACTTATTATATCAACAATCTTTATCCCTCACTTGTAATTTTAGAATACTGTAACTTTTGCTTTAATATTCATAGAATAGATTGGCTGAGGACTTGCTTTAGATTATTGTAACTTTTGCTTTAATTTTCATTTGTGGAAAGTCATCATTTTCAACAATGTACTAAAGAATAGATTGAAGAACACAAATGTCTTACAATATACTAAAGAACAGATTAAATTTTCATTTTTTATTTTTTATTTTTAGTTTTTCTTTTGGCGAGGATGCCCAGCCATGGGGGACGGCTGGGTCCCTTTGGGGACGCTCGAGCCGTCCCTAGGGACGGTTGGACGTCCCCGGGGACGGCTGGGCACCTTCCGAAGGTTCCTAGCCGTCCCCGAGGACGCCCAGTCGTTCCTAGGGGCGGCCTGAGCGTCGCCAAAGGGACCCAGCCGTTCCCAAGGATGCCCCAAACTAGGGGACGTCTTGGGGATGGGAGGCCGTAGGCCTCAGGCGTCCTCGGGGACGTTTTCCAATCATCCTCCAAAAGAGGGACGGGGGGAAACGTCCCCAATGCTGTCCCCCCGTGCTGGGGGATGCGGGGGACGGGGGGACACGTCCCTCAAGGGTGTAACACTGCATTATATCCAATTGTGTCCAACACGAAAATGGAATTTCATAAATAACATGTTGCAGGCAACTCCAAGGGGTTAAGGTCAAAACCAAAGCATCTGAAAAGAAAGAAAAATGTTTTTGACCAGGAGTATGAATTTTTGTTTCTGTATTAATCTTTTTAAGATGTGGAGTGCATTTGCATGCTTCCTTAGATGAAGAACTAAAAGATCGCTAAAGATGGAACTCCAATTGGTCCCCAAGTAAATGCTTGTGAACTGCTGTGTTTGAAAACCTCTTGGATGTCATCTTCTTTTTTGTAATATTTATGTCACAGTTGCACTGATGCACAATCATGTCTGCTCATTATATTTCAAAATTTTCTGTAGTTTCTTAGATAGGAGTTGAACAAAGAACAGAGTGGGTGCCTGATTCCCACACCTAGGTCATACTTAAAAAAGGGCTTTCATTATCTTGACTTAGTAAGTGCCTTAGTTTAGTAAGGTTTTATATCTATTGTGGAGCAGGGTCCATGGTCTTGATAACACTATTCACTCGAGACTTCCAATTGTACATGGTTTTAATTTAATAGTTTTTCTTCTATGTTATTAATGAATTTGTTTTTTGCTTTTCTATACTTCCAAGTTCCTAATTTTACTTTTTGAGATTTGATAATCATGCAAGTTTTGTCTATATAGTTAGGATGCAAATTTAAGGGGAAAAGTGTGTACAATCTTGATTCAATTATATGATTACTGCTTATATACAATAGTAAAATATTCCTCTTGAAATATTGAAAAGTGTTTTTAATTGGGATGAAGCTATCTTGCAGGAACAAAGCTATGTAACATGGAGTTTCTGTGCTGGGGACGATACAGTATGATGAGATGTGTCTTCGGGATGGCGGGAATTTTGTCCTAAAGATATTTAAAAAAACAAATTTGAGGCCCATGTTGTTATTGTTGTTATTATTATTATTATTATTATTATTAAAGCATGAATATGCAACATAACATGATGTAAAAGCAAAATACTTAAATGAAACTACTTCAAAGGTTCAAACGTCAAACATCCATATAACGGTAAAACAGAAACCATAGGAAATTAGGACTTTCAATTCATTATAGTTGAAACTTCAAAACATTAGAAATTTGGAATTTCAACTATAGTCCAAGTTCCAACTACATAAGCAAAATGCCAAAATGAAGTAGAATTTTAAAACCATGGCAGAATTAGTGAAACCAAAATCATTGAAATGTAAGGGCCTTTAATTATCCTTGGGGTCATCTGCAATACCAAAGGTGTGCTTAGCATCCTTGCTCTTTGAGTCAAGGGACATAAAAAAAATAAATTTAAGCCTCAAATTGGATTTCTAAAGAACAAATATGCAGTATAACATAATGTAAAAGCAAAATAATTAAATCACATTACCTGAAAGGGTCAAACATCAAACTTCCATGAAACAGTAAAATAGAAATTAAAAATTAAGAATTCTCAATTTATTAGAGTTGAAGCTTCGAAAATCTAGAAATTTGGAATTTAAGCTATAGTCCAAGTTCCAACTACATAAACAAAATGCCAAAATGAAAGAAAAATCTGAAACCAGGACAGAAATGGTGAATCCAGAAACATTGAAATGTGAAATCCTTAAATCATCTTCTGATTCAGGCACGTGACCTTTTTGGGGCATGACTTTATGCCTGAAATTGCCCGAATATTTTATATTATGGATCCTAACTACACTGTTAGAGGCATAACTTTGTGCTCCAGACTCTGTTTTGATCCATTCAAGAAGCATTGGAAATATTAGAGGGAGAACAACAATTTCAGTAGGCAACTCTGTCATAAACAGAGATGACGACAACTTTGTGGAAAAAATGCTTCAGAGGCTCTCAAAAATACAAAACAAAATATTTACTAAAAACAGTAATTTTCTATTTTTAGTTTTTTGTAGCCAAAATGCATCTCTAGCTATGTTGACACATTAGTAGAAGACAAAACACAAAAGGACAAGTCATATGTATGTAATTTTCAATTAAATGCACTTTGTAACTCATGGAAGGTGAATCACCACATTTTCATATGGGTGACCTTGTAACTCATGCAAGGTGAACCTCCACATTTCCATGTGGGTGACCTTCCATATCCAAAATGGTGAAATTCCAACATACCGAAGATATTGTATAAAGAGAGATTCATCCCTGATTGTAAAGATATGAGTAATGGATACAATGTCATAACCTCACATTTCTTCTCAGAGATTTCTTACATTGTACTCTGTTGTCTGAGAAATCAAATCATTATGCTATTTTGCTTTTGCGTTATGGTTTGTTATACTCCATTATTTCTGAATTGCACTCTTTCTTCATGTTCCTTAACTTAAAATTCTAAGTTTTGGAACAGTTGAAATTTTGAGTTTCAGATCATCTTTGGGATCATATGCAATGCCAAAGTTGCCCTGATCATCATTGCTCTTTGAATCAAGAGACTTATGCATTGAGATTCTAAGCAATCATACTTGCTCCCCAAGCCATAGTTTTCTTGGGATAAACCATGGGCTCTCACTCCCTTTTTTAGCTGATTTTTCCTTTATTTGAGGCCAATATGGGCTGAAGGATGTCTGGGATGCCTAGCTATCCTGGGATGGTCTTGGGTTTGTCCTGACATCTTCCAAATGTCTTGGGAAGCTGCGACATCCTAGAGATGCCAAAATGTCTTTGTGGTGTTTTGGCATGTCCATGGCTTCTTATAGACATCGTCCTGGATGGCCCTTTTTCGAGGACATTTCCAGGAAGGATTGGGATGGCCTAGGGACAGTCCTCAAGAAATCCCCAAAATGTGGGACACTTAGGAGATGTTTTGTCCTTGCCCCTGATGTGCACAGGGTATTGTGAAACGGTGGCCTTTTTTTTTTTGGTAAATAGGAATGAAGTCATTAGCTCTTTCGTTCAGTCTTTCCCATCAGGTTGATATCTCTTTGGATGATTTGATTAGGTTACATAAGCATTTCTAGTGATTTGATATTGATATAGCTGGTAGTGGATCATATAGACACATTATTTGGATGGTTTACGATTAAAGGTGTCATTCTCTTTAATCTATGGTTAGTAGCCCTATTATTCAAACTAGAAGGGTATACATGTTTTGTGAGTATCAACAGGGCCACACTATCTCTTTTGTCTATGTTATAATTTAATGCTGATAAGTAATGTAGTTTTCACAATCCATTCCTAGGAGTAGAAACTGTTGTAAACAAAGCAACATATATACTTTTTTGGATTGATAAAAGATAATAAATTAACATCATTCATTCCAAAAAATAGTGTAATGTCTTCCTCTAGTCTTGAAAATTGTATTTTTATTTGTTTCTAAACAATTTAACATAAATACTCTCAATACGTATTTACTTATACATTGTACTTGACATAAATACCTGTTAATGAGCAATATGATACTTATTTTCCAATTGAAAATATACCTGCTTATACACTATACTTTTACCTAGCATAGTCATGATATTAATCTTAATTAGGCTTGAAATTGTCATGCAGATTTCAGTTTTCCCATATTTTGTATTCTACATTTTCTTCGAGCAGTGCTTGGACATTTGGAGAACAACATTGATTAACCTAGCTCTTGCACTTGGTGAGTGTTTTGCTGCAAACATTATATTTCTTTCCTACGATTGGATCCCCACTCTAATACCAGGTTCTATCTTGTGTGGGTATAAATGTTTTGATGATTTATTCAGATGATCTATGGTTAGAACTCATAATTTTATACTATTGTGCAACTCTACAGTTTGTTTTTTTGCTTCATGTTTTGAGTGTTTCTGGAATTTGTCTTTCACATAGCATATAACACTAAATGGTTTGCAATTATTTCCACAAGATAAAAACTTGATATGAGTTGTTTTAGGAGAATGTAATTTGCTCCCATGTAATTGTTCTAACCCATTGGACATAACATGCAAGTTCATCTTTTGATGGCATCACAGGATCCACTAAGGATGCACCACTCACTATCAAACTTGCCTCATGTAGCTTGTCTATCAGGCTTTTGTTCTGTCTCCACATGATGAGTGATGGAATGTTTCACAAAAGCTCACCCTTAGCCTCCTTGTCTTGCTTAACTTCTGATAGAATATCTTTGAAATAATTGATTTTGCTTCCTTCTTGATCTCTTTTTTTTATTCAATACTTCCTCCATTTGGAGTTGAAATATTTTTGGTCTGATGAAAAAAATTGGTATTTCTTTCTATCACCTCTCTTTTGTGACTTGTTAGGATAATCAGCAAGTAATTATTTTTCTTGCACATAAGTGTATTGATCCATTTTGTTGATTTCCACCATCTCTTGTTAGTCCTTTTGCTTGGATTTAATTCCTTTTTTTTGTTAAATATGTTGCCAAAGGATTTGATATTCCATATTTTCATTTGCCCCTTCACATATTTCAGTTTTTATGTAAAATTGTGCATACGTCATCCTTTGAAATTTGCTTCTTACCACCACAATGTAACCATTTAGAAGAAATCCCAGCCTTGGAACCATATAGACTCACAACAAAATGGCTTTGGGTGACCATTTTGAGTAGATCACATCTCAAGAGAATTGGTTTGTGATCTTATTCCGCTTGCAAAGAATGTCTGAAAATATTTTATGCTCTATTTTTAACCATCCATTAAAAACACTTGTCCAATATTTCTGCCATACAAGATCTCTCAATATGTGTATTTTCCCATATACATTGAAAGCTTGAAAGAATAGCATCTCAAAAAGGCATTTAGGCTGACAAAGGAAGCAAAATCCTCCATAGATCTAGACCAACCAGTATTAACACCCTTCTTTTCTAAAGGAGAATGCTGGACAGCGATCTTTGTATTCCAGTTTTCTCTAGTTTATACACTTTATTTTAGTTTGCTTTTGTTAAGTACTTTATTTGGTTGCTACAGTGCCTTGTAACAGACTATTTCTCCCATTGGCTTATTTTGGTCATCTGTGGACATTAGAATTGTTGAAGAGCTTTAAGTTTGTTGCTTCATTCTACTGTTTCATAAGGTCCAAAAAACACAGGCAGCAACTATGACAAGCATGGAAAACCATATCCAAGAAACACAAAACTCAACTACAACCATTATGCAAATCACAACTGAACTTTTCATAATGAAGATTGGACCTGATAGATGAAACTGAATGCCTCTAAAAATTGCTTGTACTCTTTGTGAATTATGATCATTTTCAAATGAAGTATGTCATATTAGAGAATAATCTCTCATGAGTTTTCTAGCTGTTGTTTTCTTAGTGTAAGTATTGAATTGTTTTCCTTTATAAATGATGATTGAGTGACTGAAATTATCTATGTATTTGTGAAACAGGAGCTGTGTTCATTGTTTGTCTTGTAATTACGTGCAGGTTTTGATCTTGTCTACCACCTGTTTCTTTAAAGATCTTTTATTTCTCTATGTGGACCAGGAAAGTACAATGATTTTTTAAGGAATCTCTCTTATTTTATGATTTGTTTCCTGCAGCTTGTGGGCTTCGGCTATAATCTTGCTTGTATTGGCAATGATTATATTGGATATCATGGTATGTTCTAATTTTTTTTTTTTGTGTAGCAAGTTGTCTATAAATGCTCTCTGCAGCAATGGCCAAATTAGGAAGGGTTTAAAATTGCCAGGACGTTCAACCTACCTAATTCAAGTTGCTTGTAGACAACTAATGATGAATAATTTCATTTATTTAAATAAATTATAGGTATTATGTCTGTAGAGGTACAGAAAGGTCATAAAGCCGAAGAAGAGAAATGAGTTAAGTAAAGCACAACACACATATCCTATTAGTTTTCCCTATTAGTTTTCTACTAATTATTTTTGGCATTTTCTCTTTAAGTCTTGTCTGTACATGTCGTAAAGGTGTAATCGTATTTTGTTCTATAAATAACAAACCTTAGGTTTCACTACTAGACCCTGGATTCTGTTTGGGCATGAGGACCTTCTGCACAATGTTGCTAGACTCAATAGTAGAGTAAGACCCAAAGCATATACCAGTGTTATGTTTTTGAAGATGGATATAATGGATGTGATATAGAAATGGACCACAACCCAGTATACAATGGATGTTATATCATCCTTTTTATAAGATGATAATAGGCTAATAATAGCCATTCTACAAAAGTTTACATGATCTTAACACTTGATGCTTTTAGGACAGATTCTAGAATCTTGGACTTTAATCTCTTTTAGTATGTATCTTGATTAACTATAATGAAGACAATTCACAGGTATCCCTTAAGAAATGTTACTATAGTTTACGTTTTAGACTTCAGTAGAAAATAATATTCATCTTGTCTACAGAACATGATTATTATTATGCAAATTTGATGCTTCTCTGAAGTGAAATTGGGCCTGTGTGGCTTTTAATATTTCTTTGTCAGCTTGTGTATTGACTAGTCTAAATCAAAATTTTGGATGTTGGACAGGGTCTGATGGCACTTCTGAGAATTCAATTAAATGCAATCTCCGTGGCTGAGAATTCAATTAAATGCAATCTCCGTGGTGAATCTTGTAATGTCAGTTGGCATTGCAGTTGAGTTTTGTGTGCACATTACCCATGCATTCTCTGTAAGTATATGCTGTTCAGGTTCATGTTTCGAGCTTTTAGTTTTGGATGTTTCAAGCTTGTTGCTCAACTGAGATCTTATGTCCACTAATATGTACTTTACAAACTAGATTTTGTATCTCGTGTTTTGTTGAGTTAAATTTTAAAGATTGTCTTCATATAAAAGAATATAATGCAATTTCGTATAGTGAGCAAAGGAGTTAATAGTGTTCCAGATTGCACATGTGGAAGGAAATTATATTTCTCAAACTTAGGAGTACCCTGTGAAACATACGTATCTCATTTGATGCAAGTTAACCTATTTTTTATTTTTAATGTGGAGACATCCAAAAAATCCTGGGCCTTTCCCTGTCTTCTATATCTTTACTGCTGTTCTCCCCATTTATTTTTTCATTTCTTATGTGTTTTCTCTCTTATTTTTCTCATTGTTTTTCGTTTTCAGAAACCTCTATTTGTATCTCTCTGTTTTATAGAATGGTTTCCATATCAGAACCTAGGATTATCTTTGGTTTGTGACCTTTGTATATATGTAAGCATGTGAAAAGAGCAGCTTTCCTCTAATAGATTAGAAGTAGAATGTTTGTGGCACTTGGAAATAAGTTCTTATAAATATTTCAGCACCTCTGCAAACAGAGCTGAGATGCATTGTTCCTACATTTCTTACAGAACATCTACTGCTGACTAATTTTGTCTCCAATAAATAATATTATTGGATGGTGAATCATATCAAAATTTAAAGAGAAGAAAACAACATAAAAGCACAATAATAATGGTTTTCCTTTCACAACAGGCCTCTTCTGCGCTTGTAATCAGTAACAGTTAAAGTCATCATATGCCTCCTTCCATCATCGCTTGGAACCTGAACTCCCATAGTGGCCTCAATCCTCTGCTTTCTAGCTAAAAAAGCCATGTGAACACCCTGAGCACCTCCATACTTCTGCAGGCCAGCAAGTGATATGGGCAGCTCAAAATCATGCAAATTAAATAATTTTGTGCCCTCGGCTACAGGAGCTTCCGTATCTACAAGCTTTCCAGCACCTGCAGCAGCTTCCAATGCCGCAGCTGTTGCAGCTTCCCCTGCTTCGACTGCGTCTGACTCTTTGTTTGCATCTTTGTTAGCCTCAGAAATAGTATTCTTTGCATTGTAATAGTTTTGTGATCGTGTCCAGCGACGAGAGAAAGGATCATATCCAGCTTCACCAGCTTTTAAATTCAAATTCACAGGCTTGACCATGGATGCATTCTTAAAATTTTCAATCTTGTTTTTCTTATTCATCTCTGCAAGCATTTGGGCCTTTGAATCCTTGCTTTTCCTCTGAGAAAGCACATCTAAATCCTTTAACTTTGACTTGATTCTCTCAACTTCTGAATAGTCGTGCCTGCTCTCTGCAAGCTCCATCTCCTTCCTGAGCCTATCCTTCTCTAGAGCCACATTCAATGGCCTAGAAGAAGCCATCTTCTTCTCCTGAAGCATCTGCTTAACTGTTTCTGCAGAATACACAAAGTTATTTATCTCCTGCAATGCGTTTCTTTTCTCCTCTATTTCAGATCGAGTTATCATTCGCCCATCATTTCGCTCCACCTCACGCTCCCACTCCACAAATTCTTTCTCCAGAGGAGGTTGATCAGAAACCCTCTCCATCTGCCATCGCGCCGAATTGTCTCCCCACACGACATTTAAGTACTTGTGAGTGATACGGTTCTCAAATTTGTAAGCCTTCTCAGGCTCTGTTGCATCTACATTCTTGACCATGCAAAGTCTGTACACACGCTGCCCTTGCTTAGTCATACCTATCCCAACTCTCACAAAGCAGCCCACAATGATCTTTTCAAAGAACGGCTCCATGAACCACTTGGCAAGCTTTGATCTTCGAATTGTTATGCTTTTGATATCTTCAAAGGTAGGAATGTCCGCAGAATCGGGTCCATCCCCGTCGCTTTCGTCGAAATCACCCCTGCTGCTAGGGCTTCGGTCCCTATTGCTTGAAGATGGTGGACTGACGCTGGGACTGGCGCGAGATCTCCTTCTGCCAGGAGAAGAATCTCGGCCCCTGGATGAACCAACAGTATCCCTCCGCTTCCGCTGCATGTCCGAATCCTGCGCTTTTTGCCGCCTCGCAACCAATTCATTTAGGGCATTTTCCTTTACAGACCTGGTGGATTTCACTTTAGACCGCATCCTCGAAGACGGCGGCCCAGTATCTCTGTCTCTATCGTAATCTCTCCCCCTCTTGTTCCTATTCTCATTTTGCCTTGCCTCGGCCCTCTTGCGCATTAAATAATTTTCCCTAACCTCCGCCCGCTCTGCCAAAATCATCTCCCTCTGCAGCTCGGACATTTTCCCCAGATTCTCCCTGTCCTCGTCATCTTTGTACAGATCGCTTCTTATGGAACAATCGCTGTCGGAATCGTCGCGGCGACCCCTGTCATCGTTGTCCTTGTCGCCGGAATCAAATCTCTTCTTCAGAGGCATTCGAGACCCCGACGGCTTCCTGTTCGTTGTCCCGGCGTCGTCCGAGTCGTCCTCGTTGTCAAAGTTGGAATCGCTGCCATCGTCTGAAAAGGAATCAGACGCCTCCCGCGGTGCCCGAGCCCGATTGTTCTGCTTCCCGTCATGTGCAGCAGTTCGGCCTGCTGCCTCAAGCAGTAAATTTTCAAGGTCGGCTTCTTCCGCCATTGTAAAAATCTAGCTGCTTCAAAAGGTAAGTATCAGATAATGCTTCTTGCAAAGAAACCTAGTCTATATTGGGCACAAACTTCTCAATTAAAACCCTCGATCCAGAAATAAAACCCTAGACCTAGAGATAAAAAATGCAAGGGCACGAAATATATTTTTCCCCTTCAAATGCAGCTAAATTAACTTCTAAAATACAGAAAACTAACGAATCTTTACTCCCAAAAACACTTATTCACGAACATGAAAAGCAGCTCTCGAATTGCATTAAAAGGCACAAAAATAGCAAACGAAAGATGCCATTTCAGCACAGAGACGAATCTAACGAACAAATAATACAAGCGAAAACCCTAACAAACAGAGAAAAGTATAATTACCGCTTCTTAACCACAGCCGAAAGATATGGGTTCCAAAGAATGCTGTAAATTTCCTCAGAAATTAATTTCTTGGAAAGAAGAATTCGTAACAGACCGCCCACAAGACTCAAAATATATAAGGCTTGAGGTCCTCTAGGGTTTTCATCCTTTCGTTGTCTGTCCTTAATTTTTTTTCAGGAGAACGTTGTCTCCGTAAAGAGTGTGAAGAGCACCTTAAGATAGGGAGGTCGAGGGATGCTGAGGTGGGAGAGAAAGCCGCAGCGGAGCAAGTAGCACCGATTGGAATCGATCCACCAGTCGCGGATTCATATCCCGGTTCCTCCTCTGTCGCTGATCCAATAGTTTCGGTCTTCCCCATACCCAAACTAACCCGTTCACTAACAGCCGAAACTTTACCGTTAATATAGGAAAAGGGATTGGAACGAATCGACCAGGCGAGTGGTGTTGTTATCGAATTGACCATCCCCTTCGTTTCTAGTTCCCAAGTGAAGGTAAAGCCCAAAATTACATCAGGGTTTTCACCCTTTCGTAGGGGAAGGTTTACAAATTACATCAATAACCACCCTCAACGGATTTGAACACAAGATCAGTTAAGAAACAACTACCATCTTTAACCACTAGGGCCCTCGATTTTAGATTTGACGATATTGTTTTGACTGGATCGCATATTTTATAAAATGGCATTTTTTAAAAAATCTAGCACAGAAGGGAAACTTTGGTAAACAAAATGAAACTTAGGAGATATAAAAATTAAAAATATATATATACACTATGGTACAATGCAATGGTTTAGGTTTTGGCTTTTTTCGGAAGGTTCAAGGTTCAAACTGTAGCATGGGCAAGTGTGTGAGGGGGTGGGTGTGTGATTGGTTGTGTGTTTAACCCCTATTGATAAGCTTAGCTCTAGCTCTCAACCTTACGAGGGGTCATGGTTGGGATGGGAATGCCAAGGTTCAAACCGTAGCATGGGCAAGTGTGTGAGGGGGTGGGTGTGTAATTGGTTGTGTGTTTAGCTCCTATTGATAAGCTTAGCTCTAGCTCTCAACCTTACAAGTGGTTATAGTTGGGATGAGAATGCCAAGGTTCAAACCGTAGCATGGGCAAGTGTATGAGGGGGTGGGTGTGTGATTGGTTGTGTTTAGCCCCTATTGATAAGCTTAGCTCTAGCTTTCAACCTTACGAGTGGTCATAGTTGGGGTGGGAATGCCAAGGTTCAAACCGTAGCATGGGCAAGTGTGTGAGGTGGTGGGTGTGTGATTGGTTGTGTGTTTAGCCCTTATTGATAAGCTTAGCTCTAGCTCTCAACCTTGCGAGGTGGTGGGTGTGTAATTGGTTGTGTGTTTAGCCCCTATTGATAAGCTTAGCTCTAGCTCTCAACCTTGCGAGGGGTCATGGTTGGGATGGGAAGGCCCTGAATGTCATCTTAGGGGTTTCTTACACTACCCTAACCAAATAAGCTTAGCTCTAGCTCTCAGTCTTACGAGGGGTCATGGTTGGGATGGGAATGCCCGGAGCATCAATCGTAGGGGTTTTTCACACTACCCTAACCAAAAAAAAATTATGTCATGTACATCCTTCTTGCGTGAGAACATTTCTTTAGTACAATAATAAAGGTTTTTCAATGAGTTTATATGGGTTTTGGTACCTTCATATTGAATAAGGTTTGAACCTTTGACTTTTCAAAGAGATCAAAACTTTTAGGTTTGTAGTAAGCTTTCAATTATAGTGTTATTTAGTATAGTATTATTTAACATTGAGACTATAGTTTATATGTGACAATATCTTTTACTCTTTACATTCCATCCTTGTTGGATTGTATTGGAACACATTAGAGCATTGTGTATAATCCTATTCCCTGCAAAATTTGGACCTTACATATTTTATATAGAGTTTGTATATGTTGTGAATCTCCACAATTATTTTAATAGTTGTAACAACATTTCAATATTAAATTATTATTAACATGCAAACAATAATACTTTCAATTCAAATACCATGAATAATATGTAAATATCAAATCCAATTCAAACAACAAGCAAATAATTTCTACTGATAAACATAGCTCTCGGCTTTACGAGGGGTTATGGTTGGGAGGAGATTGCTCAGCCCTGTGCGTTGGTCGTAGGGTTTCTCACACTAACCTAAAATTTTAGTCCCAGTGGGACAACGCAATGGTTCGGGCTTTGGCTCTTCTTTGGAAGGTCCAAGGTTCAAATCACGACGTGGGTGAGTGGGTGAGTGTGTGAGGGGGTGGGTGTGTGGTGGCTATGTGTTAAAATTCCTATTGATAAGCATAGCTCTCGGCTTTACGAGGGGTTATGGTTGGGAGGAGACTGCGTTGGTTATAGGGGTTTCTCACAATAACCAAATAAAAAATATATATGATTAAATCAATGCCACAACAAATCTATAACCATTTAGAAAGGGTAAAGTCTCATAAATACTTTTACTCTTTACATTCCATCATTATTGAATTGTATTTTTATTGGAGCATATTAGAGCATTCTGTATAATCTTATCCCCTACAAAATTTGGACCTTAGACCTCTTATTTAGAGTTTGCATATGTTGAGAAGCCCCACAATTATTTTAATAGTTGCAACAACACTTCAATATTAAATTATTATTAACAACATGCAAACAATAATACTTTCGATTCAAATACCACAAATAATATGCAAATATCAAATCCAATTCAAACAACAAGCAAATAATAAATATGATTAAATCTATGCCCCAACAAAACCACTACTATTTAGAAAGGGCAAAGTCTCATAGCCACTTTGAGAAGGTAAAGTCTCTTATGCACAAAAGACGTAAATTAAATCAAATTCTTCGATGATACTTACTAAGGATTATTTTACCTTATTTATAAATAAAATCAAACATAAATGCTCAAAGGTCGACTATTGCACCTAAGAACATGAGCTAACAATATTAAATAATTAAATATATCTGACATGGCTATATTGGAACCATAACAAAAAGTAAACCTACCCCTACATAATTTGAACCTTAGACCTCTTATAATAAGTTTTTAAAGTCTTCATCGTAAGCAAAGATTAAAGCCTCACTTTTTCTTGTTTTAAATCTTTGGTGAAATTAAAAAAATAAAGGATTCTCATGAGATAAAGTTAGGTAGCACAGAAGAAAGGCCATGAAAGTCTTAATTGAAAATAAGGATGTTGTAGTTGGAAGTATGAATGCTTTAAATCTCGTTCATGTAGTAGAAGTTACACTAGGTAGCACGGAAGAAAGGCAATTTATGAAAGTCTTAATTGGAAATAAGGATTTTGTAGTTGGAAGTATGAATGCTTTAAATCTTTATTCATGTAGTAGAAGTTACACTAGATGAGATGGTCAAGCATAATATAATGTTTCTTAAAAGCAAAGGGTGAATATGTAAGTTATATAGTCTGGAGGGGCGGACATTGCAACAATTTGGGTTTGGATCTTCTTTGGGAGATCCAAGGTTCAAACTACAATGTATGGGGGAGGGGGTTGTGTGTTAAATCTCCTATTGATAAGTTGAGCTCTCCCCCTTGTGAGAGGTCATGGTGGGATGGGGATGCCCATCCCTAAGCGTCGATCGTAGGGGTTTAACCAAATCAAAATAAAAAATGTAAGTTATATGGATATTGGTAATGTTTAATAGAAATTCAAAGTTGAATCAAATGAAAGTGAGGATTGAATTCAAATTACTCCAAGGCTTTCTTCCAAGAGGATTTTTCTTCATCATACTCAAGAGTTTAGAAATCAAGGATTAAGTAATAAACTATGGCTCATGGCTTATGGAAAAAATGACCTTTATTTAAGACCATGATATAAGAAATATTTTATGGAGATAGAAACTATTAAAAGGCTTCTAGCATGGGTTAGGTTTTTTGTACTTTTATAGCAACTTATCAATAAGAAGGTTTTAAAGAATGTTCATAATACTCTAGGGGAGTTTGTCCAAAAGGGACCAACTACTAGGAGAATTTGTCTAAAAAAGACCGACTACTAAGGAGAGAAAGCATGTTGCATATACCCAAATATATGTTGCCATGAATGTTTCAAAACCTTTACTACAATCCATTAAGATTAAATATAAATCAAGAGAATGGGATCAATAAGTGGATTATGAAAATATTGCATTTTGATGTCATAAATGTTATGAGAATGGACATTGAAGGGATTGTAAAGAAAAATAATGGAGAATAAGACAAAAAAAATATGGTCATGAGATTAACATCAATATGAAGCAAGGAGATTATAGTGTAGTAGAAGTTGGATTTGATCATGGATTTTCTACCCAAAAAATATTAAACAAATCCCTTTACATCATTAGATGGCAAAGGCCATCATGATTCAATAAATTAACTATTAAAAGAAACAAAGAAGGATACAAGGGATGAGGAAGTCAAGTTCAAAGTTTAGAAAGAATTAAAGGTTTGAAGAAAGATGTGGAGGCAAATCTTAAAATAAAGGATAGAAAAGAGGTTGATTTTAGTCTAGTTAAATAGTCTTCATTTTCCTCAAGTAATATAAAATCCTCTCCTTGCAATAAAAATTAAATGGTATAGAGTTTAAACCTAGCAACTTAAGGTTTCAAGAGGAATATAATAAAGAAATGAGAATGGATGATATCCATGGTAATTTACGGTTTTCAAGGCAAGTAATTACCGTGGATGATCATTCAATTTTAAATATTGAAAAAACATTATAAGGCGATCGTGGGAGACAGAGCAACAAGAACGAGGAGGATATGTCGGAGATAGTTTGTGGTTGGAAATTTACGCAGTAATCAAAGACAAACCATAATAATTGCTATTCCAACATTAGATTAACATTAGACAATGCCAATGTTAATATAGGTTACAAAATAGTATGACAAACAATATCACCTACATCCAAGCTAACCAACGCGCTATAAGGAGATAGCGCTAACTGACTAACCACTAACCTAGGATATTAGATATTAACCTAGGATAGAATAATAAATATCTAGAAGGTAAAGGTAAATAGAAAAAGATAAATGTAACTATCTTTTTACCTAGTGGAGTAAATGGTAATTATCCCAAGTAATGGAATATTACTCTAACATCCCCCCTTATTACATTATTTGGGTAATACATATATATCCCTCTATACAACAATATTTGGGTAAAGTATATAACTGCCCCAATACAGTGGAAGAAAATGTCAATCTATTGGTTCGTTGCTCTGTCACAGTGCTCTAGCTGCTCCTATACAAAAAGTGGGTCATTCCTCACTTTGTCTTCACGCCAACGAATGTCCTTATGGTAATCACATCATCCAACTGAATTGCATGGGTAACCGACTTCTCCAATCGCTAGGTGTAGTAGAATAGATCACTTCATACAAGGTTCATTCATTTACAATATGAATTTGCAAAATATAAGGTAGCTAAGGTGCGAAAATGCACTTATAAGTTCCCCCCTTATCGTTGCAAAACATAGTGTAATTAATTTCTAAAGGAAGTGTGACTAAGGTGTCGGTCAAAGTCGAAAATGCACCCTTATAAGCCATCTTCCCTTTTACAAAAATTGTGAAGAAAATAAATTTATACAAAAAGTGTGCAACACAAGAGTGTTGTGAAGGATTTTACAAATATTGCCTCCTAGACAATTTTACATCACAAAAAGTCGCTCCTCTTGTTACAAGTACTTCAAACACCTAGAATTTGCTATTTATGAAGCCTAAAAGAGGTACAAGCACCCCTTATTGTAAGGTCTTCAAACAAAATACTTATGCTATTTATGAAGCCAAAAAGAGGAGAGAGAAAATGGTGCTTTTGCCCAAGGGACACATGTGTTTTACCTCTACAAAATTGTTCTAGCAATTAGCATCTTGTGCTTTCTCTAAACAGAATCGGAATCGAATGAGACACTTCACTAGAAAGATGGCTTGTGATGTGCCTTTGCCATTTTAGTTTTGCTTGTTTTGAAACCAACACTGAATGGTGTCATGGTTGTCATTTTACAATTTGTGCAAAACTATGCTTTCTAGGCAATTTTATAAAAAAGTTCACCAAATCATCCTTCCGTATTGTAAGAACTTCAAGCATGGTTGATATTATGAAGTCTAAAATAAAAGGTATAATTTTGATGACTTGTACTTTGATGATTGCCTTTACAAGTTTTATTTCCCTCTGTCAAAAATCTGTGTTTTGAAGGAAGAAAGGAATTATCCCCCTTAGTGCAAAGGATTGCAACTTTTAAGGTTCCTTATTTCAAAAAACTTGTTCTTTCTTTTGATTACCCTAAAAAAGTACCAAAAGATAATTCACTCAAACAGATATTTAATGGCACCTGCCTTAACACCCTTTCAAGAAGGATGAAAAGTTTGAGGAGATTAAGCCAAACAAATAAGAGTGAATTAGGGGTTTTGTTGATTTAGGAGAGAATATCAAGTGAAATTGGCTTTAAATCTATGCATGGATTTACAAATTTGTGAAATTGTGAGGTATGGATGTTCTTGATTATATGACTTATAGTTGCAAAAATAATGATGCAACAATCAAACAAGAAATGGCCTCAAAATTCTTATCACCTAGTTTGCCAATTTAAGGTGTCGAGTAAAATCGAAAATGCACCTTTTTAAATTTTTGCAACAAAAATGTGTGTTTTGTGTTTGTGCAAAAAAAATGATATTTTTATCTCCTACTTTGTTTTCCAATTTTGCAAAATAAGTACAATGTTGTCTTCCCCCTTGAATTTTGCAAAATGAACAATTTGAGCACTCCTTCCAAGACAAGTCGACACACGACCCGCGTTTGGAAGGCTTCCAGAACTAGTCGACACACGACTTAGTTTTTGTGGACCAAGGTTACAATTTCTTCTCAAGTTTGCAAGAAAAATGTGCAAATTTAATGTCTTATATCCCCTCTTTGGAGAAAACAAATGCACAATATCAAGTGTTGATGTGTTTGCAAATTTTGATGTTGTCCCTCTTCTATGTTGCAAAATAATAAGGTTTTGAGAAGAGTTGAAGGGTTCTAATTTTGCAAAAAATATGATGCTCTTATATGTCTTATATCTCCTTTGGAGGAGAAAACAAAAGCTCCTTCTTTGAATTTGAAAATTGCAAAAAAAATTGCCCCTAAATTTCAATTTTAATGTATAAATCTAATTATTTCTAGCTTATTTTAAATTAATAATAAAATTAATTTATATAAAAAAATCACTTTTAATAAATAAATTAAAAAAATATTTTTATATATAAAAAAAATTAAATTATTAAAAAAAATAAACTAAAAACAATTAAAAAAAATACAATTTTTTTTTTACCTTTGCCCCTTTGTTTTGGTGCGTTGGAGCAAAAAAAATATGCCCCCGACGGGGGTCGAACTCCCGACCTGCCCCATTGGGAGCCTTAGCTCCGGCCGCCCTTGTCGGTCGGGCTACTGGGCCCGACGTGAAGGGAAGGGAATGAAATTCCCTTTCCCTTCTTTCCTCGCACGGGCGGGAAAAGAATTGTGGGATTTATCCCACATCGCCCGCGGAGGATATTTTGGGCCTTAAAAGGGCTTTCAAGCCCTTTTTCTATTGATCGCTTCGGCGTCAGTCCCCTGTGGTCGGTTTTGTTGTGACCACGTGGATGTGCGTCGGGACACGTGGCTAGTCCGCCACGTGTCGTCCTCGTCAGGTCCGGTGGCACGTGGCTTGTCGCCATGTGTCACGTCTGTATTTGTCCTCTCAGGTCTGTCAGAGTCTACATCGGCGACCTCGTCGGTCGCCATGTCGGATCCGTGCGTGTCCAGTCTAGGTCAGAGTCAACTTGCCTCGGATCGCCTCGGGCCACATCAGTGTGGGTCTTGGGCTACGGGCTGCCACATCAGCAGGTCTCGCTCCTCGAGATTCATGCTCTGTAATGTTGTCAGTAGGGTCTCAGATCTGATCGTCGGTTATCGGAGGGTTGCCTGCCCTCTCGAATCTCGATCGTTGATCGGGATCTGTGTCCTCCCATGGAGGGCATGCCTGCCCTCACGTGGTGGTCGACCGTCGCACGGAGGGCGCTCCTGCCCTCACGTGGTGGTCGACCGCCTGGGAGGGCATGCTTGCCCGCCTCAAAGGCCCCATTTTTTGGTCGCTTGTATTCGATCGTCGATCGTCGAAGTTTCCTCTTCGATCGATGACAATTAGAGAGGCATGTTGGCCCTCTTGTGGGCCTCTCCACGTGGGCTTGTGGGATCGAGTCGTAGCCCGATCGTAGCAGTGATCTCGATCGGGCCTGTCGTCTCCTGGTTGATATCCGGCCTACGTGTCGCATGTGGGCCTTGTGGGCCTAATTGGGCCGATGGGCCTGCGTGATGTGTGTGGGCCCTATGGGCTGTGGTGGTCCTAATCAATACGGTGCTTGCTCAGCCTGTGAGCTCGCCTATTGAGGTGGGCTGGGTGCTGCCAATTGGCACCAGCTCATCCTCCGGGTGAGCAAAAAAAAATAACCTTGACCTGGGTAGGCGAAACCAGGGAATAACTCCCTTCGCCTCGCCTACCCTCTCGGCTCTGATGCCAATGTGGTTGGAAATTTACGCAGTGTTAATATAGGTTACAAAATAGTATGACAAACAATATCACCTACATCCAAGCTAACCAACATGCTATAAGGAGACAACGTTAACTGACTAACCACTAACCTAGGATATTAGATATTAACCTAGGATAGAATAATAAATATCTAGAAGGTAAAGGTAAATAGAAAAAGATAAATGTAACTATCTTTTTACCTAGTGGAGTAAATGGTAATTATCCCAAGTAATGGAATATTACTCTAACATAGTTGAGGGTGACTCAGTTAGGGTGGGAACAACGGAAGGCTATGAAGCAGGGAGGTGACGACCCGCGTAGGGCAGAAGCAACGCTGGTCCGTGGCATGAAAGCAGTGGCGGTGGCGGTTTTTGGTAGCGACACGAAGAATTATTTGCGACAAGGTGAAGTTTATGTGGTAGCCCAACCAACTCCCCGAATGATTATATTTTAGCGCATGAAAATGAAAATGGTCAACATCTAAGGGAAAATCTAGCCTTGCCTTATTTAAAAAATTATTATTATTTATAATTCATTGGAGTGCGAGCGCTAGAAATCAGTGCAATTGCAAGTGTGAGTGCAAGTCGAGAGTCAATGCAGCTATGAGTGTGAGCACGAGTCGATAGTAAGTGTAGCAATGAGTTGAAGTGCGATCTGGAAGTAAGGGCAACAATGACTTGGAGTGCGATCTGGGAGTAAGTGCAGCACCAAGTGTGAGTAAATGCAACTGAAAGTGAGTGCGAGTGAGTGCAGCCAAAAGTGAATGTAAGCTTAATCTAGGAGTAAGTGTAGCAGCGAGTGCAAGCGTGAGCTGGGAGTGAGTGTGCAAGCCAAGAGCAAGTGAGACCAGAGAGGGAGTGTGAACTAAGAGGGAGTGAAGCTAAGATTCAGTCATGGTAGAAGAGCAACAGGTTCATCTAGAGTGCATTAATGCTTCAAACCCTTACCATGAATGTGTGGAACATTGTTTCCAAAAAATTGTTGAAGCCAAGGAACACCGAAGAAAAGAAGAGACAAGGGCAATTGTGAGCCAAGAGGGAGTGCAAGCTGGGAGTGAGTGCGAGGTAGGAGAGAGTGCAAGGTAGGAGAGAGTGCAAACCAAAAGGGAGTGTAAACTAAGAGGGAGTGCAAGTTGGGATTCAATCATGGCAAAAGAATAACATGTTCATCCAAAGTGCATTAATGCTTCAAATCCTTACCACGAAAGCATGGAACATTATTTCTAAAAAAATGTTAAAGCCAAAGAATGCCAAGAAAAAGAAGAGACATGGGCAATTGTGATCCAAGAGGGAGCGCAAGCCTAGATCAAGTGTGAGGCAAGAGAGAGTGCAAGCTAGAAGCAAGAGTAAGTGCAAGCAGAAAGTGAGTGTGAACCAAGAGGAAGTGCAAGCCAAGAGCAAGCCCCATTAGCTATTGTGGAAGGAAATTCATTCTTGAAAGCCCTAATGGAAATTCAAGATACCCTATCTAGAAATAAAAATACCCTAGTTAGAAGTATGAAGGCCCAAGATGGAGATAAGCGGAAGAGCGAATACATGGTAAGTTCGATCCAGGTAGCAGATGGTACACCATAAGTAAGTATCAAGGATGAGATGATTGAGAATGATATAATGGTTTTTAAAAGTAGAGGGCTAATATGTAAGTTCCATAGATCATGGCCAGGGTTTTTGGAGATTCAAAATTGGATCAAGTGGAAGTAGGGATTGAATTCAAATTATAGTGACTTTTCTTCCTAAAGGTTTTTTCCTCATCATCTTTTACAGTTCAGAAATTAGGGATAAAATAATGGTTGGTGGCCCATGGTTTAGGGGAAGAGATGCACTTTATTTGAGACCATGGAATGAAAAAAATTCATTGATATAGAAACTATTAAGAAGCTTCCAGTGTGGGTTAGGCTTTTTGGACTTCTATATCAGCTTATAAATAAGGATGTTTTGAAAAATATTGGAAATACCCTAGGGGAATTTATCAAGGAAGGACCAACAACTAAGGAGTGAAAACATGCTATATATACTCGAATATGTGTTGCTATGGATATTTCAAAACCTTTCCCACAATCCATCAAGATTAAATCTGAATCAAGAGAATGGGATCAACAAATAGATTATGAAAATATTGCATTTCATTGTCACAATTATTTTGAGATTGGACACATGGCAAGGATTTGCAAAGTAAAAACTATGAAGAAAGAGACAAAAATTTTTAGCCATGAGATAAACTTCAAGATGAAGCAAGGAAATCACACAATAATAGAAGCTAGATCAGATCAAGGATATTCCACTCCAAAAGAAGAGGCAAATAAATCCTATCGACAATATCAATTGGTAAGTTTAAGAAGGAATTAAAGGTGCAAAAGAATATGTGGAGATAAAACCCAAAACAAAGATAGCAACAAAGGTCATGTTTATTCCAGGTAAATCATCTTCATTTTTCTCTAGTAGTATAGAATTTTCTGTTAGAGTAATATTCCATTCTTTGGGATATTTACCCTTTTACTCCACTATGTAAAATAGATAGTATATTGCATTATACTACATAGATTATTACATTTACTTTTTACTACTTACCATAGAGATATTTATTGTGCTAAATATCTACTGGTAAACCTAGGTTAGTATCTAAAATATCATAGGTTAGATATTTTAGATTAGTGGTTAGTTCATACTTCTCTACCTAGCTTAGTTGTTAGCATATTTCTTTATTAGCGCATCTTGTTAGTGTTAATCATGCTAATTAGGTTATATTGTAAACTATATAATGCTTAGACTTTTCTAAAGCTAATGTTAATGTTCAATATATGTTTTATTCAATTATTTTGGACCTATTGTTCACATTGGTATCGGAGCTAGACAAAACTGGAGGGAGGAGGAAGCGCATCGCCTTCATTCCGTTGGAGAAGACGAAGGCGATTGCAGGAGGAAGCACCAATTGGTGACTTTATTTTTTTCCTCCCTCCTAAATTCCTAAGTTCCTATAGTTTTAATTGAATTTTATTAATCAAATTGCCCGTAGGACAGCCCGTAGGAGCCAACCCGCAGGTGGATCACCGACCAGGTCAACTTCCTAGCGATCTCAGGCTGCTGTCGTCGATCAACCGGGAAGTTTATCCTGTCGATGATTGCCCTATGGCAACCTGGGAAGGAGCCTTCCTAAGGCTCCAGCCCACAGGGCTAGCACCCCCGCGATAAGCCAACGGGAGCGCTTCGAGGGTAGGAGCGCCCTCACGCTCCCACGTGGTGAAGCCAGCCAACGGGAGAGCTTAGAGGACAGGTGTGCCCTCACGCTCCCACATGGCTTACCCAGACTGGGAGTGCCACGATGGCAGGAGCGCCCTCACACTACCGACGGAGTAGACTGAACCAGACACTTGGCGACCCTAGATCGTGACACTTGGCAACACCTAAACCTGGTCGACATTCTATGACACCTAAGCCTCTGACTCAACACATAAGTAGCATGATTTATGAGGTGACATGATTTTTGAGGTGACACGTGGCAACGTACCAGAGGTGACACGTGGCGAGGCCAGTTTGGTGGAGGAGTGACACGTGTATGGTGAGAAAATTTTTGTTTGGGCATCAAGCTGCCACGTGGCAAGGACGCATTCGTTCGATAGGTGACAAGTGGTGGAAGGGGGCAACGTGGATTGGTCTATGATTTCCCATAGGCAATCAAGCGCTTTACAACACGTTGAGGGTTTTAAACACCCTCGCATCCCTTTCGGGATGCATGTGGGATAAAACCCATGAAAACACAATTGCAGCTCACCCTCGCTTTATTTAGCTACACGTGGGGCTTGCTTTCAAAGCCGCCCCAACAGTGCAGTGGTCAAGGACATCCTTGACAAGCGCGAGGTCGTCGGATCGACCCCCGCGCGATTCAATTTTGGAAAAATTGCATTATGGTTTGATATTTGGTACATTTTTTAATAGTTTTTTATTTTACTTGCTTAAAATTAATTTTTTTAGATTATTTTTTATGATTTTATATAATTAAAGCTTTATATAATCATTTTTATCATAAACTTGATTCTTTTAAAGCCTAAATTATGTTTAATTATTTAAAATTACATCTCTAAAATTTTTTTTTTTTAGCATTTAAATTAGAAATTCTTTAAAACCAAATTTTCTTTTGCAACTATAACAAATAGATTTCTTATGTTTTTTTTCCACACATTGGGAAAATAGAGACAAAGAAACAAAACACATTTTTTGTTGCAAACCATAAACAAAACTCTTGACATTTTTTCATGAAGATCAAAAATTGGGCAAGGAAAGCTCTTCGTCATCAAAGAATCATAAGGAAGAGAAACGAATTACGAAGGCAAACTCCTAGATCAAATTTTCTTCGTATGCTTCGTAAATATCGTAAATCAATTCCTCACTCAATTATCTATACTGATCCATGGAAAGGGTTGGACAGAAGCTATGGTCCCATGAGGATTCGTGAACCTTTTGATCCTAATGCACCACCCATCTTTGAGTGTTGAAAACAAAACCAAGTCGTGTGTCGACTGGTCTGGAAGCCTTTCAAACGTGGGTCATGTGTCGACTTGTCTTGGAAGGAGTGCTCAATTTGTTAATTTTGCAAAATAAAGGGGGGAAGACAACATTGTACTTCTTTTGCAAAATTGTAAGACAAGAAGGAGACATAACATATCATAATTTTTGCACAACACACATTCATATTTTGTTGCAAAAATTAAAAGGTGCATTTTCAATTTTACTTGACACCTTCATTGGCAAATTAGGTGCATTTTCGGTTGCATCCAACACCTAGGTGATAAGAATTTTGTGGGCATTCTTGTTTGATTATTGCATTATTTTTTTTGCAATTATAAGTCATAGAATCAAGAACACACTATAACCCAAAATTTCACAAAATTGTGTAAATACTTGCACAGATTTAAAGCCAATTTCACTTGATATTCTCTCCTAAACCAAAAACCCCTAATTCACTCTTATTTGTTTGGCTTAAACTCCTCAAACTGATCATCCTTATTTAAGGGTGTTTAGGCAGGGGCCATTAAATATCTATTTGAGTGAATTATCTTTTGGTACTCTTTTAGGGTATATCAAAAGAAAGAACAAGTTTTTGAAAATAAGGAACCTTAAAAGTTGCAATCCTTTGCACTAAGGGGGGATAATTCCTTTCTTCCTTCAAAACACAGATTTTTGACAAGAGGAAAATAAAACTTGTAAAGGCAATCATAAAAGTAGAAGTCATCAAAATTATACCTTTTCTTTTAGACTTCATAATAGCAACCATGCTTGAAGTACTTGCAATAAGGAAGGATGATTTGGTGAACTTTTTGATAAAATTGCCTAGAAAGCATAGTTTTGCACAAATTGTAAAAATGACAACCAAGACACCATTCAGTGTTGGTTTCAAAACAAGCAAAACTAAAATGCCAAAGGCACATCACAAAAGCCATGTTTCTAGTGAAGTGTCTCATTTTGATTCTGATTCTGGTTCAAAGAGAGCACACAGAGTGCTCATGGCTAAGACAGTATTGTAGAGGGAAAACACATTTGTCACCTTGGGCAACCACCATTTCCTCTCTCTTTTTTTAGGCTTCATAAATAGCATAAGTTTTTGTTTGAAGTACTTGCAATAAGGGGTGATTGTACCTCTTTTAGGCTTCATAAATAACAAACTCTCAATGTTTGAAGTACTTATAACAAAAGGAGGGAATTTTCTGGTGTAAAATTGCCTAGGAGGCAATATTTGTAAAATCCTTCACAAAGCTTCTTAAGTTGCACATATTTTGCAATTAAGGGGGGATATACTTTCTTTTCTTCACAAATTTTTGTAAAAAGGGAAGAAGACTTATAAGGGTGCATTTTCGGCAATGACCGACACCTTAGTCATACTTCTTTCAAAAATTAATTACAACATGTTTTGCAACAAGAAGGGGGGAACTTATAAGGGTGCATTTTTGGCAACGATTGACACCTTAGCTACCTTATCTTTTGCAAACTCATATTGTAAACTGAATGAACCTCGTATGAAGTGATCTATTCTACTACACCTAGCGATTGCAGCGGTTGGTTACCCATGCAATTCGGTTGGATGATGAGATTACTATAAGGACATTCGTTGGTGTGAAGACAAAGTGAGGAATGACCCATTTTTTTGCTTAGGAGCAGCCAGAGCACTGTGACATAGCAAGAACCAGCAGATCAACATATTTTTTTACTGTATTGGGACAATTATATACTTTACCCAAATATTGTTGTATAGGAGGATGTATATGTATTACCCAAATAATGTAATAATGGGGGATGTTAGAGTAATATTCCATTCTTTGGGATATTTACCCTTTTACTCCACTAGGTAAAATAGGTAGTATATTGCATTATACTACATAGATTATTACATTTACTTTTTACTACTTACCATAGAGATATTTACTATGCTAAATATCTACTGGTAAACCTAGGTTAGTATCTAAAATATCCTAGGTTAGATATTTTAGATTAGTGGTTAGTTCATACTTCTCTACCTAGGTTAGTTGTTAGCATATTTCTTTATTAGCACATCTTGTTAGCGTTAATCATGCTAATTAGGTTATATTGTAAACTATATAATGCTTAGAATTTTCTAAAGCTAATGTTAATATTCAATACATGTTTTATTCAATTATTTTGGACCTATTGTTCACATTTTCTTCAGGTAATAAAAGTGAAAATAGTGAATATGTTATCCCTTGCACTTTAAGGTTTCAAGAGCAAAATAATATAGAAATGAGGTTGGAGGAAACCCATAACAATTTAGGATTTTCATGGGAAAATAAGAAGGTAATTGCTATAGAAGATCATCCTTGCACTTTAGAGTCTTCATGGAAATATAAAGAAGATTGTGCTTTTGAGGTTATTTCTTGCACTTCGGATCCTTCAGAACAAGGCAAACCTAAATATGATAAGTCTTACTATGAGCAGTGTGAGAAGATTGAATAGATTGATGAAGATGAAAGTATTACTAGGAATGAAAAAAAAAAAGACCCAAGAAGCAAAAACAAAGAGAAAAATAAACACAAAGGGATATTGATATAGGAAAACAAAAGCAAATATCACAAGTGTTAACATGAAGTGGGGCTAAACCGTCAAATAAAATAAAAAAATAGCAATGCAAATAATATCGTGGAATATTAGGGGAATGAATAACCCTAAAAAAAGTATTAATAAATTGTGAGGTGGTTATAGACAATATATTTTTGGATATAGAAGTTGGGCAAAAAATATTTTAGCCATTCGTAGTGTTGAATTTCATCTTGACAAAATTTAAATTTTTGAAGGCATTTGATATAGAAGGAGTTGATTGTGGATACTTAGCAGTTTGAGGAAGATGAAGAATATCTTTGATAGAAGGGTAAACGAAGAATATCTCCGATAGAAATATAGAGTTGGATATGCTTTAATTAACTTATTAGAAATGTAATGAGAGCAATGTAATGTTTTGTTTTCATAATGGGAGTGGCCCCCAATAGAAGCCACACGTAGCTTATTAAAAAAAATTACCATGGATGATCATCCTTGCACTCTAGGATTTTTAGGGTAACATAAAGAAGAAGATATTTTTAGGACTATTCATTGCACTTCAAATTCTCTAGGGCAACATACACCTAAAAACAAAAAGTTTCATTATGAATAGTTTGGAAAAATCAAAGAGATTAATGAAGATGAAAGTGTTGGTGGTAATGGAAAATTGAGAGTAAGGCCCTTAAAAGAAGAACAAAGATAAAATCAAATTAAAAAGATATAGATATAGGAAAAAAAACAACTATCACAAGTGTTAACAATAAGTGGGACTAAGTCTATAAATAATAATAAAAAGTTAATGAATTTTGTATCTTGGGTATTGTTGAGGTGTGATTTTGTCCAGTCACAAAACCACCCAACAAACTCAGAATTATGATTCTCTCTTGCAAAGAATATTATATATCTCCAAGGTTCTTATGTTATATCTAACATTTCATATATATATATACATCAATGAGTACTTGAATAACTCTTGGATTTGTGAACTACTGTTTACAAGGGGCCTGGAATTAGGTAAATGATTTCAAGTTTATCATGTATAACATGCTTTGATATCAATTCAACAAAATAAAATTCGTTTTATGATCTTAGGTTAAAGTATATTAAATTTTATTTCCTCTCTTCAATTTAATGTCTCAAAATGCTTTAAATGAAATTAGCATAAAAAGAATCTAGCATTTTATATTAAATTTCAATTTAACTTTAATAAAAATCAAAGTAAATGAAATTTTATAAACTTGATAAACCTTTGGAACATAATAGATTTATAATCAATTCACTTCCCAAATGTTTATTTGATAAAGCAATCATTTATTCAAACTCCCTTATGAAATTATAAATCAAACCCAGAAGAGGTGAATAAATGAAATAATGTCTTGCCCAATTTATAAGGTTCCAAAACCTTGTCAATGATAAAATATTAGGGCTTAATATGAAACTAATTTATAAACTTTGGAATTTTTTTTTTTTTGTGGAAAACATCCCAAAAGGGATGCCACTTAGGGGGCTTTAAGGTGGGGGGGGTTTGGGGAGGGAGGGGGGGGGGGGGGAGAGGGGGGAGGGAGTGGGAGAGAAGAGTAGGGGATAGAAGGGGGGGGGGGGGGGGAGGGGGGGGGAGGGGAGGGAGGGGGGAGAAGAGTGGGGGGGGGGAGAGAAGAGGTGGGAGAGAGAGAGTGCAAGTGGAGAGAGAATACTCTCAAAAAGAAAACAAAAAGAAGCAAACCACAAGAAACCCCAAAAAATATATGGAAGGAAAGTCATATTTGAAAGCCCTAATAGGAATTCAAGATATCCTCCTAAAAATTAAGATGCCCTAATTGGAAGATAGAACCCAAGTGAGATAAAAAAGTGAATACATGGGAGTTTGATCTAGGTAGAAAAACAGAAAAAAACAAGGAGAGATGATTGAGCATGATATAATGGTTCTAAAAAGTAGAGGTTAATATGAACCTCAGCAGGTTGGATCAAAAGATCAAATAGAAATGAGGATTGAATTCAAATTATTTTGTAACTTTTCTTACTTAATTTTTCCTCCCCTCTCTTTTCCAATTCAAAAATTAGGGATAAAATAATGGTCGTTTGGGAAGAGATGCACTTTATTTGAGACCATAGAATGAAATTTTTTCTATTGAGAATAAAACTATTAAGGAGCTTTAAGTATGGGTTAGGCTCTTTGGACTTCCATATCATCTAATAAATAAGGATGTTATGAAGAATATTGGAAATAACTAGGGAAATTCATCAAGGAAAGAATAACTACTAAGGAGCGAAGTCATGCTATATATACTTGAATATGTGTTGCTATGGCTATTTCAAAACTTACCAATTGATATTGTCGATAGGATTTATTTGCCTCTTCTTTTGGAGTGGAATATCCTTGATCTGATCTAGCTTCTATTATTGTGTGATTTCCTTGCTTCATCTTGAAGTTTATCTCATGGCTAAAAATTTTTGTCTCTTTCTTCATAGTTTTTACTTTGCAAACTCTTGCCATGTGTCCAATATTAAAATAATTGTGACAACGAAATGCAATATTTTCATAATCTATTTTTTGATCCCATTCTCTTGATTCAGATTTAATATTTATGGATTGTGGGAAAGGTTTTGAAATACCCATAGCAACACATATTCGAGTATATATAGCATGTTTTCTCTCCTTAGTTGTTGGTCCTTCCTTGATAAATTTCCCTAGGGTATTTCCAATATTTTTCAAAACATCCTTATTTATAAGCTGATTAGAAGTCCAAAAAGCCTAACCCACACTAGAAGCTTCTTAATAGTTTCTATATCAACAAAAAAAAATTCATTCCATGGTCTCAAATAAAGTGCATCTCTTCCCCTAAACCATGGGCCACAAACCATTATTTTATCCCTAATTTTTGAACTATAAAAGATGATGAGGAAAAAACCTTTAGGAAGAAAAGTCACAATAATTTGAATTCAAACCCTACGTCCACTTGATCCAATTTTGAATCTCCAAAAACCCTGGCCATGATCTATCGAACTTACATATTATCCCTTTACTTTTAAAAACCATTATATCATCTTCAATCATCTCATCATTGATACTTACTTTTGGTGTACCATCTGCTACCTGGATCAAAATTACCATGTATTCGCTCTTTCGCTTATCTCCATATTGGGCCTTCATACTTCTAACTAGGGTATTTTGGTTTCTAGACAGGGTATCTTGAATTTTCATTAGGGATTTCAAGAATGAATTTCCTTCCACCATAGCTAATGGGGCTTGCTCTTGGCTTGCACTTCCTCTTGGTTCACACTCACTTTCTGCTTGCACTTGCTCTTGCTTCTAGCTTGCACTCTCTCTTGCCTCACACTTGCTCTAGGCTTGCGCTCCCTCCTGGATCACAATTTCCCATGTCTCTTATTTTTCTTGGTGTTCCTTGGCTTCAAAATTTTTTTGGAAATAATGTTCCATGCATTCATGGTAAGGATTTGAAGCATTAATGCACTTTGGATGAACATGTCGCTCTTTTGCCATGATTGAATCCCAACTTACACTCCCTCTTAGTTTACACTCCCTTTTGGTTAGCACTCTCTCCTACCTCGCACTCACTCCCAACTTGCACTCCCTCTTGGCTCACAATTGCCCTTGTTTCTTCTTTTCTTTGGTGTTCCTTGGCTTCAACAATTTTTTGGAAACAATGTTCCACACAATTCATGGTAAGGATTTGAAGCATTAATGCAATCTAGATGAACTTGCTGCTCTTCTTCCATGATTGAATCTTAGCTCTCACTCCCTCTTAGTTCACACTCCCTATCTGATCTCACTCTCTCTTGGCTTGCACACTCACTCCCAACTCACGCTTGCACTCACTACTACACTTACTCCTAGATTAAGCTTACACTCACTTTTGGATGCACTCACTCGCACTCACTTTTGATTGCATTTACTCACACTTGATGGTGCACTTACTCCCAGATCACACTCCAAGTCATTGTTGCACTTACTTCCAGATCGCACTTCAACTCATTGCTACACTTACTCTCAACTTGTGCTCACACTCATAGCTATATTGACTCTCGGCTTGCACTCGCACTTGTAATTGCACTGATTTCTAGCGCTCGCACTCCAATGAATTATAAATAATAATAATTTTTTAAATAAGGCAAGGCTGGATTTTCCCTTAGATGTTGACCATTTTTATTTTCATGCACTAAAATATAATCATTCGGGGAGTTGGTTGGGCTACCACATAAACTTCACCTTGTCACAAATAATTCTTCGTGTTGCTACCAAAAACCGCCACCACCACTGCTTTCATGCCACGGACCAACATTTCTTTTGCCCTACGCGGGTCATTGCCTCCCTTCTTCATAGCCTTCCGCTACTCCCACCCTAACCGAGTCATCCTCAACTATCTCCCACATATCCTCCCCATTTTTGTTGCGTTGTCTCCTGCGATCGCCTTATAATGTTTTTTCAATTTTTAAAATTGAATGATCATCCATGGTAATTACTTGCCTTGAAAACCCTAAATTTCCATGGATATCATCCATTCTCATTTCTTTATTATATTCCTCTTGAAACCTTAAGTTGCTAGGTTTAAACTCTATACCATTTAATTTTTATTGCTAGGAGAGGATTTTATATTACTTGAGGAATCTTGAAAAATGTGAGGCACACAATTATCTTAGCCAAAATTTGTGTCATCTTTCCATGGTCTTATGTGGGCATGTTTGCATAGATCCATATCTTGTGGTGCATCATCTAGATGCTCACCTTTATGTAAAAATTGTAAAGAAAAAATTAAGGAAGATGCATTCGAAAGTAGCACTACTCATTAAAGAGGAGCTTAAAAACTCCTTGTAGTTAAGTTCATAAAAGCCATCATTTATTTTGACTAGATGCTAACATAGTGCCTATTGTTAAAAAGGAAGGCACTATTCATATTCATACTAATTTTCAAGACATTAATAATGATTGCACAAAAGATGACTTTCCTCTTCCAAACATTGATATGATTGTCAAGTTTTTTACCAATTTTGGGATCCTATCCCTCATGGTCTGATTCTCAGGATATAACTAAATTTGGATAGTGCTTGAGATTCAATCTAAAACAACTTTCATTATCCCTTGGGGAAATTTTTGTTGGTAAATTATGCATTTCAATATAAAGAATTATGGGCCAACTTACCAGTGCACTATGGTATATATTTTCCATGATATGATGCATAACATGGGAGGGAGCTATGTCAATTATCTCCTCACCTACTCCCAAGAATGAGAAGATCATGTCCTTGAATTATGATGAATATTTGATCGCTTAACGTAATATCAAGTCTTAATCAAACCTTCCAAGTGTATCTTTGGGATTACATGAGAGAAACTACTAGGATTTCTTATTTTCCATCAAGAAATTGAAGTAGATCTTGCTAAGATTTCTACCATTACAGATATGCCTCCCCCAAAGACATTGATAGAACTTTGTATCTTCAAGAAAATTTACAAGCCATACAATGATTCATCTCTCAATTGATAGACAAATGCCAACCCTTTACTAAATTTTTAAGAAAGGATGATGAGTTCAAATGGGATGATGAGTTCCAAAAGGCTTTTGATGCTATCAAAATGTACCTCTTATCACCACCAATTCTTATCCCACCAAAGCCTATAAAACCCCTATTGTTGTACATTGTAGCAACTATACATACCCTAGAAGTCATGTTGGCTCAATATGATGACCAACATAAAGAAATAGCAATTTACTAGTAGAACTCTGGTAAGCTATGAAACACATTAAAACTTTGTTTAGTGGTAGTCTTTACTTTCAAAAAATTGAGATACTACATGCTCAATAAGAAGACCATTATAATAACTTGGACAGATCCTTTAAAGTACCTTATGTCAAAACCATACCTTTTGAGCTGCACTACCAAATGGATGATTACCCTCAATAAATTTGACCTTGAATTTGTTAATAAAAATCCTTAAAGGGGCAAGTCATAACTAACCTCCTAGCATATGTCCCACTAGAAGTTCATCAAACCATAGAAGTCCATTTTCCTGATGAGACTATTTATTCTTTAGAAACTGAGTAATCTACTTTATGGTCCCTTTATTTTTATGAAGCAAGAAGTGTCAAAGAATTTGGGATAGGAATAGTTCTAGTTTCCCCACAAAAAGTCATTATTCCTTTATCATTTAAGCTTCAATTTTTATGTACCAACAATATCGTTGAATATGAAGCTTTAATACTTAGAATTTGTGCTATCCAAACCCTAAAGAGTACAACCTTATCCATTTTTGGGGACTCACAACTTGTCATCAACCAAATTAAAGGAATGTATCAAAATAAAGATGAAAAATTAAAACCTTTTAAAGAAATTGTCAACCAGTTAATGACCTCTTTTGATAAAATCACTATAGACATTGTTCCAATGAAATGATATTTCTTCACAAACGAACACAACTCTGAATAAATACCTTCAAATATTTTAGCTGGAAACTTATGCATGCAGGTTATTTTAATGAGAAATACGTAAGTGTTTAGACCACATTTAGTGTGGAGGAATGAGTGATGCAGAAGTTGAAAACTTAACAAATCTTGAGACTACATGGAAGACTCAAACCAGAACTATTTGGACTTAACCCGACACTAACCCACTATCAATACAAAGTAATTTGGACACAAGTGACCCTTAGGCTACATGAAAGACACACTAATTCAGGAGATGATGTTGGCCAATGGTAACATACGGATTGACATGGGCAAATAGAAATAAGACACATGAAATTCATGAAAGGTATTGGGTGTTAAGACAACGGAATGTGGCAATGATTATTTGGCCAAAAGAAATATAATTTTGGGTGTTAATATATCCGTTTTGAGATACGAAGGTGATTCATCATGATGTTGTATAAGGATTTGGATGTGATAGGTTTAATGTAGTATGTACACAAATGAACATAGCCTTTTTAGAACCTAATTAAATGTTTGAGTGTAGAAACGTATATGCAGATTGTGTGGATGCAATAATGTGATAAATTAATTTCAACATGAATGGTTGTTATGAACTTTAATAACCGACGAATAGGCAATATTTGATTATAAGTTACATGAGTGAACGATGGAAAATAATGTTATGACAGACTGTTATAAACTTTAGACAAACGGTAAAGGCTAATAATATATAACTAACGATAGTCTAGAACATGGAAGACATGGAAACTCAGTGGTTTACTGACGTGGCTAGGGTTAAATATGACATGAGTGAATTCTATGATTAATATAAATTAGACATGTGAATATCCAATTGTTAATAAACTACGATAGGGAATTCAACATCTAGGTGGTTATGAATATCCAATGGTTAATAAACTATAACAACAACTAGGTCTTCTGATGTTTGGATGATCTTAGAAGGCTAAGGTTACAATGTTGTCTGGAAATTTAGGACACAATAGATAGGATGGAAGACTCACAATTGACAGCAGATGAATGGTTATTATTTATTTTAAAGCATCTTTAGAAAGAAAAATAACACATGACGAGCGAACAGAATCATAATAACTGGAATATTTTACAATTAGAACAAGGTGGCAACGCAACTTAATTAAGGATGATACACAAATGTGAAGATGGCTGGAGGAGTTAAAGACAATGATTAGCAACAGGTATAAGTGATAGCAATAGGCTACAATTCAAAGCAAATTTGTTACAATGGAAACAACGGCTAAAAGATGAAATTTACAAATATTTTAATATGACTTGCGGATTTAATTTTTTTGGCTATAATGGTACGAATAGCGGTAGACATTGACGAGCTCGATTAGGAGTGAAATTATGAGCGGCTTACAAAATACAGGACAAGGATAACACAATATCACGATGATAACAAAATCAATGAATGTCCATATTTTGTGAAATAATGGCAATGTGGCACAATGTTCACCTACGAATTGACATTAAAAAATTTAACTACTCTAATGTTTGAGCAATTTTTTTTTTGGATGAACTTCTAAAATTTTATACCAATATTAGGGTTGGGTTTTTAAAATAAATTTGGCGTACCTTTTAATTGCAATTGGAAGGCGAATAAATATGCGTGTATTCTTTTAACAATGCGTTTCTTAGTGCAATCGAAATTTTTTGATTGTAGGAAGTGTTTCAATATAATTTCTGACGGTGTTATACCTGCGTTATCTACCTTCATGAATTAGAAACGGTGTAATATTTCTTGATGTGTAATTCCTTGGTACCTCTTCTCCTCATGACGTTATTGGTTGCCTGATTATGCTCATAATCTGAAGAGTCTTTCATAGACTATAGCTGAATACCAACGGTTCTCTGATTGATCTGTGTTATCTACGAATGGTATATAACCATTTTTTTACGCTAGTGAACTGCACAATTTTGCTCTTTTTTTTGTCTTGAGAATCCTTGAGATTGCACCAAGAAAAAAATCCTTCCGATGAATAGGGGAATCATGTTCCTCATTGTAAAATTGTATCATCGATGGAATTTTTGAAGGGGATTCTATGTAACACCTTTATAAAGAAATAAATATAAGTTTAATACAACCATTTTTATTGCCATTTGGTTTCTTTCTGCATTGTGTTATCATCTGTTTCCTTTCAACTTGTTCTATTGTACGGTGCATGTTTTCCATCCTTCAATTACATTATTTGGTTACTAAAGACTTTAGTCTTCAGTCTTGGTCTTCATTCTTCAATTGACCTTGCATTGGATTTGATATTTATATTGGTTATTCTTTTTGCTTAACTTTATCTTTGAATTTAGCTTCATGTTCTTCAGTCTACAAGTAGCCTTGTAATGCATGTAATATAATTATCTCATATGGCAGAGTTGGGTCATGTTTGTTCCATTTTATTTTTACTTATTTTTTGGATGACTTATTTTCTTGTACTTCAAAAATTCCACACTTGAATTCATTGTTAGAAGATGCTTTAGAAATGAGTATTTAAAAAATATAATCAAATCTGAATATTAATGCTCTTTCAAATCTTCTATAATACTTCTTATAATAGCAAGAAATAGATGAATGAGATTTTCTTCCACAATATTTACATGGATAAAAATTCCAACAATTTACCTTTTCATGACCAATTCTATTGCAATAAATACATCTTGAATATGCTTTATTCATCCTTCTTAGAATTTCACATTCATTGATTTTCTTGATAAAATAACATAACCACTTATGCACAACTAAAACTATCCTATCTTTATTTTCCATGTAGATAAATTGTAGATGATAAAGATCAACATATTTGGTAGATTTTATTTTTGAGATTGATGAACATGAACTACTAGAATAATATTTTGTAGTAACAAGACCTAATGATGTATTCTCTTGACTATTCTTTAATTTTGATGATTTTTCCTTATTATAAAAAACATCTATCATTCTTTGAAATATTATTCTAGTAGGATAAAATCTATTGATTCCAACGAGATCCTCATAATCCAAGTCCATTAATATTGTTACAATTTTATATTAAAAAAGAAACTTCTGTGTAAGCCCCTAAAAAATCTTCCTCAAGAGAATTTGAAAGTAAAATCTATCACTAACAAAAGCAAATGAATAATGAATATTCACACCAACTTTGATACCATGTCAAATTTCACAGTAGTTTCCAAAAATAAATGGAATCAAACTTAACCAGTATTTCTTATCAAAAGAAATACAAAGCAAATAAAAAACATAATATATTATGGGGTGTTTGTAGACACCAAAATATCTTCATTCAAAGAAAATAAAAATTACACTCAAACTAATGAACAAATGATCAGTGGGGAAGGGTATTTGTATCCAATTACAAGTTGCCTTTAGGTCAAGTTTATGAGATCAACCTTCAAGAATAAAATATTAAAAAAAAAATAAAAATAAAAACTTTTCAAGGTTTACCTTAGCCCAAAGGGAAAACATAACAAAAATTCAATGGTGTCCTCAAGAGAAGCTTAACCACCATATGTTTCAACATGAGCCATCCAAACGAACAAGGGGATAGGTTGCCTAGACAATGAGGTAGGTCATTCGATCACTTGTGTTGTTGTTTAGGCCAAAAACAAATAAATATTTGGACATATGTGTGCATGCTTTTCCAGTAGACCCGCCATGCACAAGATTTAAGAATCCAAGCAAACAAAAAAGAGAAAGAATATGCATAATGATTAGTTACATCCAAATCAATTATGGAAGGTAAAGTGGTAGTTAAGGGGGAGTTTTTGCATGAAGTCAAGTGTTCCCTTGCCTCTTTTATCTTATAAATAGGTGCCAAGAGCCTTCAATTATTCATTCAAGCACTTAGAACCAAAGGGAAGGAACAAGGAGGAGCATAATGAGAACATCCTTGGTAGCAAGTTCTACAAAAAATAGGGCACAACTTCAAATACATATGGAGTGAAGAGAAGATAAACCAAAACCAACCGACCATGTAGAATTGTGAGCAGAAGGTGAAGAAGCATTTTTCCACAAAGGACGAAGCTACATGGGAGAAATCAAACAAAGGTATGTTCTAGGAAGGATTTTGTTGAAAATCCCTTCTCTTTGTTTGCAAATTTTATTCTCTATGCAAGTGGAAAGTATTCAACAAAAAGAAGTTTTGGCTAGAAGCAAAAGAAATAAGAGACTAGAAAACCTTGCGCAAATGGAGGAAGAAACCAAATGAATGTAGGAGGTGATCATATAGTTGTGCAAAAAAACTTTAACTATTTTATAGGTCATTCATATATCAAGCTATCTAGAAGTGCAAAAATTAGTTGTGTTGAGACATAAGGACAATATGAGGTAAGGTTTTATGGACGAAAAGAACAAAGGGTATTTAGATACATGTTCATCCAAGAGCAAACTATAGAGGCTAGGTCCTCCAGGGGCATACCATCTAGAGGCAAGTTGTCAAAAAGACATTCGATAGGAGTAACATTGTCTAAAGTTGTGTCATCTAGAATAGGACCATCAATAGTCAAGATATTTGGACTATCAAAATCATTTGGATAGTTGCAAGGAAAGACATGCAAATTTAGAAAGCAAGCAACACAAAGTGTGAACTTGTCATGTGAAGTTGCAATTAGAAGCCAACTAAATCAAAAAATGGTTGGGGTAGTTGACAGTAACTGCTATGGGAGGAATTAAAAATCTAAAGCTAAGGAAGCAAACTATAGAGAGAATGCAACGAGAACCAAATATTGTTGAGCGAATAGAGTGAGTGGAGTTGAGGATTCCTCCAAGATTTGTGCCAAAAGCAGTGTTGCAATAAGGACCTAGAACTTATGGAGAAGTCAACACTAGCATTGTGAAAATTCATGAGGATTACATATGCAATAGTGTTACAATGAGATCTCCTTCTTGGGTCTCTAAAATCTACTTCTTCAAGAATAGAACTTTTGCTAGTCCTTCTCTATCTCTTCCAAAACTAAAAGTTCTTCAATGGGACCTCTTGTAGGTCTCTTTAGCTTCTCATGATGATTTCTTCTACTCCTTCAATATTCTATCTACAGTCTTCAATGGAGATCACCAACCTCCAATATTATCCTAGGCTCTTCTCTCAAGTCTCTTCTCCCTCGAATCTACAACAAGGCTTCTATGGCCTTTTCTTCACTTTTGTAATCTGCTAGTCTGCAATGTCTAGCAATGGGACCTTTTCTTAAAGCCTCCAAATCTTCAATATTTTATTTGTTGCTTCTAATTTTTGGATTGATTCCAAAGAATATATTCTTCCTAGATCTTTTGTAGGAATCTTCCCAACTTTCTTGAATCTCCTTTTTCCTGCAACAAAGTATTATGATTAATGGAAAAAAATCTAAATCTAGATATAACCAATATTCACTAGTTGATTTGTCAATCTAGTGTAATTAATACAAGAAAACAAATATTTTGCAATAACTCAAAATATACCATTAATGAAAGCTAAAAAAAATAGTACAATGTAGTATAATGGAGGACATGAACAATACATAAATTGTTTTAAGGAACTACATTGTTATCCTCTACCGATCTATACTATGAACTCTCAATATTCTCTACCCCCACTTCCACTCATTATAAGTCCTATATAAAGGAGGATAAGTTCCTTTGACCTCACTCTACCTTTGACTCTATCCTATGACTCATGTACATGTGGACTGCATGCACATTTACATCATTGCACATTCTAACACTTGTGCATTTATTATATTGCTTTAAGTAACTACTTAACTTTACTCTAAAGTAAATTCCTACTCTAGTAATGTGCCAAAGGTGGTATATTAATATGTACCCAATAATATAATATACTCTAACACCTCCCTTGCCACATCTTGACCAATACTCATGGAGACAACTACACATTCAAACTAAAGGGATTAAAATATCCCTCCATATTTTAGATCAAAATATATGGGGCTCTATTAGTGGGCCAAGTGTTTACATAGTCATCTAAGGGGTGTTATTATGTCAACAAGATTAGAATAACTCAACCATAGCCAAGGTATGGAATTACAAGGTTCCCCTCAAAATTCAAGCTTTTCTCTGGTTGGTGCTCCAAAAAATAATATTATTGAAGATAACCTCATCAAGAGGAAATTTATGGGACCTCATATTTACCATAGGTGTGTCAAAAAAATTAAACAATGTCACATCTATTATTTTATGTACAAAATAAATTAAAATTTGGATTGAAATAACCTAGTAGCTATGATCAACAATCTTAGAAACCTTCAACTCAGAGAATTTCCTAACTAATTAGGGCCAAATGTACAAATACGGACTAAAGGATAAGCACCTTATAAGGTAAATTTGATATTCAATACCAATATTCATCATTTGGTATGCTTGAAAGGAAAGAAACAATGACAAAAGAACCAATTTATGAGTGTTAACCAATAGAGTGTTGACAGAGATAGTCTTGAACACAAAAGCTCTATATCATAAATAAAAATACATTAGGAGATTAAGAAAAAGGGAGATACAACTATTATACCAAATGGAACTCCAAAATATTTTGAATTATAGGCCACAAGTTAGAACAATCATACCTCCAAAGATAAAGTTACCTACACTTTTCTTTGGTGGAGCCTCTAAATCAAACCCTAACAATTTAGTAGTTGGTGGAGTAATACTAGTGATATCACATTATGAAATGCTTCAATTAAAAATCAATTTGGGAAAAGCAACCAATATTGTTGAAGAATTGATAGGCTATAAAATAGGACAAAATTTGGCTTAAGAACAAGGAATTAAACAACTCTATGTGTATGATGATTTGAGACTTGTGATCTTTACCTTATCTAAGAAGAAATTCTTAGATAAGGTAAAATGCAAATGGACTCATATGTAGATTCTTATGGCAAGGAAGTAGGCAATTAGAAAGAAAAAAGTTCCACTTGGTCAATTGGGAGATGATCACCAAAAGTAATATTCAAGGAGGACTAGAAATAAAAAAAATGGAGATAGTTTCAAAATAACTGGGAGCAAAAATTATCTAGAACATGCTTAAACACAATCAAGCATGATAACACATACTAGTTAGCATGGTAATACCCCAAGGTATTACTGTAAAATTAATAAAAAAATTAATATAAATGTAATCGCAGGCCACTCAAAAGGAGGCTCCATTGTAATCGCTTTGCCACTATAGGGGCTCCTTCCTTTAAATATTTATTATTCTTCTTCTTTGGATGATTTGTGTGAATGGCCAACCTAATATATATATCTACCCTAAAGCTACATTGGTGAAGATACGTGATAATTCATGTTATGAAGAGACGTGATGGTTCAAGTTATGAAGAGATGTGATGGTTCACTTTATAAGTTAATAATATAATAATTAATTGATTAATAATACTAACTAATAATGTTAGGATGGATGATCCTAACATGCCACCCTCATTGAAAATAGATTTGTCCTCAAAGCTCAAAGTTAGGAGCTTTATACTTTGTTTTCCAAGAAGGATTTGCATAAGTTCTTGGACTCTTTTATTGTCATCCTTTCGTAGGCAAGGATATAGAGAAGGATGAAGCGTTAGAGTGGGGTTACAAAAAAAAATAGTAAATGTGTGATGATGAGGGAAGGTCAACCCTTGGGGTTCTTCAAATGCCTTAAAATGATGCATAAAAAGAGGTGTTAAAACTTCTACATTCTCTTGTTGTTCCATGGGAGAGGCAATAGAGGAGTGTGCAATCACCTTTCTACCTTATTTTTGAATAGGTTTCATCCTATGGTGATAACTCACTATTGGAGAGGAAATTGAGTGAAGTTATTGTAGAGTGCATGTTTGGCTATAATGAGTCACTTCAAGAATATCTACCTCATCATTTCCTGATGCATTGATCACTTCTAGCATATCAATCGTATTACCTTCATCATTGTGATCAAGTGCTTTGGGTATTGCTTGCTCATTGTCCTCATTTTCCACATCTTCATTATATTTCTCAGCTTCCTTAGCTTCCTCATATTCCTTATCTTCCTCATCTTCCTCATATTTAGTGCTATCATCAAGTGAATTTGTCACTACTTCTACCTCAATCACAATTTCATCGTTGGGAGAACTACAAGGAATAGTTGCATCTGAAATATATAGTGCAGGTGTAATACATTGATGATTGCAAAAAAATTTCTCATTGCAATGATAGCAGAGACCTTTTGCTTGTCATTATTTCATTTCTTCAAAACTAAGATGTTTAATTGGTAGGGTTGGGTTAATTTTGGGGGTTGTGTAAGTGCTTTGTGCCTTTCCATTATGCATAGATTTGGGGGCAATGTAAGTGGTTTGAGATTTCCCCATAGGTGGTTTCCCTAATTGATGTTGTGCATTGATTTTATCTTCAGCTAATTTGGCCAATCCAATAGTCTGCATCATGGTATAGGGTTTGAAATTTATCACCTCTATTTTAATTTCTTCTTTCAATCCTTTGGTGAAGCAATATATGAGAAATGCTTCACCCCACCCTATGTTGTGTTTGGTGATATCCTTAAATCGAATTTCATACTCACGCACGGTAGTGTTTTGATGAATATATTTGAGCAATTCCCATATGGTTGGGTCCCACATGGCTCTGATACCAAATGGTAAGACCACAAGGTCTTACTATAAAATTAATAAATAATTTAATATAAGTAATCACAATCCACTCAAAATGGGGCTCCCTTGTAATTGCTTTGCCACTATAGGGGGATCCCTCCTTTAAATATTTATTATTCTTCTTCTTTGGATGATTTGTGTGAATAGCCAACCTAATATATATCTACCCTAAAGCTACATTGGTGAAGAGAAGTGATAGTTCACGTTATGAAGAGATGCGACGGTTCACTTTATGAGTTAATAATATAATAATTAAATGATTAATAATAATAAATAATACTAACTAATAATGTTATGATGGAATATCCTAACATGTATGTAAATAATCAAATAGGTATTCAAATTCTCAAACACATAGATAAACTTCCTAGAGCTTCATTGGTTTGGAAACATATAATGGTTACAAAGAGCATAATAGAGGATATAATTTCTTGGCTACCAAGAGATGGTAAGTCAATTAATATATGGGAGGATCCAATCCTAGGAAATCCACCATTAAGAGAGAGAACTCCAATCGAATTGTAGAATCACTTGGAAAGTCAAAGAATACTCAAATTAGGTTACTTGTTTTATTGGACCTTAGAAACTCTGAAATGGATCTCCCCTTCCATTCCATCTTAGCTTCAAGAATATTGGTATTATTTTAAGTCCCTTGTGGTGAGCATTATACCTCTTCATCCCATGATGCTATACAAATTTATTTGGGGTAGCATCAGCAGTAATGGGGAATACTTAGTGCATTTAGGAGTCCAATATTAGTAGATTGGGCCTACCAACAAAAAACTACTAGTAGTGTAAAAAAATAGAGAACCACCTAAACTACAAGTATTAAGCTGGTTAGTCTCTTAAAATAAAATATTAATATGTGATAATCTATAAAAGAGGAGTATAGTAGGGCCTCATGTGTTTTACAGGTGTAGGCAAAACAGTGAAATAGTTTTCCATATTTTGTTTGAATACCCAAAGGTAATTTCAATTTGGTTAGGAATAACCAAAATTCTTGGCACTTCCAACTATGGAAGGTTAACCATAGACACATGTTTTACCAAGTAGAAAAAATAATATAATGGTAGACTAGCAGGTAAGCCCCTCTTGAAATATATGTGGAGATCTATACCATATTTTATCACCTAGCACATATGGTTGGATCAAAACCAGAGAATTTTTTAAGGTAAAGGTAAGGAAAACAAAACTCTAATATGAAGGATAAAAGAATAATTAGTCCTAAATGTCAAATATAGTTTCTATCAAAAATAGTATGAATAATATTTGTCACCCACATAAAGAAGAATGATCCACCAACTTTATCTCCAAGATTTTCTAACACAAGGAGGTTGTAGAGCAAACAATTCTTTACCTGATATATATTTTTCTATGCTCTTATTTGATGGTGTCTCCAAGTCCAACCCTGATCAAGCAACGGTAGGGGGACTCATTCTTACAATAACCCATGAGATCATACTCAAATACATGATTATCTTGAGAAAAACATCTAAAAACATGGTAGAGGCTATTGGATGTGAAATAAGCTTAAAATTTGTGGCAAAGCAAGGAATCACTCAAGTCATAGTTTATGGAGATTCTAAATTGATAATAATAGCTCTTGCCAAAAATAAATATTTTATATCTTTACATTTGAATATTATTCAAGACAATATTAGACAACTAGGTAGGATAATTGGTAAAATATTGTTGGAAATTTGAACATATTGAGTTGTCATTGATGTCAAAGGTGCATAATGGGCAAGGCAGAAATATTATCAAATGATGGTGAAGAAAAGCATATTGAGTTGTCATGGTTGCAAAAAGAATTGAGCAAAAATATTCTCCAAGTATGATGAGGCAAAACAAAGTTTATTCAAGGCAAGGTTTATCACAACAAGGAAAAAGAAAAGGTTTGCAAGATTTAGAAAACAAAGCATAGAAAAGGTTAAATGTATAGGCCATGGTTCAAAAGATATATTTGCTAATAAAGGTTGTAGAGAAATGGTCTTCTATGGAAAAACAAGTTGTATTCCACAAAGCCAGGATTATAATATTTATTTTTAATATTATAATAAGGCGTTGATGTCAAACATGCAAATATGGTTGGGCCAATGGTTTTACAAAGTTTGGATAAAGATCCAATATTAAAATTATAATATTTTAAAATATTATAATGTAATGCATATGCACCATTGTAGAAATGAGAGCACTGATGTTTGAAGTTTCTTTAAAGGTAAACTATAAAAAAAAAGGAAACTTTTGAATATAACTAAGGTTTTCGGATCACGAATGAAATGAATAAAAATTATTGAGTGCATGATAATGGTGGAGAGCTTACACGGAAAAGGTGGGAGAAATGTGAAGCTTTGGAATGTCCATCATGATGAGTGTGAAGGGTTTTTGACTTTGATGAATAGTATACAAGAGGACTTTTGGCTAATAAAAGAGCGTGCACATTCTCAAATATCGATCGAACATTGATAAATGAAAAATAATAAAAAAAGAGACAACATGAACACACAGAGGAGTAAAATAATTTGTTCTGTATGATAGAATGTGATTGGCTACAGTGAACAAGGAGGCATTTATTTTATGATTTCTAACTGGGTAGAAGAAATGGGATAAAATCATTTTCATGCACATTCATTTCCTAGCTGGTACTCTAGCTTGTGCTAGAGCATGGGCTCCGTGATGTCTCGAGTTCAACTCATGGTGATAGAAACAAAAAACGTGGTAAGGGCAATAATTTTTTTATTAAAGTGTGGCATGCTTAGCATTTGATTTAGGGAGACAAGGTTTAATTTTTTCTTTGGAAGAAGTGCATATTATTTGATTTAGGGAGACATAAGGTTTAATTTTTGCTTTGGAGGAAGTGCATATTGTTTGACTAAGGGAGACATAAGGATGATGTTTTAAAATTAAGATATTCTATGCTCATAATGATATTTCAGATTTTGGATGTGGATTTATAAGGTTGAAATAATTTTAGAAATAAAGGAGCAATAAGGTGTTTGAAAGTAAAATTAAAATATGGTTTGAACTTAGGGTTATTGGATGGTGATATTGAAAATTACAAGTGGCTCTTATAAGTAGGAGTTATAAGGTGTTTGAGGTTTAATTATTGTGTGTATTTCTGCATGGTGAAAGAAATTTTGAAGGGTGTTGTCCTTTGATTATAAAGCCTTGATTTGGGAAATTAAAAGGAGTTGTAAAGTAATATCTATGTGTACATTTTTGAAGAGAAGATTTTTCTAGTGGATGATTGAAAAGTTCTATGCTAACTAACCCTTGAAAGTTGCATAAGGAAGATAAAATATTTTGAGATAGGTTTTGAGGGCACTTCTTCATCAAACCAAGTTAAGAGGTATGTTGACATTATTCCTTCTCTAAGGTGTTTGGTTGAGCAAATATTTCTAAATCATAAGGTGGAGATAAAAGGTCTGATTAGTGTGGATTGTTTAAAATATTTGAGCTAGGGTTTTTGAAACAAATTGTGCATCCTTGTTGAAAGAAATTGGAAACACTTGTGCTAGAGTTTTAGAACAAATTGTGCTTCATTATTTGAATGAATTTGTGAAGCTTTTGGGAATTGGTTTGAGTGACATTGAAAGTGAATGTGCAAGTGTTAGAAATAAGATTTGTGAAAATGCATAATAAGGTCAGTTATCAAATACTAGACTAGGGCTACTTTAATATTGTAATAAATGTGAGACATGTGAAAGTGATAAACTTAATTAATATGTAGAACATATTGAGCATTTGTTAGTGCATATCATTCTCTATATGTTCAAGAGGTTAAATGAATTATGGGTAGAATATTTCTAAACTGCTTTAGATAAAGAAAGCACATTGAAGACTAGATAAAGCACTTGATGACACTATTATGCAAGATCTGGAAATAGATGAACATTGTTTTGTATGTAAGATTTGGAGAGTTGAGAAGAGGTTTTTATGAGAAAATTTGAGTATGTGTCTTGTGAGAAGACTTGAAACAGTTCTGAGGTAGATTTGAGCAAGTCTTGTGAGAATACTTGAAACATGTGTGAGGCATATTTGAGCAAGTCTTGTGAGAAGACTTGAAATATGTTTGAGGCAGATTTGAACAGTCTTGTGAGAAGACTTGAAATAGGTTTGAGGTAGATTTGAGCAAGTCTTGTGGGAAGACTTGAAAGAGGTTTAAGAAAAATGTGTGCACGTGATATGTGCAGATTTGAGAGCAGATTTAGAGTAGGTTTGAGATATATTTGTGCTAGTCTTGTGATGAGGCTTGGTGCAGATTTATGTAGAGCTTATGAGTAGAGATAAGATATATTTGTGCATGTAATGTGTACATATTTGGGATAGAGTTGAGATAGATTTGTGTATGTAGTATGTGTTGATTTTGAGAAGATTTACACAAAGGTGTGTACTAGCTTTGGAGATAGCTAGAGTGGGGATAGAGGTCTCTTGTGGACATAGGTCCACTAGTTAGAGCAGTGGGGGTAGAAATCTTCTATGGATAGAGGTCCACTAGCCAGAGTAGTGGGGATAAAGGTATCCTATGGAAAGAGATCCATTAGCCAAAGAAAAGGGGACAAAGGTCTCCTTTGGATAGAGGCCCACTAGCGAGAGTAGTGGGGACAAGTGTCTCCATTAAATAGAGTTCCACAAACCAGAGTTAAGGGGATAGATTTATCTAGTGGATAGAGGTCCATGAACTTGAGAATAGGGGATTGAGATCTCCTTTGGACAAAGGTCCATAAATATTGTAATAGGGAATTGGTTCCTAAGATATTTGTTGAGAAAATTTAGAAGAAATATTTTCTCCATGGATGTAGCCCACATTGGGTGAACCACGTTAAATCTATTTCTCTCATTTGTGTGGTGATTTGTGCATTACTTTATTATTGCTATTGATGAATACTACTTTGGAAGGAAAGAAAAGTAAAAGTTGGTCTTATACTGTTCACCCCCCTCTCAGTATAACCTTGTGTTATTCAATTGGTATCAAAGCAAGTTCCTTTGAAAGAGTCTAATAGTTTGAAGTAAGATATTATAGGAACACATATGGCTTCTCAGAATGGAACTTCAACAAATAAGGCTCCAATATTTGATGGGAACAATTATGCTTTCTAGAGTATGAGGATGAAGACTTATTTGATGGCACAAGGATATGAAACATAGCAATTTGTTAAGGATGTTTTCACACCTACATCTACTCCTCCCACAGATAAATAAGAAAACCAATTATATGTAAATAATGCTAAGGCTATGAATGGAATCTTAAGTGGATTATGTGAATAAAAAATTATAAAATTTATGTAATGCAAATCAGAAAAACAAATATGGGATAAATTAAAGTAAACATATGAAGGTGATAGCAAGGTTAAGTTGGCAAAAATTCAAACTCACAGAAGAAGATTTGAAGAATTGAAGATGAAAGATGAAGAAGATATTTCTAATGTACTTATTTCATGTTGATAAAATTGTTAATACTATGTGAGGACTTGGAATGGAAATTGAGGACTCTAGTGTTGCTTAGAAAGTATTAAGATAACTCCTTATAAGGTATGATGCAAAGGTTTTAGCTATAGAAGAGATGAAAGATATTGATAAGTTGACTATGGATGAGTTACATGGAATTATCACAACTTATGAGATGAGAACAGAAAAAGATCACAATTCTAAGAATGAGACAACTTTCAAAGATTCAAATAAGATAAAATATAAGAAACCATAATCAAGTAATGAATCAAGCAGTAATGAAGAAGCTAACTATGTTAGAAGAAATAAGGACTCATGAAAACACAAAGATATAAATACTATGAAATGATTTAATTGTAGTGACTTTGGTCACTATGCATCTAACTGTCCACAAGATGGAAGAAGTAGCAGTGAAGAGAAACAATATTATACTAAAAATAAAGAAAGAAAATTTGGGCATGAAAAGAAAAATAGGTATGGTCAAGGCAAGAATGAAAAGAAGTTATTTCAAAGGGGCAAGAAGAGTTTTTATGTTAAAAATGCAAGCAGTGTTTCAAGCAACAGTGATGAAAGACTATCAGATAGTGAAGAATAAGAGATTCTATTTTTGGCAATAGAAGAGGAAGAAAACACTCATTTTAAAGACCAAGTAGAAGATGCTCCTATAATTGAAGACCTAGAGAAAGGTTTAGAAAAATAAGAAGGTACAATTGATCTAGAAGAAGAAATTATTGTTGCTCTTAGAGAGTTGAAAAAAGTTAGAAATAAGAATTCAAGGTTGAAGGCTCAAGTTCAAGAACATGAGGAAATAAAAGAAAAGCTTCTACAAGACCTCACAAACTCAAAATCTAAGGAAAATATATTTAAAGAAGGTATGGTTGAAAAATAAAAGGCAAAATAGTTAGAGTGTGAAAGATTAGAACATGAAGTAGTTTCTCTAAGGATGGAAGTGAAATATTCCAATGATAAGCTACACAAGTTTGGGAAAAGTTCAAAATCTTTGGATAAAATTACCAAAACACAAATATCTTCATTTATCAAAATAGGACTAGGCTATGAAGAAGGACAAGAGGTAAGGAAAGGGAAGTCAAGCTCAAAGAAAAGGAAGTCTCAAAGGAAGCATCAAAATAAGTGATTGAAGAAGAACCTAAGACTTATGCTGATATTTTGAAAGGTGATAGTATCAAAGAAGAATCAAACAATGCATCATAAAGGGACAAAGATCATCATAGGACAAACAAAGAAAGAATAATGAGATCAAGACAAGATGAATATTTTTTTTAGGGTTTTTGTTACTCATGTAATCAGTTTGGTCATAAATTAGTGCATTGTAGGGTTCATAAAAATAAGGATTATGGCTTCACTAAGAGGAAATTCAACTCATTTGAAGATGGATATTTATTTCAAGGTCATTGCTACTCATGTAATCGTTTTGGTCACAAAGCTATACACCATAGGGTTTATAATAGAAATGGTTATGGCTTCATAAAAAGGAACTACAATTCATTTACATCATTAAAGAAACACAACATCAGGTGTTACAATTGCAATAAGTTTAGACACAAAAAAATGGTGCAGAACATAGTTTTGGGAACTACCAAGAATAAGCAAGAAGCAAGACAAACAAAATGTTCAAAGAGGTATGACTAAAAAAGTGTGGGGAAATATTGAGAAAGGATAAGAGCATTGTAAGTTGGGAGTAGATTTACTCCCACCCCAAAATTGATCACCTCAAGGAGAGGAGGTGGGGAGGGGGCTGATCTAAGAGTCTTATTTTTATCCCTAAAGGAGTCCCTTTTCCATTGATGTCAAAGGGGGAGAGATTTCAGTAAGAAGGAGATAATTCAGTAAGAGGGAGTAGCTTCTCAAGGGAAGTAGATTTGAAATCCAATGGTTGTAAAAGAATTTTTTAGAAAGGGTTACCATCAATGACAAAGGGGGAGATTGTTGGAAATTTGAGTATATTGAGTTGTCATTGATGTCAAAGGTGCATAATGAGCAAGGCAAAAATATTATCAAATGATGGTGAAGCAAAGCATATTGAGTTGTCATGGTTGTCAAAAGAATTGAGCATAAATATTCTCCAAGTATGATGAGGCAAAATAGAGTTTATTCAAGGCAAGGTTTATCATAGCAAGGAAAAATAAAAGGTTTGCAAGGTTTGTAAAATAAAGCATATAAAAGGTTAAATGTATATCCCACAATTCAAAAGATATATTTACTAATAAAGGTTGCAGATAAATGATATTCTATGGAAAAGCAAGTTGTATTCCACAAAGCTAGGATTATAATATTTATTTTAAATATTATAATAAGGCATTGATATCAAACATGCAAATAACTCCAACGGTCATGAAGAGTGTTGGTGTCAAACATGAAAATATGGTTGGCCCAATGGTATTAAAAATTTTGGACAAATATACAAAAGTAATATTATAATGTAATGCATATGCACCATCGTAGAAATGAGAGCACTGATTTTTGAAGTTTCTTTAAAGGTAGACTATAAAAATGGGGAAATTTTTCTACATAACTAAGGTTTTTGAATCGCGAGTGAAATGAATAACAATTCTTGAGTGCATGATAATGGCGAAGAGCTTGCACAACAAATGTGGGAGGTATGCATGAAATGTGAAGCTTTCAAATGTCCATCACGACAACTGTGAAGGGTGTTTGGCTTCGATTAATAGTAAACAAGGGAACTTTTGGCTAATAAAAGAGTGCACATTCTCAAATATAGATTGAAAATTGATAAATGAAAAAGACTCCAAAAAAGGACAACGTGAACACACAGAGGAGTAAAAGAATTTGTTCTGGATGGCAGAATATGATTGGCTACAGTGAACGAGGAGGTAGTTGTTTTATGATTTTTGACTAGGCAGAAGAAAGGGGATAAAATCATTTTCGTGCACATTCATTTCCAGTGGGTGGGCCAACCTAGCTGGCACTCTAGCTCGTGCTAGAGCATGGGCTCCGTGAGGTCTCGAGTTTGACTCGTGGTGATGGAAGTGGTAGACGTGGTAAGGGCAATAATTTTTTATTAAAGTGTGGCATGCTTAGCGTTTGATTTAGGGAGACATAAGGTTTAATTTTTGCTTTGGAAGAAGTGCATATTGTTTGACCTAGGGAGACATAAGGTTTAATTTTTTATTTGGAGGAAGTGCATATTATTTGACTGAGGGAGACATAAGGATGATGTTTTGAAATTAATATATTCTATGTGCATAAGGATATTTCAGATTTTGGTTGTGGCTTTATAAGGTTGAAATAATTTTAGAAATAAAGGAGCAATAAGGTGTTTGAAAGTAAAATTAAAATATGGTTTGAACTTAGGGTTATTGGAAATTGAAAATTACAAGTGGCTCTTATAAGTAGGAGTTATAAGATGTTTGAGGTTTAATTATTGTGTGTATTTATGCATGGTGAAAGAAATTTTGAAGGGTGTTGTCCTTTGATTATAAAGCCTTATTTTGGGAAATTAAAAGGAGTTGTAAAGTAATATCTTTGTGCACATTTTTGAAGAGAAGTTTTTCTTGTGGATGATTGAAAAGTGTTATGCTAACTAACCCTTGAAAGTTGCATAAGGAAGATAAAATATTTTGAGATAGGTTTTGAGGGCACTTCTTCATCAAACCAAGTTAAGAGGTATGTTGACATTATTCCTTCTCTAAGGTGTTTGGTTGAGCAAATATTTTTGAATCATAAGGTGGAGATAAAAGGTTTGATTAGTGTGGATTGTTGGAAATATTTGAGCTAGGGTTTGTGAAACAAATTGTGCATCCTTGTTGAAAGAAATTGGAAACACTTGTGCTAGAGTTTGTGAACAAATTGTGCTTCATTGTTTGAATGAATTTGTGAAGCTTGTGGGCATTGGTTTGAGTGACATTGAAAGTGAATGTGCAAGTGTTAGAAATAAGATTTGTGAAGCAAGTGTGATTATGAAAATACATAAGAAGGTCAGTTATCAAATGCTAGACTAGAGCTACCTTTAAAATGTAATAAATGTGAGACATGTGAAAGCGATAAACTTAATGAATGTGTAGAACATATTAAGCATTTGTTAGTGCATATCATTCTCTATATGTTCAAGAGGTTAAACAAATTTTGGGTAGAATATGTCTAAATTACTTTAGTTAAAGAAAGCACATTGAAGACTAGATAAAGCACTTGATGACACTATTATGCAAGATCTGGAAATAGATGAACATTGTCTTGTATGCAATATTTGGAGATTTGAGAAGAGGTTTTGATAAGCAAATTTGAGTATGTGTTTTGAGCAGATTTTGAGGTAAATTTGAGAAAATCTTGTGAGAAGACTTGAAATAGGTTTGAGGTATATTTGAGCAAGTATTTTGATAAGAATTGAAACAGGTTTAAGGTAGATTTGAGCAAGTATTGTGAGAAGACTTGAAATAGTTTTGAGGAAGAATTGAGCATGTCTTGTGATAAGACATGAAACAGGTTTGAGGTAGATCTGAGCAAGTCTTGTGAGAAGACTTGAAATAGGTTTAAGATAAATTTATGCATGCGATGTATGCAGATCTGAGACAGATTTGAGAGTATATTTGGGGCAGGTTTGAGATATATTTGTGCTAGTCTTGTGACGAGGCTTGGTGCAGATTTATATAGAGCTTGTGAACAGAGATAAGACATATTTGTGCATGTAATGTGTATTGATCTTAGATATAGTTGAGATAAATTTATGCATTTAGAATGCGTATAATTGGAATAATATTATGTAGAGGTGTGTACTAGCTTTGGAGGTAGCCAAAGTAGTGGGGAAAGAGGTCTCCTATTAATAGAGGTCCACTAGCCAAAGTAGTGGGAACATAGGTCTCATGTGGATAGAGGTCCACTAGCTAGAGTAGTGGGGACAGAGGTCTCCTATGGATAGAGGTCCACAATCTAGAGCAAAGGGGATAGAGGTCTCCTGTGGATAGAGGTCCACTAGCCAGAGCAGTGGGGATAGGTGTCTTCTAAGGATAGAGTTCCATGAACCAGAGTTAACGGGATAGATTTCTCCTATGGATAGAGGTATATAAACTTGAGCGTAGGGGATTGATGTCTCCTTTGGATAGAGGTCCATAAACATTTTAATAGGAAATTGATTCCCAATAGATTTATTGAGAAAATTTAGAAGAAATATTTTCTCCATGGATGTAGCCCACATTGGGTGAACCACGTTAAATTTGTGTCTCTCATGTGTGTGGTGATTTATGCATTGCTTTATTATTGCTATTGATGAATACTACTTTGGAAAGATATTGCAATTGATAATATTGAATAATATTATTTTGGAAAGAAAAGTAAAATTTGGTCTTATATTGTTCACCCCCCCTCTTAGTATAAGCTTATGTTCTTCACATATCATATCAATACGTAAGGTGGAAATTCAATAAATATTTAGACACACTAGTGAATCAGGCAATAAATATAGCCCCTGGTTATTGCCTCATAATCATCAAAAATAGAAGGGTAGAGGTGGCATGTAAGGATGATGAGGACTCCAATAATGAGGTCCTTTTTTGTCTCAATGTTCTTTTTTTTAGAATGCTTTGTTCACTTTTATCTCTTTGATTATAGAGTTTTGTACCTTTTTGTTAAGTAAATAAATATTTTCCTTTTAAAAGGAAAAAAAAAATTGTTTGTTAGATAAACTGTGTTCTATGCAAACTTTAATATCAATATATTACTCCTTTTCTTTACAAAAGAAAAAAACAAGAGGTACTAAGCCCACCAATAAAAATAAAAAGATATGATGAAAATGATATCATGGAATATTAGGGGTATGAATAAGACCCCTAAAAAAAGAGTTATTAATGAATTAATAGGTTATTATAGTCTTGAGTATATTTTAATACAAAAAAAAAATTAAGTAGTGAGAAATGTGTGGATGCTTTGGATGATTGTTTAATAGTTTCTTCTAGAGGAGCTTTAGGTGGTACTGCAATAATATGTGACATACACAAATGGGATGGGCAATTGTTAGAAGCAAAAAGTAATAGGATTGTTGGGCTATTTTGTAAGAAAGAGGAAAACATCAAATTTGGGGTTATAAATGTATATGCTCCAACTATAGTTACTCCTAAAAGATGTTGGAAGGACCTTAACATATTTTTATCAAACACATTGGTGATTCATTGTAATCCATGAATTCATAGGGGTTATTTCAATATTATTCTATCTCCTTTTGAAAATAAGGATGTACTCTAGGATGGCCTAAATTAATTCAAAATTTTGCTTCATTTGTCAATTCAAATGACCTTTGGGATGTTATTTCTTCAAGTTTTCAATATACATGGGATAATAGATACATTGGTCAAACTTGTATAGCAAAAATATTAGAGAGATTATTGTTATTCAATACATGGTTGCAAATAGAGTATACAATATCTTTAGATATTTTATTATGAGTAGGATTAGGTCACAAACCCATTCTTTTGACTTGTGGTTTACCCAATAATGATCATACAAATCCATTTTACTTCCAATATATTTAGGTCCAAGACCTTGATTTCTTCTAGATGGTTATGTATGGTGGGATGAAATAGATTTTTAAGGATAATTCATGTACAAGTTTTTTCAAAACATAAAATATTTAAAGGAGCAAATAAATATTTGGAATGCCAAATATTTTGGTTCTATTTTTAAAGAAAATAAAGAAACCAAATCTAAACCAAAAAACTTACAATATATAGTAGAACTAATGGAATGGATCAAGATTATTATTCAAAAATAATAATTACTTTTTTATTATCATAATCCATTGAAAAATGAGTCGTATTGGTTCCAATAATATATGGAGAAATGAGTCGTATTGGTTCCAATAATAATAATATACTGGTCGAGTTTTCACGTCCTTTCTTCGTTCTTCTCCCCCTTCAGTCGTGTTTTGGCAACTGGTCGTGATATCACGACACCTTTCACCGTTGGCCGCGAAATTTCAACATGTCGTGATATCGCGACACTATTTCTCTCTGGCCGCGTTTTTGCAACATGTCGCGATATCGTGACACTTTTCCTCTTTGGGCGCGTTTTTGCAACATGTCACGATATCGCGACACTTTTTCTCTTCAGGTGCATTTTTGCAACTTGTGATATCGTGACACTTTTTTCTCTTCGGGTGCGTTCTTGCAACTTGTCGTGATTTCGTGACACTTTTTCTCTTCGGCTGTGGTCTTCCATCTTGTCGCGATATCGTGACACTTTTTTTCTTTGGCAGCGGTCTTCCATCTTGTCGTGATATCGCGACACTTTTTTTCTTTGGCAGCGTTCTTCCATCTTGTAGCGATATCACGACACTTTTTCTCTTTCTTACAACTTGTCGCGATATTGCGACATTTTTTCTCTTTAGTTGTGGTCTTCCATCTTGTCACGATATCGCGACATTTCTTCTCTTCGGCTGCGGTCTTCCATCTTGTCGCGATATCGCGACACTTTTTTTCCTTGGCAGCGGTCTTCCATCTTGTTGTGATATCGCGACACTTTTTCTCTTTGGCAGCGGTCTTCCATCTTGTCGTGATATCGCGACACCTTTTCTCTTCGGCTGCGGTCTTCCATCTTGTCGCGATATCGTGACACTTTTTCTCTTCGACTGCGGTCTTCCATCTTGTCGCGATATCGCGACACTTTTTCTCTTTGGCTGTGGTCTTCCATCTTGTTGCGATATCGCGACACTTTTTCTCTTCGACTGCGGTCTTCCATCTTGTCGCGATATCGCGACACTTTTTTTCTTTGGTAGCGGTCTTCCATCATGTCGCGATTTCGCGACACCTTCTCTCTTCGACAGCGGTCTTCCATAGATGTTGTGATTTTGCGACTCTTTTTCTCTTTGACAACGGTCTTACTTCTTGTTGTGATTTCATGACACCTCTTCTCTTCGACAATGGTCTTACTTCTTGTCATGATTTTGTGACACCTTTTCTGTCCGGTCGCGGGTTTGCTTCATGTTGCGATTTTGCGACTCTTCTTTTCTTCTGGCTCCAACCTAGCAACTTGTCACGATATCACGACACTTCCTTTCTTCTGGCAGCAACCTTGCAACTTGTCATGATTTCATGACACCTTCCCTCCTTTGGCTTCGACGGTGCTTCTAGTCATGATTTCACGACATCCCTTCTTCTCTTGGCTGCAACGACGCAACTTGTCACGATTTTGTGACATCACCAAACTGGTCGTGATTTCACAACACATTTCCTCGTGTGGAGGTTTTCTCACCCTTTGATCTTTATTTCTTGGACCACCTCGGTCGATCTGGAATTCATGTAAATCCTCTTGTACAAGGTTCAGGGACCTTTCAACACCCTTTCTACCAATCAAAAAAAAAAATATATGGAGAAATGACTCAAGGAAGGAGATAGAATTATAAAATAATTTCATGCTACAACAAAAATAAAATTTTCTTTTTGTTACATCAAAAATATTTTAACTCTAGATGGAATAATATTAAGGAAGAAGAAGATATAAGGAAGTAATTAATTATTTCAAAAATATTTTTTTTGATATCGGGAAAGATAACGAGGCACAAGATAAGATTTTGTAAAATATTTCATCAACTATCACAGAATGACAAAATAAATACTTGATGAAGAATATATAAATGGAGGAGCTATATGAAGCATTTTTCTCTTTCCATCTTAACAATGCACATGGCCCTTATGGATTTCTTACAATTTGCTTTAAAAAAAATTGGGATTTGGAGTAATATGATAGTTTCGATTGAAGAGGATCGAAAAAATAAGACTATAATAAGTGATATCAATGTCACTTTTATTATGTTGGTTCCTAAGAAATACGAGACAAAATATTTTGATAATTTTCATCCAATAAGCCTTTGTAATATGATTTGTAAGATCATTTCAAAAATTATGGCAAATAGGTTAAAAGGCCTTCTATATTGTGTTATCTTAGAGGAATGAGATGATTTTTTTCATGGTAAACAAAATATTGATGGTATAATAATTGCACAAGAGGCCATATATTATCTTCATTCTATGACAACATTAGGTATGCTTATGAAATTAGATATGAAAAAAAACATATGATAGGGTTTCCTGGAGTTTTCTACATGATATTATGAAAAAGTTTGGTTTTTATTATAGTTGGTGTAAATGGATTAAATATTGTTATAGCATTGTGAAATATTCTATTTTGATCAATGTTTCTCCTACTGGTTACTTTAATTTATCTTACTGACTTTGACAAGGTGCTTCATTAACTCTTCATTTATTCATTATTCTTGTGGAGTCATTAGGGATAGCTTTCTCAAAGGCAAAAATGGAAAAAAAAATGTGACAAATGGTCCCTTTGAATATCATCTCTAATTTGTTGATGATACTTTTATTTTGGACCATCCCTCACTAAGTGAGGCCATGGATTTTAAATCAATATTATCATGCTATGGTAAGGCTACCCGACAATTGGTTAATCCTACAAAATCTGGGATTTTTGTTCACTAAAACAACCCTAAATTTATAACAAATTATTTTGGATATTTTAGGGTTTAAATTTTAAAAAAATTCATCAACCTACTTGGGTATTTCATTGTCTCATATAGAAAATAAAAAAGAGCTTTGGGTCTCTTATTTGAATAGAATGAAAACTTGTTTGGTAGGTTGGGAAAGTAAGTGTTGAGGGGACAGTTGTGACCTCCTTGCACTCCCTGGGTATCATGATCCCTCACGGTTGTGGCATAAATATCTATAGCCTCCTTGATAGAGTGGATGCATCTAGTGCCTTGCACCTCATACAAGGGAACCAATCATATAAAGTTTGAGGAGGCATGGGATGCGACTTCCATCGAATGACTTCTAGGGTTTTTTACCCAAGGTCAGTTCCTTGCTTCTAGACATATTCAACATTCATCATTCTTCTACTATGCTAATATATTCTTAGCCTATGCTACTTTACAGAAAAATAAAAAAGAGAGGGAAAGTAGGAAAACTTAAAGTAAAGATATTTTAAGAAAGCAATAAAATGTAGGAAAGTAAAGAAAAACAATAAAAGGCTAGAAACAAAACCTATCTAGCCTAACATACAGGCGGTGATGCATCAAAGAAAAAGTATAAGAACCTCCTACAAGTACATGGATGAGAAAGAAATAAAGAACCTCTTATAATAGTGGGAAAATGTTTAGTAATTTAAAATTAGAAGAAGAGAGGTATTTATAAGAAGTATAGGAAAGGGCTCCCCCAAAATACATGCAAGATTTTAAAATTTTGCTCCGGCTAGTTGACATCAACAATGAATGATCTAGATGCTCTAGAGGTCCATAACTAGGGAAATATCATGATTAGATCTGCATGACTATCCATCATAAATATCTTGAACATGAATTGCCCCTTGGTTTGTCCTTACCATAACTACTTTAATGCTCCATCTATTAGCTAGGTAATTGCATCTGATTGTGAAGTGCCACGACCAAAACCAAATCATAATATCTTCCTTCATGTTTAGTCACTTTGGGTGTGATCGATGGTTTTAATGTTTGAAGCCTGGTTAATCTATGCTCTTGGAAGTTTTCCTTGGTGAAGGTGTCCTTCAATGCAACACATGGAGATGACAATCACCACCTTCTAAGTTCCTCTACTTTTGGGGACCCCTCTTCTACCATGTATCACAAGGAGGTTGTTGTGGGGTTGACAGACCAAACGTTTAAGGGAGAATATTATAGCTAGAAATATTTTGGGCCACTATATTCTTCCTTATCCTTTGAGTATCAAAACTTCCCTTTTGAAAGGGAAAATCTAGTCTTGTTGCCTCTTTACTTGGCCCCCTCGGATACTCCGTCACTTTGACTAGGCAAAGGGCCTTAGTCCTCAATATTCATTAGTGATATAAATTTGGAATGATACCTAGTACTAAGGGGCATCCTTGGCTAAGAGGAAGGATCAGTCTCAAGGACTTCACTTGTTGAATATGGAAAATACCATGAGCTATAGTCAAAGTAGGGCCCTAATAAAAGCAATTCCCATTTATCATTATCAAAATTTTTTGGAGGTTACAAGTATTATTAAGACTTGCTTTAGACACCATAAAAAATCTTTGGATATGTTTCTTATTTTTGGTTTGATGATTGGGCAACATTTTGTGACAAAGGAAGTTTCATGCATAGGATTAGTCGATGGTAGTGGCTCTTCCTTGGCTACATATTAGATGGTCTTCTGGCCTTGGCTACATAATAATTGGTAGGGGCATTGAGGCCTTTCATTTTAGCTGTGGGTAGGTGCTTTAGTCAAAATTATGTTTATATGTAGAATTTTCCCATTGTATTGAATCTTCACTATAGTTTTGGTAACTCACAAGGTAACTCTTGCTAGAAGGAGCTAAGGAACCTACAGAAATGTGCCTTGTCCATTAGGTATAGAGTCTAGTTTGGAAAAATTCTAAGGCTTCTATAGTAGTGGCATGTTTTCAAAGAGGAAGATGCTAGAGATCACTTCACTCAAGACTCTATGGAGGCCAATATGAGGTGTGCCTTACTTTATAGGCCACATCACTTGGATGTATCCTAAGGCTCGTCTTCATTATTATAATAAGCTAACATTAAACAAGCATACAAAGACTCATTCCCTCGTGCCTAAGATTTGGGGATGTCATTATCTTCCAAGATTCCTTTCTCTTTGGTATAGTAGTCATCCTTCATCTAACCAAAAGGAGCTAAACTAGCCTTAAGGGGCTATTAAACATGCCTTGATTCCAACTACTTTGTCCTTCGAGTTTGTGTAACTTTAACTCTTCTACTACACATGTAAATTTTCCCTTGTCTTGTACTAGCTTGGTAGGTCTACAAAAAGATAAAAATTATATATATTTTTATTACAAAGGACCATCGAGGCCAATGGATCTTCCTTGGAACTGATATTTTATCCCATGCCATCTCTATAAAAAAGAATCACTAGATCAGTTTTCCAAGCTTTTGAAATGCTCAAAAACCAATGCACAATAACTTGAAAATGTATGATTGCAATAAATGAACACAAGAAGCATGTGATGTAACACACTAAGATAAAACAAGTAAATGATAAATCAGATCCTTTATATTAATAACAACTTGTTTGATCAAAATGGGTTAGAAATTGTTGCATAACTTTATTATCATTAATTTAAACCATTCACCAATATGCAAAAATATCAAATCATTCATCCACAATACATTATCCACAATAACAATCCACAAATGAGAGCGAGATATAGATAATACCCTTAAGGTACAAAAACACCAATAATAATTCTTAAGGAAGGAATAACTCCACAAGATCTCCCAAGGTGAGAAGCCACTTCGTGGGTATAGACGATTACATAAGATTTTTCTTTAATGATGATTACAATGACAAATATCTCTTCTTTATATATCCATATTCTTATTCTACTTTGGGGAGCCTACTACTAATTTAATATTATATTATAATATAATATAATATTATAATACAATCAACCTTGGGTTATGTGTGGCCCATGCCAACCCTTATACAATATAATAATATATCCCCAAATATCTATTCCTAGGTACCCTACCATGCCACCCTCCTTACAAATGTTTCATCCTTGAAATATATGAAGAAATATGATAATATGATTTGCTAAGAAATGTTAGCAACTGGTACCAATCTCGATCATCCATCCATCCAAGTGAAACATGTTGATGTTGGTATACCATTTTGTTACTTGAGTATCCAAATTTGCTTTGTTGGCTCCATGCTTCTGCTACTGTATTTTGATAACTTGAATGATGGATCCACTTTTTCCTTGATGTTGACGATCCACTCTAAAAAATAGGATCACTATGCTTTCTCTGCCAAACATTGTCATAGTTTGTGCCCTTATGATTCCATGTAGAACCATAATATTGTTGTCTTGAACCATACCTCCAAGATTGTTGCTGCTCATGGTGGTGTGGATGGCGATATGGTGCAACATTAACTTGATGTTCTACCTTTTTTGACTTTCCAATATTTGGATCCATTGCTTTAAATTCTTCTACACATTATTATTTCATGTTCTCTTTGTTTGGTGTGTCCTTGTGCTCTTGTATCAAAGCTTCCTTGGACTCTATTATTGTTATTTCCACTGAATCAATTGCTATTGCTTCTTACATGGACTTTGTTTCTACTACTGCCTTCTTGTATTCTGTTTCAGGTTCTTCAATTTGTTTCTCTGCAACCATTTCTTGATTTTACTTGGATCCTTGCTCCTTAAGCTGAGAAATATCCTGTAATGTTATCTTCTTTTTCCTGTACCATAACTTCATAAACTTCTTTTGCACATTAATGTTAACAGTACCCAAAGAATCTAACCAAGTATAACCAAAAACAATATTCTCAACCTCCATCTCAATAGCATAGAAATCTGAATGTAAAACATATTTATCCATGGTGATCTTCAAATATTCAAAAATATGAACATGCTCATCCTCTAGTTGTATGTCCTTAACTTTTGTTGCTTGAACTTGCAACTTCTTAGCCAAAGCAATATTAATAAAATTATACCTACTACCAAGTTCAATGGAAATAATGACTTGTTCCTTTTGAATGCTTCCATGAACCTTCAAAATAGAACTTTTAGATGAATTTAAACATTTTTTATTTTACTCTTGCTTTTGTAAATCCAATGATGTGCCTTCTATATTCCTCTCATTATCTTCCCTAACCTTTTCCTCTTTCTTCTTGAGTAATTTTATTTCTTTTTCATAGTCTTCATTTTGTTTCCTGACAACTTCTCAATCTCCTTTTATTTCATTCTACTCATTTTGAATTCCCTATAGTTTATTTTTAAGGTCTTTGATGGCATCCATTAGGCTATCTATATAATATGGGTCCCATTTACTCAAGAATACATGCTCTATTTCATCCCAAGTGTATTCATTATTCCCTTCTTTACAAACATTTACCCACTAAGACAAAGCTTTCCCTTTAAGACATATACCAATCATGGGTTTCCTCCAAGAGATATTACAATATAGAGACCTAAAATGTTTCCACCATTCTCTAGCATCAATATCATATTCTCTAGAAAAACTTTGGAGTGCCATTGTTCATGCCCTAATGCAACTAGGGTTTTTTGGTAATATAGATCATGCCCTAATGCAAACTAGGTTTTTATGGAAATAAATAACTTCCCACTGATTTAAAGCTAAAAATCCACATAGACAACTAGATCTACAATTTTTCTTCCAAAAAAAATAAATTGTAACTAATTTTCTTACCCGAACTAAACAAATTTCATCTTTCAAGAAATTCACGATTTGAAAATTTGTCACTTCCCTTGTTCCATATGGCTAACTTCAAAAGGTCGTATCTCCCTCAATACTACTCTGATTCCTTCATATGACCACTAATTTTAAAGCTCTTCAAAGTCTGCACAAACTAATCCAAGAATTGCCTGAATCGGATAAAGGAAGTGATTCTTGGATCCTTTAATACAATAAACATTGGGTTATGTGTGGTTGAATCATTTTAAAGAATCTTCACATGGGAGATGTGGCCTACATGCTCTTCTAAAAAATACCATGAAATACCACTTGGCTATTCTGACCTATGCATCACTATTCTGGACTCAAGTATGAGTGCTAAACTAGGCTCAAGCGTGCATGAAATCGATGTCACTAACCCACGTGTGGACTCTCTTTTTTTGTTTTACTTCTAGTGTGGTCGCCTCGATGTAGGATGACCTTGATTGGGGGCCACTCCGAGGTAGGACAACCTCAGTTTAGGGGTTTCTCTAAGGTAGGACAATCTCAATTTGGAGGTCGCTTCAGGGTAGATGTGTAGCGACCCCGGGAACGCACGCACCGTCCCCTTTTAACCCTACTTGCAATGTTATTAAAAACCCAAGATGAAATGGAAGACAAGAAGAAAAAGCATATAACACAAAATAACAAATATGGATCTCTTTATTGATATTGAAACTTGGTTACATGTCGGTCCCTCTTAGGGATACCCATTTCGATACAATAAGTTACAAATAGGCAAAGAGTGCCCCTTTCGCAAAGAGGTGGTGCGCTTATAAAAGCTTCCCGGTTTCGCACACGAAAATGTATGAGGGCTTACAAATGCCTCCTTCTCCAGGTTTGTTTCCTAGAGGGATCCCTTTTGCTCTCGTATGTTGCAAACTTCATTCGATGAACCTTTGGCCCTGCAAGCAATGAAACAACAACACATGCTTAGGTGTCCGAGATTGCCTCCTCGGATGAGGTTGTTAGTAATAAAATAATGTAATGGAAATATGATGAAACTATGCCATGAAATCATGTAAATCTATGCTAATGATATGAAAACATGAAGAAATAGAATAAAATAAGCTATGTCTAAAACCTAAGCTAAGCTCGCGGGCCACTGTCCAAGACAATGGCCACTAAGGTAAACCTTGCTCTCTTTACCCCAAAGCTATGGGTCAAAGCCTGTATCTGATGTCAAAATAATAGGTGTTATGCTCTTCAATTTTCTATGGCTTCACCATACACGTGATCTCAAAGAGAACTCTCCAAGTCTTGAAAGCTCCCCTTGATAAAATATGTCTCGATGCTAGAATATTTGATCCCAATGTCTTGGTGCTCTTAGACTTGCACATTTTATAGTGTGAAACCCTAGGTCTATGTCCAAGCCCTAGAAATGAATTTCTCATGTGTAGTGTGAGTTAGCATGAGAAGCTTTATGTCTTTTCTATGTTTGGAGGCCAGTTAACTAAAATATAACTACCAACTTGAGTCTCCTATGCGAACTGGTCATGAAAAGGAATGCAAAGTTACTCCCGCTCACCTTTATTGCATGCAGACTACCACTTTCGCCTGTGATTAGGCTTGTTTGTCGACAAACTGCTTCTTATGGCTTAGCCACTATCATCTGTAGTGGCTAATATTTGGCCATTGTCATCTATAGTGGCTAAGGTCTGGCCGCTCTAGGCTTGAGAGACTAAGATCTGGCCGCTCTTGGCTTGAGCGGCTAGGCTTGGATGGCTTGAAAAGGCCCCAAATGAGTGGTGAGAACCACTGTTGATGCTTGGAAAGTCCAATATTATGTCTTATGATATTATGAGTGTGTCTATGTGAGCAGCTCCCCTAAGCATGACACGATTTAGGTGTCTACAGATGCCCCTTTTTGCGATGCGCTGTGTGGAAAACACAACGCTGAGCAAAAACATAGACTGATCTGTTTGTAGGGTGTATGGTGATCAATGGTCTGATCAACGCTGGATGGCCCAATCATGCAAGATGGCGCGCATCCCTTGAATCATTGCCTCAACATTCGGAGGACTTAGCCCAGTGGCTTTTGCATGTTAAATTGCACTCATTCCTCAAACTCAATCGGGTAGCTTCAGTTGCTACAACAATTTTGATCGGTAGGAGAGCTACAATTGAAGATGTCATGTCTGCTTACGTTCCCAACAAACAAGGGAAATTTGTGATTGTTGTATGCAATGATTCATAGGATGAACACGATTTTGCTATGATCGAGTGATATTTTTCTGATTTTGATTATGATTATGTTGAAGTTTTGAACTACTTCCTCACACAATGAATTGGTGAAGAAATGACAATGAATGAAGCGACAAGTCGCTTGACCAATATGACTAATCTGGTTCCTTTCTAGCATTTGTTGCTTTTAATGGGCAATCCCACATCCAAGTGTGATTCCAATTGTTTATGATAATCATCCATCCTTATCCCAAGGAGCGGTCCAGCTATCAATAGCCTTCTTAGGGAGTTAGGATGAGTGATTCTATTTATGTTTAGATTGTATCACTTTGACTTAATGTTTTTGGTATCATAGGGGAATTAGGATGATCCTTTCGCACCCGTGGAGCAATCCGACCATCTTGGTCTTCTTCGAGATTGAAGGGTGGTACATCGTAATTCCAAAATGAGTTGTTTTTTTGCCCCAAGTGGCCTTATGGTTATCTACTCATCTCACCAAAATACATGGAGTGCAACTCGCTGCAATCGCCAAGTTGATAGAGTAAGTAACTGGGTATGAGGCCTACCTGAGATTATGCTTTTATGTGATTTTTTTGTTATTTTGAACATTATGATGATCTAAAACCACCAAAGTGTGTTTATTTATTATTTTTGTGGGATCCCTCAAGGAGAAAATCCCTTATTTTGATCTGTGGATCTGGTCGTTGTCAGGTCCAGTGGCCTCTGAATTTCTACCTATGGTCGTTGTCGCCTTGAGCGGCCAAGAATTTTGGGCCACTAACGTCAGCAGCGGCCAAGGCATAATTAAGGAAATATAAAATTTGCATTTCTAGGGTTTGACCTTTCACTTTCACTATTTGAAGATTCACTTTGGGAGCTCTGGTGTGACGGTGACGATTGCGACTTTGAAATTTGTTGGTGTTGAGGACATGGCTGCGTAGGGCGAGACATCAGCTGCTGGAGGAGCCAAAGCTTCTCAGGTATTTCTCTCTTCAAAACCCTAGCTCTCTTTTCCTTGTCTGAGTAAAATTGAACCTCACTAAGTAATGGGTAAACTGAACCTCACTAAACCTATTGGCAATGAACAAACTCCATAATTAGGCTTAGCTTCCCCTTTGCTATGGTGGGTTAGTCCCCAATTTTATTTTTTTGTTAGTGGCTTTAGCCTAGGGTTTTTGAATTTTTTCGTTATTCACCTGCTACCGCCATTTTGGGCGTTCTAAAACTTAGCTTAGTTTTGATGCTTGGGTGGGAACATTTGCTTTACATTCTATTTGTTTTCCCTCCCTCTTTTGATTTGTTTAAGTTATTTTGTTATTTTACATTTTTTTTTTATTTTATGGCCAAGGGTTCATGGGTTTGTCGTGTCGCCCCTTAGCCGCTATCGCTCAGATAGGCCGATTCTGAGCCACTTTCGCTCATAGCAGCCAAGCTTGAATCCCAACGGTCAAAAATTTTACCATTGGGTCTTGGCCACTGCTGCCTCCAACGGCCAGGTTTCGACCACTATAGGCAACAACGGCTAAACCCTTAGCCTTGTTTTCTTGCATTTTGTTGAATTTTTATGACATATTTGATTTTTTTGGAATTTTTGAATTTTTGATTTGTTTGATTAGGTGCAATCTTATCCTTTTTTGCTTAGACTTAGAATAGTCCATACTCTTTTGCACCATTTTCATGTTTTTTTGTGAATTATGCCTTAGATGCACTGTAGTTATGTTTTGTCTTTCTTCTACTTTGCTTAGATCCTTACTGCTCGGGCTCGAGACCTGAAGCTCCTACTTGACTTACTTCCTAGCTTTGATGATACAAACTGGGCATGGTTCAAAGCCCGTGGGTTGCAGTATGTCATCAGGCTACCTTACATCATGGCAGATCAGGCTTACCTTACGGCCCTAGCCCATCGCTGGGACCCATGGACTAATACCTTCCACCTCCCGACCGACGAGATGACCATTACGTCGAAGGATGTATATAGGATCTTTTGGATTCCATTTTATGGGGTGGCCATTGTCTCTTCGGCCACTAATGATCAGGTGGTTGTCTTCACTCGGGTGTTTAGAGGGCACTCTATGGATGCTCTCAAGGACAACAAGTCCGGAGGAGTGTCCATCAGCCACTGGCATGGGGAGGGCATATTTACGGTGAGGCATGTCGTATTGCTGATGGTGATCAACAATGTTCTTATCCTGGACTGCTCGGGTTTGAGGTTCCCATGGAACCTTTTGGCGATGGTGCAGGATCTATTGGATAGCAAGGAGCCTATCATCTATGCATGGGGTAGATCGCTATTGGCTCAGTGCTATGATGAGTTGTACCACATCCGTCGATGAGGATGTGTCAGCATTACCTACAGCTTGCTCCTATAGGTTTGGGGATGGGAGCATATTAAGGTAGATCACCCTAAGGGGCTCCCAGCTGAGATTACAATGATCGATGCTCGGACATAGTGCTATGCTGCTAGATGGGCTCGAGAGCATGAGGAGCGTAAGAGCCACACTTTCACAAGGGAGCTATCCCACTACATTGATGCTTTCACTAGAATTTTGGCTAGAGATGTCGTGTGGCGGCCTTACTATGAGTGTCCTGCTTGGGATGATCCAGCTAGTTTTACTACCAAGACATGGTGCGAGCGATGGCTCGTTGGTCGTAAGATTGCCATCCGGGAGTATTTCTTCTACTCTCGGGTTCTTCATCAGTACGGATTGTAGCAGGATGTGCCCTTGATACCATTCTTGTATAGGTGCCTCATAGTAGAGAAGGACCTACCTCCACGATAGATTACAGAGCTTTTAGATGAGGAGGATGCCCCAGCTATTGACCCTAGAGTGGTTGGGGGAGTTATAGAGGCCTACACTCAGTGGTGGGGTGATCGGATGTGGCATGGCGTCGGTAGCCTAGGGCATGAGGATGATGGCAAGGGTGATGGTGTAGATCCGACAGGATGTAGAGTTCGAGCTAGGACCGAGGTATGGGGCCAACCAACAGAGCAGGTGGCAGCGGAGGATCCTGATGTTCTTGAGGAGGAGGAGGAGTTAGAGCCCAAGGAGAGAGACTCTCCTCTAAGAGCACAACTACATGAGGTTGAGGTTGAGCTTTAGGCCACTAAGATCTAGGTACAATGGTGAGATGCTACCATTGAGCAGCTCTCAACACAGATACAGGCTCTATAGGCTACTATTAGGGGTGGTGATGCCAGGATGCAGTTTGTTGTTCCTCCTTCTACACCACAGGAGGTTCCAGTGGTAGGTTCAGGAGCAGATGTGGGACAACTTCAGTCTTTGTTGGATGAGCATGAGGAGCGGATCCGGGGACTTGTGGATCATGTCACCATTCTTCAGATGCAGCTCAGGAGGCATGGGATTGTCCCTAAGGATCCAACTGGTGTGGGTGGTTCATAGGTCAGTGGGTGCTCCACCTCGGGGTAGTCTTCCACCCATCCTAGCCAAAGGACCCAAACTCAGATAGAGAGACCGACAGGCTCGCATCATTCGACTCGTGACACCGCCACAGGGGGAGGTGGCACTAGAGGAGGTGATGCAGGGGGCTCAGGCCTGGTACTTGATTGATGCTTTACTTGGTCCTTGATCCATTTTTGAGGTCGAATGACCTATATGACTATAGCCCATGGGTATTTTTGTACATCCATTGGACTTGACACACATACTTTTATGATAGCTTTGCATTATGACTTATTATGTGTATCATTTATTGCTCATGTTTTTGTTGTTATTTTATTTTATGATATGATGCGATGATGGTATTATGATGATTTGATGAATATGTTAGATGATAGATGATATTTGAAGATGCTTAGATGGATGTGTAGATGCTTATATGATTTGATGATATGATGCGATGTATTTTGATGATGAATGATGAATTTATGATTGTATGCAAATGGATGTTGCCTATATGTTTTATGATGTGGTTTATGGATGATTAATGACTTGTTTTTGTGAATGTGATGTTATTGTTAAATGCATGTTTTAACTTTGCTTTAATTGTATGCATCTAACTTATGTGATGGAATGGTATAAATGAACCTGTATGCCCTAATCACTTTAAAACATACGGAATGCATATGACATTGACAATCTTAATGGGTGATACCACATAAAGTAAAAAAATAATCATGAATTTAAATAATCACTCTTATCATAAGAATTGATTAAGTATTCATATGTGAGATGTAATGGTGTGTAATGTTTTTTCTTAATAAGTTTCTATAAATTAAAAGATATAAAGTAGTCAGTGGTCGTCTATATACTATTTCTAATATATATGCGGTATCTGTCCTACTATGTTGATACCCCCTAATTTATAGAATCTTATAAAGAATGTGATGGTGTGAATGATGTTATGATTTGTTGCTATGTAAGAATTTTTGGGGCTTTCCAGAGATTCAAACACTCTAGTTACCCTATCAACAATTGTCTACTTACCACTTAGACTTTTGAAAAGTAAGGCTTTTACCATGGACCTAGTTTTTCATGATCTCTATGTGTGCATGTGATTGTATATTTTGAGGTAGAACTCAAGCATTTCCTCCGATGTCAAGTGGGATTCTTTCAGCCCATTGCTAAGATCAAGGATCCTCAAGTGTTCATCTCATCCTTATGTTGGACTTAGTTGGACTATACCACTAGGCAATATTGGGTTACCTAAGCTAGCTCATCCACATTCAAACATTGGTCTACACAAATGCATGAAGCAATTGTAGTAGACATATCATCATGCGTAAGGATTTCTCCTTCCAGTTTTGTACAATGCTAAGAATTCTAGGGATTCAAGCTTTATTCCCTTCTTTTTGGCTTTTTTTGGCTTTGGATATTTGCTCATATGTAGTGATGAAAATCACTTTTTATTTTGATTGTTTTTTTCTTTGAGCGAGGATTTTTGTAGTGATGATAATCACTGTTTATTTTGCTCATACGTAGTGATGAAAATCACTCTTTATTTTTGATTGATTTTTTTTTTGAGCTATGATTTTTTCTTTGAATTTTGAATATATGATTTGTGTATCGGATTATTGCTTTGAAATCTTGACTGTATGCTTGGCCTTTTGAATATGTACTTTGCTTTGGGATTTTTCTTGTTTTGATGTAAGCAAGGGATTTGGATAGGGTAAAGCTTGTCCTTTTGCCAATTCTCAGCACCTTTAAACCGGTTGCACAGGGGGATAAGCAAGGAAAATCCTTTTCTCTTAAGGTAACCTAGACCACTTTGCAGCTTTCATCTTTTCCTTGTACCAGCTAGGATTTTAGTGTTTCAATTAGTGACGGGATCTTGAATATCCAAGGCATTATCACGGCTAGACCTTACCTTCTACTAATCAAAGTTGTTTTCCACAAAAGTTGATAATATCACTAGGTGTGGTTGATTAACCGAAAAACCTTAGTATATTATGTATAGCAACAAATAATGGTTGTGTTGAAAAACACAATTACACACTGGTGTTGATGGAGGTATGGATTTGAATGATTTGCGTGACAAACTGTGGTATCACTTTTGAGGCTCTCATGACATATGCAATTGTAGTGGATATGAAAATGCAATGCAATGATGTGGATGCAAGATGTGAGATGCAATTGTTTTTGTATTTTTGATTTTATGTTGTTTTTGTATTTTTTATTAATTTGACCAAAGGGCTTATTATGCCTTTGGGGCTTTTGGTATTGATTCTGACCAAGCGGTTTGAATACCCTTGGGGCCTTTGAATTGATGTTTGACCAAGCGGTATGAATTACCCTTGGAGCCTTTGATTGATTGGTTTTGACCAAGCGGTTTGAATTACCCTTGGAGCCTTTTTGAATTTATTTTGACCAAGCGGTTTAAATTGCCCTTGGAGTCTTTGATTTGATTTTGACCAAGTGGCTTGAATGCCCTCGAAGCATTTTTATTGTATTTTTACCAAGCGGATTGAATGCCCTCGGAGCATTTTGAATTGATTTTTACCAAGCGGTTTGAATTACCCTTGGAGCCTTTGAATTGATTTTGACCAAGCAATATGAATTACCCTTGGAGCCTTTGATTTGATTTTGACCAAGCGAAATGAATTACCCTTGGAGCATTTGATTGTATTTTTGAAATTTTATGTTTTTATGGTTTGTTTGTGTTTTTGACATATTTGAATGTTTTTGTATTTTATGAAATATTTGAATGTTTTTGTGTTTTTGTGTTTTTATGAAATATTTGAATGTTTTTGTGTTTTATGTGTAAAATACCTTTAAGTGAATGATATTGAGAGGTTTAGGCTCTTCAACACCATCTAATGATATAAGGTGATATGCTCCAGGCCCAAATCTCTATGAAATCATGTATGGACCTATCTAGTTTATCATGAACTTATCTCATAGATGCGATGGCAAATTCGAATTATGCTGGTTTTCTTTGAGCACTAGATCTCCAACCTCGAATTCCCGTAGGTGGACTTTACTATTATAAGCTCACGCAAGGTGATCTTGGTAAACATGAAGATGCTCTAAAGCATTGACTTGGTGTTCATCAAGAAGCATCAACTGATCAAGGCGGCCTTACCGTGCAACTTCATCATCTATGAAGTCCTTTAATGTTATGCGTAGAGTCAAAATTTTCTAACTCTAGTGGCATGTCTTTGTAAGTCCAAGAAAAAATATTTGGCCTCTCCTTGGAGAGAGGAATTAGGATGGCTTGTTCCTCTGGAGATAGAATTTCTTCGAACTTGACTTTCCTTGGTTGGGTAGGATCATCGCTGATGTCCACCTCGAAAGTCACTTTTATAGCCATATGTGACCCATCCTCTAGCTGATGAGGCATGGGTATCAAATGAATGTCATCGATGGGATTCACAAGACCTACTGACTCAGGTTCCAAACCAACATGGAAGACATCATATGCACAACCTAATGCAAAATGGAACGGTTGTAACATCTCTTTGTTTGGGAAGAGGTCTTCAGGCTCTATGGGTGAATTAGCATGATCCCACTCAATAGCCTCTACATCAAGATGCAATGACTTGGTAGGACCTGCTGGATTATGAAGTGGAGTGATCAAATCAATGGAGATCATGTTGATGGATGGGATGAAGTCTCCAGTACCACATGGGTGTAATCTTGTCTCAGGGGTTTCCCTTCCATACTCGCGATGAAGTTATGGAGGAATTATAATTTTTGGATCTAGGCCATAAGTAGGGTGGAAAATAGGATCATTAGGCTCTAATTGCTCTTTGAATGTAGGTGGAGGTGGATTGACCATCCGATGAATGGTATTTAGGTCAACAAGTCTCCCTAAAAATCGAATATGAGGGTCTATGGCACGGAGTGCCGCCTCTCTCTCTACTAGCTCGTTCACTTGCCACAAGTGGTGAGGTCCAAGATAAGCCATCTTGGTCTTATCCTTAAAGTCATCATCATTTATCCAGAAATCGATAGCATTGGTATGTGACCCTAAGATAAGGGTATCATGTCTTGGCCCCAAGTAGGCCATCTTTGTTTCATATTCATATTCTTTGTCACTTATGAAGAATCTGTTTGCATTTGTCTCTTGCCCCAAAGTCAGGGGTTGATGGCTTAGGCCTAAGTAGGCTATTTCTATTGAGTCTTCTGATTCAAAGTCACTTTCATCTGATGTATATCCACTCTTATCATGGATCGACCATGTGAATATTGTTAGCGTACTTAACTCCTTTTATCTGTATTACGCTATTTAGCTATTAGTTAGCTATTAGTATAGCTATCTGTTGTACTGTTACAACTACGTAACAGAGTGCAGTTGCCTGTGTGCTATTCACGGCACTGTCACATGTATTTAAACTCTGCAGCAATATACAATTTAATGTTCGTTGAATCTAACATGGCATCAGAGCCAGCGACGAGCAGGGAGCAACGAGAGGCAGAGAATAGTGTGGTTTTTTAATTTTTTTATCTCTCTCGGCGACGTGATTTGTCTGTCGCGCGATATCAGCCGGAGAAGAATTTAAAAAAAAAAAAAAAAAAAAATTGTCGCTGCAAGGGAGCCCCGCGCACACAGACCTGCGCGCGTCACGGACAGCACGCGACGGCCACGTCCGAAGCGCCAGCCGCAGGACGCAGCGCGCCGAGCGCTGTCACGTCACGTCCTGCGAGGAGGGACAGTTGTCCCGCCCCCCCCGGCCGTTAGACGTCCAGTGACGTCCGGAGAACCTCCCCTCCCCTCCCCACCCCCGCGCGACGCGCACATTGCGCGCGCGCTCCTCGAGGCCCCCCCCCAAAAAAAAAAAAAAAAAAATGCGGGAAGCGGAAATTTAAATTTCCGCTCCCGCTCCCACAGGGGTATAAACCCCCCCCCCGCGGCTTGCGACAGCGACAGGAGGGGAGAACCCCCCCCTCCCGCGCGCGGGATTTTTTTAAATCCCGCGACGGGCCGCGGTCGCGCAGGCGAGAGGCTGGACCCCCCCCGCGCGGGATTTTTAAATCCCCGCCCGCGCGGGAATTGGAGGGGGTATAAACCCCCCCCCGGCGCCATTTGCGCGTAAGGGCGCGGCACCCCCCCCCCAAACCCTCCCGAAAAAAAAAAAAAAAACGGCCCCCCCACCGGCGCACAGCGCGACCGCGCGCGGCCGGGAAAGAAAAAAAAACACAGAGCCACCCCCCCTTCCCGTTAAAAAAAAAAAAATTGGTCTGTGGAAGATTTTTTTTTGCAGTCGTAGAGAGGAGCGGTGTTTCTGTGTTTCTGCCTCGGCAGAGAGGAGCGCCGGCAGCTGCAGAGGCCGAGGAGGAGGAGGATTCGGGTTGATAAGGGAGGAGGTCTACTGATCTTTTCGGATCAGCCCGCTGGCTCACGTGGTCGTGAGCCGTGCGGTAAGGCTCAGGGAGCCTACAGGTCGGGGGTTCGAATCCCGCCGACTCCCCCAAGGTATAATTTTTTTTTTGTCAAAGTCATTTTTTTATTATTATCATTTTTAATTAAAATTTTTAATTTTAATTTTTTTTTTAATATAGTTTTTAAACTTTAATAAATTAAATTTAATTTTAATTTATTTTTTCTAAAGTTTAAAACTATAGAAATTAAAATTATTTATTTTAATTTTAAAATTGATAATAATTATCAAAATGCTTTGTTAAAGAAAGCCTTTTAAGGGGGGATTTTTTTCAAAAAAATCAAAGGGGGATTGAGAGTAATTTTTTATGAAAAATAGCAATTTGGCATTGTAAAAGGTGCATTTTCGGCTGTGACCGACACCTAGTGGGTTATTCTAGTGGGCATTTTTTTTGTTGTATGTTGCATATTTCATTTTTGCACTATAACATTAAAAATTAAAATCAAACACTCCTTAAAGTCCCCGGAATATAAAACCCATCTCGTGCAATTTATTTGCACTCGCAGCTGCTCGGTATTTGCGATACCTCCGGCCAGCACTTACAGTAAAGCCGTCGTGATTTGGCTACCGTATCCGCCGCCTAATATAGCCGCTATAACGACGTCCGAGCTTGTTCTCTATAAATCGTCTGGGAGGAATAAGTACGCCATTTTTTGCATTTTTTACTCCATCCACTACCCTTTATCGCACTTGTGTTTAGGCGTAAATCCCGACGAAGTATTCTTCATAGTGTTTAGGGGAAGTTACGCCCCACGCATGAGAAGAATCTTCTATGGTAGGTGCCATCAACAAGGCGATTCCCTTTTAGCACCGCTTATGTTCCACGTATCGTATGATCTCTAAAATTCACCTATAGTCTCCCTCACGTAAGGGCGGGTGATTTTTGTTGATCTTTCTAAATACCTATAGTTTCCCTCACGTAAGGGCGGGTATTTTGTACGGTATATTGGCCTAGCAAAAGGTATATCGAAAGGGGGACCAATTTGGTGATATAAGGAACCTTCACTATGGCCGCCGTTGCAAAATTGATGACCGATCCGCATCAGTTATTGAAAGGTCCAAATTATACACCATGGAAACATAAGATGAAGGCTATTCTCCAAATGGAAGATTTGTGGGATATTGTTACTGGAGTAGCAACAAGGCCTTCACCAACAGCAGGATCCACAGGTCCTTCAACAGATCAGATTGCTTTTGACAAGAAAGACAGTAGAGCAAAGGTGCTCATTTTGTTTGTCGCTTCGTATGAAGTGCAACCTCATATAGCCGATAAAGCAAGTGGTAAAGAGGCATGGGATGCCCTTAGAACCATCTATGAGGGGAAGAATGAATCCACCATTCTTCATCTTCAACAACAACTTCATAACCCGAGTTTGAGACAGTGGTGAAACAGCTTGAACTCTTTCTCGTGCAGAGTGTCTGAGTTGAAAGAGAAATTGAGTTCTCTAGGAGATACCGTGGATGAAAAGCTTCTCATTTCACTTGTGATGAGAGCTTTACCTTCTTCATTTGACATGTTGATAACCTCCATCCAGGTGTCCCAACGACAAATTACCTACATCGAGTTGGTCAATCCGCTTCAACAACAGGAGGCACGCCAACTTCACAAGGATGATTCTTCCAATACAGCCCTATACACCAACAGGCAGGGTTCTAGGAAGAAAGGTAATGGGCAAAAAGGAGGCAACTTTCGTAAAGGAGGAAATTCTCAACAGGATACGAAAGGAAAAGGCAAGCAACCTCAACAGAAGAAGAGGTGGTGCAAGATCTGTGAGAAAGACAACCATGACACCAACAGATGTTGGCATAAGAACAAGCAAAAAGGCCAAAACAAACCACAAAATAAAAACAAGCAACCCCGAGCGAATGTTGTCGTTGAAGAATCCGACTCGTATTCCGAATGGGCACACAAGGTGCTCATGACTACCACAGATTCCACTCATAGGGATCCTATTTGGTATGTCGATTCTCGGAGCTAGTAAACATATGACCGGCGACAGATCGTGGTTTGAATCATTTGTGGCCAAGGAGGGCAAACCCGTCACCATTGCCGATGATAAAACCTACAGTGGTTCAGTGGAGAGGGTACAGCTCAGCCACTCTTCCCGATGGCAAGTGTCGATTGACAAGGTCCTCTATGTTCCGGGATTGGCCAACAATTTGTTGTCGATGACACAAATCCCGGACAGTAAATATGGTTGTCAACTTTCGTGTTGAGAATGGAAAGAAGTGTTGTACAATTACCAGGAAGGGTAAGCAGATTGCAACAGCTTCATATAAGCATGGCTTATTTGCACTAGATGCTATCTCTATTCCACATGTTGCCATGACTGACTCTACCAAGGAGGCAACTTCCCTATGGCACAAGAGATATGGGCATCTTAGTTCTCGCTACTTACTTGAGCTCAGCAAGTATGAGATGGTAAAGGGTCTTCCTTCCCTTTCTCGCCACATTGCCGCTGTGCTCCGACCGCTAGGCAGAAAGCAAAGATAGAGTACCATTTGAGAAGAGCTCTACAAGAGCAAGAAAACCTCCGGAGCTAATTCACACCGATCTATGCGGTCCTTTCACACCCAACAAGTTGTTGGAGGGAAGAGGTACTTTCAGCTATTCGTAGATGACTACTCACGAAAGATGTGGGTTTTCTTTCTCAAACCGAAATCTGAAGCTTTCGCATTCTTCCAGCAGCTCAAGAAATCCGTTGAGAAGGAGTCATGGGCTTCTATTAAAACCCTCCGCTCGTATCGAGGGGGAGAGTTTACCTCTAATGAATTTTCTGCATTCCTAGATAAACATGGGATCAAGAGACAGTTAACAACTGCCTATACTCCTCAGCAGAATGGAGTTGCTGAGAGAAGGAACCGTTCTATCATGGAAATGGTTCGTTGTATGCTCACATGTGCAACTCTTGGGCAACAATATTGGGCAGTAGCTGTCACCACTGCAGTGTATCTTTTGAATAGGGCACCCACAAAGGCCCTAAAAGGAATGACTCCACAGAAGCATGGAGTGGTCGAAAACCCTCCATATCTCATCTACGTATTTTCGGGTGTCAAGCTTTCATGCACATACCGAAAGAAAAAAGGAAGAAGCTAGATGAGAAAACACTGAGATGTATTTTTCTTGGATATTCTGAGCACTCTAAAGGATATCGGTTGATAGATCCTTTGACCAAGAAAATTCATATCAGCAGAGATGTTGTCTTTGATGAAGCTTTCACATCACAGAGCACATCTACAAGACACCAGGATATTGTGGAACCAAAGGAAGAGGAGATTCCTTCGTCAACACAGACATGTGAGGTCCTTCTACATCTTCTTCACCACCACCGGCGTAATCCTAAATGGTGTACAAATACAATCATAGATGCAAATTTATCCACTCCTCCCAATTTGAATTTGGATAGACCTCGTACACGCAGTATGGCTCAAAAGGAAAGAGAAGCCAGAGAAACTGGTGAGGTTGATGATCTTTGTCAATCTTTTGAGGAACTTTCTGTGACTCCAAGTAGAGAAGTTGAGGATATGGATATTGATGATGACAGGGCATTCATGTCTACCATAGATAGTCTTGAACCTGCATCGCTGCAAGATGCTCTTAGTGAGCCTCATGGAAGGCCGCTATGGATACATAGTATGAGTCTCTGATGAAGAATAAAACTTGGAAGCTTGTTGATCTGCCTCATGGAAAGAAACCTATTGGCTGCAAATGGGTATACAAAGTCAAGTACAAGGCAGATGGAACAATTGATAAGCATAAAGCCCGTCTTGTTGCAAAGGGCTATGCTCAAAAGGAAGGCATCGACTATGAAGAAACTTTTGCACCTACCGCTCTGATGACCACAATTCGGGTTATGTGTGCTATGGCAAGCACAATATGGGTGGAAAGTTCACCAAATGGATGTCAAAAGTGCCTTTCTTAATGGTGATCTCCAAGAAGAAGTCTATATGACTCACCTCAAGGATTTGAAGTGGAAGGCCAACAAGCAGAAAGTTTGCAAATTGGTTAAATCCTTGTATGGTCCGAAACAAGCTCCTCGAGCTTGGTATATAAAAATGGACAATCACCTAATGCAAGGATGGATTTAAGAGATGTCCGTCGGATGCAAACCTCTATTTCAAGAAACAGTGGTTCTCGAGATAGTGTTGCTTGTACTCTATGTGGATGATCTCGCTCATTACAGGGAGTTCGTAAGATTTGATCTCTACCGTCAAAAGAAACTTGTGCAAATCTTTTGAGATGACAGATCTTGGACTTCTCCATTACCGTCTTGGTCCTGGAATTCAGCCGTAAGGAGCACACCATCAAAGTGTCTCGTAAAAAGTATGCCAAGACATTGCTCGATAAATATCGCATGACCGATCGCAAGCCAATGGCAACTCCTATGGAGAATGGACTTCAGCTTATCGCGACATGATGACTCACCCTGTAGATGGCACTCTCTATCGACAGCTGATTGGGAGTCTCATATATCCGACCAATACTAGGCCGGATCTCGTATTTGTCGTAAACTATCTTTCGAGGTTCATGCAGGAGCCTAAGATTACTCATTGGAAAGCAAAGAAACGTGTTCTTCACTATGTCCGTGGTACTATAGAATATGGCCTAGAATACAAGAGGAACAACAAATTCTTCTTGCAAGGATACACGGACTCCGACTATGCCGGATCATTTGATGATCGCAAGTCAACTTCTTGGATACATTTTTCATCTGGGATCCGGTCCTGTCTCTTGGCACAGCAAGAAGCAACAGTGGTTGCTATTTCTTCAACAGAGGCAGAATATCGCGCCGCACGTGAAGCTGTGTGCGAAGTGATATGGTTACGTCGCATTCTAACAAGTATGGGCCATCCATCAAAATCTCCAATACACTTGTTTTGCGACAATCAAGGTGTTCTAACCTCGTCAAGAATCCACCCATCATGAAAAAACAAAGCACATTGACACACAATGTCATTTCATTCGAGAGGAAGTTCCAAAGCACCGAATTCAGCTTCAAAGACATTCCCACCGATGCTCAAGTTGCAGACATTTTCACTAAGGCACTTGGACGTGTCAAATTTGAATTGTTTCGCAGCTCACTTTGTATTGCAAAATAATGTAAGGGGATGTTAGTATAGCTATTAATTATTACATTACCCAAATAATGTAATAAAGGGGGATGTTAGCGTACTTAACTCCTTTTATCTGTATTACGCTATTTAGCTATTAGTTAGCTATTAGTATAGCTATCTGTTGTACTGTTACAACTACGTAACAGAGTGCAGTTGCCTGTGTGCTATTCACGGCACTGTCACATGTATTTAAACTCTGCAGCAATATACAATTTAAAGTTCGTTGAATCTAACAAATATTTGTAAATAGTGAGGCCCTTGATAGGCTAAGCCAAGTTGTGCCTCATAATCACTTGCTTCATATCCATTCTCCTCATCCCACGAGTTGTACCCTATTGGGGTGGAATCAATTGAGATGTTTGGATGATAAGTTTTTGGAGGTGGTATGTTTACCATGGCCACTTGTCTGTTGCTCAAATTTCCTATTCTTAGGGGATGATAAGGAATGAAATCAATGTCTTCTCCTAACCCTAAGCTTAGTATTTCCAATGTCACTGCAAGAGAGTCATCTCGACCTCTACTATAATAGCCTAATCCAAATCTATCAGAGGGAAGCTGATATTGTGGCTCATATGGCTACCTGTGCCCCTGCTCATATATGCCAAGGCCATAGCCATGCTAATGGTAACGCTCAAAGTATCTTAGAGAAAACTCAAGGTTAGAGAGGTAATGAACATTTATTGTGAATAATTCATCACTATCCTCTTCTATATCTGAAGACTTATGAGCGTAGTCCAGGTCGAGCATAGACAAAATTGGTTTGGTTGGGGGAATTCCAAGTGGAACCATTGTTCCTACTGGCGGCCTCAAGTCCTTAGGCCTTCCCATATCTTGTGCAGACTCAATGATAGATGTAAAGGTGATTTTCTACATAAGGTACTCCCCTATGCCTATGCTTGCCAAATGTATTGATGCATGCAATGTGGATGACCCTACGGATGACACTGGTGAGGCAGGGTGATAATCACTATCTTCATCTTGATCATGAAGATCTTCCTCTTCCATAGGACTTGGCATTTTAGCAATAGCTATAGTTGGAACTTCCTTGGGCCTTTCTTCCTTAACTAAGGGTGCCTTTAGTTTTTAATTGTCTTTTGGTTTTGATGTTGATGGTACTTTAGAAGCATTTACTATTTTGAGTGCACTAGGAGGTGTTGATGTGCATGGGTATTTTCTTATCCCTTTGTCTTCATTATACACTTGTGTGGTTGGGGATGAAGGTGCCACATACAGGTGAGTAGAAGGGATTACAAATTCTCCCAGAATGTCCACCTGATTGACGTATTTAAAAGGCTCTTCATCGGCCAAAACCACATAGACTTTATTCTCATGCACATACTTGACACATTGGTGCAAGATCAAAGGCACACACTTCATGGCCCTTATCCAAGGGCGCCCTAAGATGATGTTGTACTGCATAGCTCCTTCTAAGACATGACACATCACGGGGATGGTATTGTGCCCCACATTGATGGGTAGGACCATCATTCCCATAGTATTGCATAAAGCATAATTGAAAGCTCTCAATGTGTAAGCTCCTGGAATGATATTGGACTTGGGGATTTTGAGGTGCTCTATTGCAGTTATTGTAATGTTGTTTATCGATGAACCTGTATCGACCAAGACCCTCTTTAAAGGTAAGTCATTTATTTTTGCTACAATGTTTAGCGGAGGGTTTGGTAAGGCAGCAGGAACTGTCTTAATCTCATGATCATAGAATCAAATTACAGGCTCTTGGTATTCTTGTACTTGTCCCACAAAGTGAGTGAATGAATTTGCATCTTGTGGTTGGAGCTCAATTGTTCTTAAAATATCCATTAGAGTCTCCCTATGCTTTGGGGACTGTTGTATGATCTCATAGATGGATAGCTTAGTTGGAGTCATCTGTAGGTTTTTCTCTAATCTAATTCGAGTAGTTACCATAGGTCTTGTTGGTGGACCTTGAAGGTTGTCTTACCTTTGCCTAGGAGTGGCTGGGATGTTCATGGGGGCTGTAGATGGTTGTGATTGACCATACCACCTAGTCCTTATTGCTATGTTAACAATCTCAACCATCCCAACACATCCATGGGTAGGTATGTCAAATCAAACCTGATTGACTTGGGCCCCTTGCTCTCTAGGGGCCTCATGATTGGGTAATGGATTTATGTATATGCCCATGTCTCTGTTATTAGGAGCCAGTGGGTTGTCAACTTTGAGTTCTCCCACCTCAATCATATTTTGCACTTGATGCTTAAACCCGATGCAAGCCTCAATGTCATGCCCTAGTATCCTATGATAAGGGAAAAATTGATCTTCCCTATATCCTTTTAGATTAGGATGGTTGGGGATCTATAAGAGGTATATCGATAAATATGATCCTCCTAGCCTCGCTCAATTGATTAAAGATTGATTGCATTGATTCTTTCAAAGGCATGAAATAATGAGATGACTTGCATTCTCGATTTCTTCCCTAATTTTTCTTTTGGTCATAGTTGGCTGGCGAGGGATGTGCTTGATAGTTCTGTGGTTGTTGTGCACCCCCATCCTTGGGTGTAGCCAATACAACTTGATTGACTAGAGTAGGATTGCCCTGCTTCTACTTATACTTGTCATTCTTACCATTCTTGTTCCACTCCTTTTTGTTTCGAAGTTTAATGGTTCCCTCATCTAATTTTATTTCTTCGATGAGCTTGGCCTGTGCCAAATCTTCCTCAAATGAAGGATACTTCTGAAGTTTTAGAAATAGGGAGATATTTTTAGAGCAAATTTTGGTGAACATGTGAATGATCTCTTCTGTGGGAATGGAGAATGATAATTTTACCATGACTTTTCTCCATCTATTCCCATAATCCATTAATGGCTCATCATCATATTGTTTCAAGTTTGCCAAGTCTAAAAGGTTCACCTTATTCTTAGCACCAAAGGAGAAATGCTTTAAGAATGCATTTACTAGTTTTTCAAAGTTGGTTATGTTGTGCTTAGGTAGTTGGTTGAACCATTGAGTGGCAGCACCTGAAAATTTCATTATGAATGTTCTTAGCATGAGAGCATCATTGTCTTCAAGATGAAAATAGACATTGATAAAATTGGTGACATGCTCTTGTGCATCCTCTTCACCCTTAAAATTTTCTAACCTAGGCATCTCAAAGTGCTTAGGATATGGAGGGCTAGGGATTGATGGGCACAATGGTTGGTTGTGTATTTTGCTCAATGTTGGTGAGTTCCCAGCTGCCTCTTGTTTCTCAAAGATTTTCATATTTTCAGTAAGCTCTTGAAATACCTTTGATGCATGAATTTCCTCCTCTTGTAAGCCTATTCACATTGGCAATGGAGGTAACTCTCTATCCATTTTATTTGTTTCATTTTCCTCCCTCCTACGAGGGGACTCAGGATTGTGATCCTGGTTTATTATGTTTTCCCTTCCCCCATTAGTTGGATTTCGTTCATGATTTGGTGGGGGATTTCATTATGGGCTATCTTGTCTAGTGTGCCTCTCCTTAGGTGAGTCAATGCATCTTGTTCATTGGTGGTCACCACCATTTGTATATAAATTGTTAAGAGCTAGCCGCTCAGCTTGCTCTCTTAAATGTTGCTCATGTTGGTGCAAGAGTCTTTCTCTTTGTTTCTCTTGTTCGAGATCTTCCACTAGATCTCGCTCCTTATGTAATGCATTTTCTAACCACCTCATTTGGTCAGTTTATGTTGTTACAGATGACTCATGTTTATCTGACTCTATTCTTGTTGTCTTGACTCGTAGATTCCTCGAGGAGGTTTCTGTTGTATATGTACTCTTGCTAGATAATGTGACTTGTTCAGTGTATTATTGGGTATCCCTATGATCAGACTCCACGTGTCTACTACGGGGTCACTATGAGGTACCCCCAGATTGGGAGGCATGTTTAGAAGTCACATTTCGTGAGCTTCCAGATGCATAGTTCTCAGTAGCTGCAGTTCTTTGAGTTGGTCATGTAGGAAATCGATCCAACCCGTCTAGTTGTCTTGTTTTCCATGGCTGGTCCCATGGGGTGCCATTCACTCCTATGAGGTCATAGTCTATGGGAATATTTCCTTTTGTGTGAAGGGTTTCTTCTATTTGATTCCCATGGCTAGATGTAGCTCTAGTTTCCTACCCTTCAGTGGGTAGACCTATTTCATATGTTTCTTGTGAGTCTTGAGGTGTTGCAATTCTTGTTTGCCTTCTTGATGAAGAGGGTTTTGTGGTAATATGTTTTCTCCATGTGGATGGAGATGTGGTAGTCTCGTCATCCCTATGTGAAGAATGAGTCTTAGAACCTTCTTTATGTCCATGTGAGGAGGAAGCCCTTGAAGCTTCCTCACGTCTTTGAGATGTTTCTGTGTGTTTAGAGGAGGCCCTTGAGGTCTCCTCATGTCTCCTTGATGAGGATGGCTGTGAAGCCTCTTTTTTTTATGTGACTTTGTTCCATGATGTGGTTCCTTAATTGGGGTTTCTCGAGGAGATCCCCCAAGGGTTGAGTTATCACCCCTTAGGCTCGTGGAGCTACGTCTCACGGTCTTACGGGTAGGTCGTTCAATGTTACTATGACTCTGCCTATGGGTATGAGTTGCTTCTATCTCTCCCTCGGTATCAGACCGAGGGTGCTTACTTCTTGTTTTGACCATGTTGTCTTATGAATTGATCTTTTGAGTTGCAATTTAGGAATAACCACACAATACCAAGAAAATATTTATCTTGATTACCAATTTGAGTGTGCCTTAAATGTTTGGTGTGTTTTGATGTGTTGTTCTTTTGATTTCTTTGCTCTTGTTCTTGGATTAAGAATGAGAAGACTCATCCATAGTGACAATCAAGTACACTCATGCCAAACATGATTTTCTCAAAATAAGCTAGGGTACACCGTTGAAGACCCAATGGAGGGTTCACCTAGCTCTTCCACTCTGAACCAATGATTGTTCCAATAGTGGGAGACAGTTTGAGCACAAGTAACTTAGTATCACTATAAGTAAGTTTCCCAATCCATTTCTAGGAAGCTCTAGGGGGTAAACCAGTGGAAGGAGATGAATTCCAACATCACTGGACTGAATTGAAGGTTGGTGATGAAATCCAACTCCCCAATGTTTAAATGAGACATGCGTGTGTGGTGTTCATTTTAAGCTTGCGTAACATAAAGTGCATCATATAGTAGCAATGAATCTTTCCTATATGCCTAAGTACAAAAATATGTTTCAATATTCAGAAAGATGCATGAACTACTATGATTTGTATGAGCGCACTTCACTTCATGCAACTATGGCCTCTAGCAGGGCCTCAAAGCAAGCAAACAACATACAATATCTAGCATGTTGGATTCTAGGGTAAAATTTTTAGGCATAAGCCATTGTTCCTAGCAACGCCTAGTGAAAAATTTAAAAGAGGATCTAAGATATGTGAAATGCTTAATTCTTTCTTCTTTTATTCTTTCAATTTCCAAACATAAATGTGCTTTAGGTTCTCTATTTTAGGCACACAGAAGTAGATAGAAAGTTGTAAAATATCAGAGAAGCTATACCAACCTTTGATCCATCTTAGAGAGTCGATGTTTTGACCTCTGTTGCACTCCAGTTCTGGCCATTGTTGACCAGAGTGGCTGGTTCTTGGCCGTTGTAGCTCAGAGTGGCTAAGCTCTATTGGCCACTATAGCTCAGAGTGACTAGTTTCTGGCCATTGTAGCTTAGAGTGGCTAGACCTGCACATAAAACTAAGTTAGTATTCTGATAAAAAATGAAAAATTAGTGGTGGTCCCACCATGATCGCCATCTGTAGTGACCTCGGGAATGCACGCACCGCCCCTTTTAACCCTACTTGCAATGTTATTAAAAACCCAAGATGAAATGGAAAGACAAGAAGAAAAAGCATATAACACAAAATAACAAAGATGGATCTCTTTATTGATATTGAAGCTCGGTTACATGTCGGTCCCTCTTAGGGATACCCATTTCGATACAATAAGTTACAAATAGGCAAAGAGTGCCCCTTTCATGAAGAGGTGGTGTGCTTATAAAAGCTTCCCGGTTTCGCACATGGAAATATATGAGGGCTTACAAATACCTCCTTCTCTAGGTCTGTTTCCTAGAGGGATCCCTTTTGCTCTCGTATGTTGCAAAATTCGTTCGATGAACCTGTGGCCTTGCAAGCAATGAAACAACAACACACGCTTAGGTGTCTGAGATTGCCTCCCTGGATGAGGTTGTTAGTAATAAAATAATGTAATAGAAATATGATGAAACTATGCCATGAAATCATGTAAATCTATGCTAATGATATGAAAACATGAAGAAACATAATAAAAGAAGCTATGTCTAAAACCTAAGCTATTCATGCGAGCCATTGTCCAAGACAACGGTCGCTAAGGTAAACCTTGCTCTCTTTGCCCCAAAGCTATGGGTCAAATCCTATATTTGATGTCAAAATAAGAGGTGTTATGCTCTTCAATTCATCAGGGCTTCATCATACACGTGATCTCAAAGAGAACTCTCCAAGTCTCGAAAGCTCCCCTCGATAAAAGATGTCTCGATGCTTAAAGATATGATCTCGATATCTTGGTGCTCTTAGGCTTGCACCTTTTATAGTGTGAAACCCTAGGTCTATGTCCAAGACCTAGAAATGAATTTCTCATGCGTAGTGTGAGTTAGCATGAGAAGCTTTATGTCTTTTCTATGTTTGGAGGCCAGTTAACTAAATTATAAATGCAAACTCAAGTCTCCTATGTGAAATGGTCATGAAAAGGAATGCAAAGTTACTCCCGCTCACCTTTATTGCATGTAGACTACCACTTCCACCTGTGATTAGGCCTATTTGTCGGCAAAATACTTCTTATGGCTTAGCCACTGTCATCTGTAATGGCTAAGATCTGGCCACTATCATCTACAATGGCTAAGGTCTGGCCACTCTAGGCTTGAGTGGATAAGATCTGGCTGCTCTTATCTTGAGTGGCTAGACTTGGATGGCTTGAAAAGGCCCCAAATGAGTGGTGAGAACCACATTTGATGCTTGGAAAGTCCAATATTATGTCTTATGATCTTATGAGTGTGTCTATGTGAGAAGATCCCCTAAGCATGACACGATTTAGGTGTCTATAGGATGGCCTTGCTAAGGGGTCACTACGAGGTAGGACGACCTCTAGAGGCTATCCCTAGGATGGACAACCAGGGTTGCAAAAGGAAATTTCCATTTCTAGAGTGGTGAAAACTAGTATTTAAGCCCTAGGTCCACCCAAGGTGGGTCACATGGTCTTTAAGGAGTCTAATTAGGTATTTTCCTCGACATGTTTTAGGTGTCTATAGATACCCCTTTTTGGGATGCGTTGTGTGAAAACACAACGTTGAGCAAAAATAGATGACCTAGTGTCAAATTAAGGGTTGGAGGTGCTCATTGATCTGATAAATTTTGGATGCCCCAATCATGGAAAGATCATGCATTTTTGAACCATTGCTTTTAACAAGTTGAAGATCCTGATTTTAATAAACCTTTTAGCTAGGATTACGACTTTGAGGTATACTTGACCTTGGTATAAAATTTTAGTCATGTGGAGACACTATGGGTCTTAGCCTCCATGTTGCATGAATGCCAATTAATTGAAATGTTTGCTTTTGCCCTGTTGGGGATTTTTCTTACATCCTTAAGATAAGTTGTCATGCTATAGGAAAACCTACTGCCAATGAGCAACTATAGGATCTGGTCGACCTACCTCTTCAACTTGGGAATAGAGTTCTTTAATATTTTCTAGACAGACCAAGTATGGTAAGGATACCCTTGAGGTGAGCTTAAGTGTTAGGATCCTAATCCTAACATTAATATTATTAACTTATTTATTATTATTATTATATTTGAATAATCATGATCCTTCATTCATAACCCTAGGAGAATATAAGTAATAGGAGGAAGGCATAAAATTGATTATCCAAGAACATTATTAAATACATCTCTTTGAGAGCATTTGGTAGGGAAATCCTCCATTTGAAACAATGATTCTAACAAAGGCGATTGACAAGTTTACTTGTTACATTTATTTCCATTCCTTTTTGCATTGAAATCCAACTGCTAGGAACTAGGTTCCTACCATCTGGCATCAGAGCCAAGTCTTGAAGGAATTTTTTTTTCCTTTTTTCTCGTTCTCCGAATACAACCTACGGACGCTACCGAAAACCATTTCAAAATGTCATTAAACAGTTTTGATCATCGTTGAAGGTTTTTGCGTGAACAACATTTTGACTACGTCAACAGAACTCCAGCGACCAAAATTCTGCGATCGAACACAAGAAATTGCAAGACAAATCATCCAGTCACTACAAACTGCGATATCAATTCAAATTAGCAGCAAAAAAGAGGGCAATTCCAATCAGTTCAGGAAAACAACATCGTGGGATACGTTTTCGATCGTCTTATAAAGTTCCCAACGCAAAAAAAAAAAATTAGTCAACAAACCTTATTAAACCTAAGGTTATTTTTATTTTTCGATCGTCGACAAAAATTAATGGTGACGGTTTTTGTTTTATATAAAAAAAGTGGCATAACACTATCCCACATCGGGAGTGTGGGGAGGACGCATACGAATAAAAGGAAATAGGTGCAATAGGTTGGTTGTGACTACCTTGTGGTAATCATGTGCTTGCATCGATCCCCTATACCGCCTCGATCGCCTCATCCTTGTACCGCCTTGGTCACCTCATCTTTGTGTCACCTTGGTCGCCTCGTCCCTGTGTCACCTCATCTTCAGTTCTCCACCTTGGTTGTTGCCTCACCTACCTTGATCGTTGTCTCACATGCCTTGATCACTGTTTCAACCTGCCACTCATCTTCAGTTCTCCTGTCATGGTTGTCGTCTTATCCTCAGCTCCTCTGCCTCTGTTGTCACCTCGTCTTAAGTTACCCTACCTCGGTTGCAGCCTCAACCTGCCAGCTTGTCTTGATTTCGCTACCACCTTGATCATCCTACTCTGCCAACGTTGACCTAACCTACCGCGGAACGCCAAATTACAAAAATAAAAGTTGAAACCAAATTTTTGCAACATTAGAAACCATAATTTTAATTTTTGCAAAAAAATTGTTTTGACATTAAAATCACAAATTTTAAAAATTAAAAATCTAGCAAAACCAAACAGTGCAAACTAATCTTTGCAACCAAATACATCATACAAATCATGCCCAAATGGCCGATGGAAGAATATCTCATGACCCCAACCTACTTTTGCTACTTAATCTTGCCCACCTACATCAAATCACATCAGTGAGTGTATATAAAATTCAGTTCCAGGATATCGCCAATCGCATCACAGGGTTGGATGAATCAGTTCTCATAAGCGGTTTCATCAATGGATTAAAAGAAGCAATTAGAGTGGCGGTCATGATGTACACTCCTCGCACCCTACAGGAAGCCATTGGATTAGCCTTGTTAGCTGAAGATAAATTTAATGTTCAATGACGACATAGGGAGCAACGTATTGACAAATCATCATTCTCGCCCGCTATCCCAAAACCTAAACCCTTGCCAGTTAAGTACCTCAGCCTACAAGAAATGGAGGAACGACGAGCGAAAGACCTCTGTTGTACTTGTGATGAGAAATCAGAGCCTCATCATCGTTGCACTACACCAACATTATATTTATTAAATTTAGATGGTCCTTATCCCTCCACAGGGGCCAAAGATGAGGTAGATGTACAATTGTTGAATGTAGTTGATCCCTGTCTATCCGTAGAGCAAGCAGACGAGGTAATTGTGACCGAAGCGGCCAGTGCACCTACTCACCACAATGAAGACAATGAGGTCGATGTGCAAGAAGTGATCAATGGACCAAGCAAGGATGAGGTAAACATCCACACAGTGAAAAATGAAGGCCAGACATACACTCTAAAAATACTAGCCTCAAGTTCCTCACAAATAGTGAGTTCTCACCACATGGTAAAACCTATCAGAAAACAAAGCAAAAAGGTCACTACATACTCATTTTCCATTGACTCTCCCAGGAAACAACAGGAAGATACAAAAGTATTACCACCACTTTTAATGCATTATTTTGAAGTGTTTAAGGAACCCCACAAGTTGTCCTCCCATCGTCATCACAATTATCCCAAGGAAGATTCTCCTATTTCTCTTGGAAATCCACCACTAACGATTCCCCCTTCCCGATATCCTTGCTTACGAAAAAAAGACATTAAAGTTGTGCAAGAACATGAGCAAATGCATCTTGGAAAACAAAGGATGAAGCTCCTCCCTTTGAGCTTTGAGGACAAAGCTCTTTTTAAGGAGGGTGGCATGTTAGGATCCTAATCCTAACATTAATATTATTAACTTATTTATTATTATTATTATATTTGAATAATCATGATCCTTCATTCGTAACCCTAGGAGAATATAAGTAATAGGAGGAAGGCATAAAATTGATTATCCAAGAACATTATTAAATACATCTCTTTGAGAGCATTTGGTAGGGAAATCCTCCATTTGAAACAACGATTCTAACAAAGGCGATTGACAAGTTTACTTGTTACATTTATTTCCATTCCTTTTGCATTGAAATCCAACTGCTAGGAACTAGGTTCCTACCATTAAGTTCTTTAAGTTCATGCTCTTCCATATTTATGGTGATGAATTAACAATTATAAATTTTTATTGAGCTAAAACAATAATAGTTCTAATTTTTATTGTAGCAAGATTTAATAACAATTTAATGAAAATAAAAAGAAAGAGAGAAGAGATAATACATGCAATTACATTCATTTGAATATTGTAATAAATGTAATAGTTGACCAACGAAAGAAACGTTCACTATGCATTCAAATAATGTAACCCATAATGAAGACACACACAAAACTAAACACAAAAAAATAACAGGAAAGAAGCCCAAAATTATATTAATATTGAAAATATTACATGAATATTTGGTATGAAATTACCATTTAACTCTTGGAATGATTAATACAATAAATATCCTTGTTCGAATGTCGTAACAAGGACATTTCACTCTCCCATTCGAATATCATAACTGTTGAGTCTCTAGACCTCTTGCTCAATAGTTTAAAACTAATATTAGCTTCTTGGGCAATTTCCTATCAAAAACCTACACAACAATGGAATAATGAGGGGATGGAAAAGAAGAAAGGAAATATAGGGAATACAACAGTAAAGAACGGGCACTCGATTATAAATCTTAGCAAAAATATGCTATGTCAAAGCTCAATCCTTATTCTGGATGTGGAAGTCCTTCTTATAGCTGTAGTAGCTCTGTAACTACCTAAACTACTTTTATTTGGATGATCCACTTGGTGCCATCACCTGCCTTATCATCGACCAGGTACTATATGGTTTGTTATTTAACTACCTAAAAAACATGCCATTAAATTTAACCAAAACTTAGCCTAGTTATCACTCATCTTATCCTTTCCTTTTTCTATCATTGTGGGCCCCATTTCACTTGTTGACTCATATGCATTTTGAATTTTCTTGATTGCCTCCTCATCTTGACTTGCACTATTGGAATTGGCTATAAGAATCCAAATTTCTTCAATCGTGTGAATCTTGTCCAACGCTCTGATTCCCTTGCTTTTATCCTCTTTTATGAATGGTTGTCTGATCTAAAAGAATCTTATTATGTCCATTGTGAGTGTTGTCAAAGAGATAAGTTTGTGGGACATTTTATCTTTATCAACCTCTTCGCAAGAGAATTCCCTGATATCTCTGATGATTGTCTAGCAAAAACCTTTTGTGTTGAGTAATTTATTAAGATCAATACTAAGATGCTTCATCTAGATTACCATATTTTTCTCCACTTTTACTAGCTCTCTGACTGAGTTGTTCCATCTGGGTATTTCCACCTTGAAACTTACAACTTTTTCATACTTTGCCTGGAAGCTATAAGTTCTTCCATCAATGGTGGTCACTTGCATGGCTCTAGTTTGTTCGTACTTGGCCTTGCATCTTTTGTACACTAGTGAAATAGTTACCACCTTATTATTTGCACTTTCTAATAGATATTTTATTTCCTTATTTGTCTCTATTATCATCCCAAAATTTTTGCAATAGGTCTCGATCATTTTTGCTTCTTTCTCAATGATTTTGATCATATTTTCCTTGAATTTGGTTGTAAGTTTTGGAAACTGTAGTGAACTACTTTTGAAAGGCACTTGCTCTTGAATTTTATTAATTTTGGCCTTTAGCTCCTCATTTTTTATTGCAACAATTCAGCCTTAGATATCTAGGCTATCACTTCCTTCTCAATGGCTAGTGCAGTCTATGAATGGACTTGCACTCCATATATTAATAATGAGACTAAGTATCCTTCCACTTTTGCATCACATGTGCTACGATTTATTCAGAGTGAATGTAGTCCTTCAGTGTAAATGGTGATGGTGGCCTTGGAAGTAGGCTCTAAACCTGATGAATTTGGATTATGGACTTTGCTTTTATTCTAAATTTTTGTCACCCTATCCTCCATTATGGCCTCAATCTACTCTTCTTCTTTAGCAGTGAATTTTGTAAAGTCTTCCTTTCTGAATAGAGTGACACTCATAGGCTCATTGGTGCCCATTATGATCCTTGCTCTTTTGTGAGGGAGAGAGCTTAGATTTTTGGGTGTTACCATTTGATAATATCTAAAGGTATCATGAAATCCTCTAGATTTATGTATTTTCTTCCATGCCATGGCAAAGATTCTAAATTATTTGTTATTTACCATGAAATATACCCGCACTGTCTGAGGTAAACCAGTAGACATTTGTTGTAGGTGTCACGAGGCCATCAAAGTCACTATTAGGATTTTGACCATGAAACATCTTGGAGTAGCAGAAATAGGTATATTTTATTTTCTCTTACTTGCACTGGGAGACTGAGAGGCAGAAGAAGAACCAGTTGCCTCCTTTCTCACTTGATCCTTTACCTCAACTATGATTTCAATTTGTTTAGGATTTAAACTCATAACTTCTATAATGGAATCCACAAAATATTCTAGTGGGATGGCAGCTACCTATGGCATAGTTTTTCCCAATGTATTCCTTCTTTTCATCCTTAAAACTATAGAGTAGTCTCCAACCATTTTTGTATGTATATGTGCCTTTGTTAGGTTATGGTTTCTCCATATTTGTTTAATGTTGATACTATTGTTTTGTGAGCATAGAATATATATTTTTTTAATTCATCCTCCCTGTGTTGCATTGGCTTAGACTCCAGAGCAATTTTCTTGTAACAACCCTTGGGATCGTATGGTCTCCAGGTGAGTTTTGCAAATTGATAGGAGTCCATCATGGGTAAATTTTTCAACATCGTAGGATACCCTCTGTATACATATTGTCCTATTTTTCCTAGTGCTATAAGCCAAGTAACCCTGGACTTCTTCTTCCATATTAGTATGGCTTCTTCTGTATATTAACTTACTATCTCTAGGGCAACCAATAACTTTGGACAAAAAGTGGGTAAGGCTTTTGGTGGTAATTTGCCTTCGTAGGTTCTGATAAAGCTGAAATGTTCATCAAGGAAATAATCACCAATTTCTATTTCTTAAAGATATTTGATTATACCTGGACTCATCCTGGGGGTTCTTTCTTCATGAGTACATGGTACATTGATGCCAAAAATCTTCCATAAAATTTTGAATAAGGGGAAGTGCCATCATAGATACTAGGCAGTTTGTATTGGATAATTTCTCCTAGTATACCTCCAAGCTATTGGATGGCATCATCTTTGAACTGCCCAATGATCAGGTGAATAAGAAATGAGTAGTAAAAAAAACAAGGTATAAAATCTTTGTCCTTCTTTATTATGTCTTGTAATTCTTTGAAATCCTTGTCTATTTTTTCACATATTACATCTTGCCACCTATACATTGGCATATTCCAGGTTTTGTTACATTGTATTATCAAGTACATAACTTCAAAACTGACCCAATTGAGGTCCTTGACCCCTAGCACTATGTGAATCATTTTGGTGTAGTCCCTCACCCACTTGTGGAATTGAGACTTGTGAATAGAAAAATTTGTTGACACTGGTTTATCGTAATCAAACAAATTCTTGTAGGTGGTGTCGATCATGTGCTAGGCCTACTTTGAAATTACTTTTACGTTGTAGTATTATTTGGTTGTTTCAAGCTTGAATACCTATTCAATATTTTCTGGTGTAATCTTATAAATGGGCTTGTTTTGGGCATTAACAATAGCTCTAGTTCTTAGATCATACGAGATGGCTAGCCACAATAGTAACTCAGGTGAGAAATGTACCCTTGGGCACAAGAGCTTCACCAAATTAGTTCTTCATTCGTTGATTCAAGGAGATCTCTTGTCTTTATCTTCATATGCCTTGTTAAATATGTTCTTCAATAGGTAGTGCAATCATTTCCACTCTTTTGTGCTCCTCGACTAGAAACAGAACTTGGTGAGCTCATCTTCATACCATACTTATTCTCCAGGATTTTTGGTGTTTGCCTTTATAAGTGGCATCTTCTCGTCTAATATTTTGACCCTTGTCTTGAGGATCGCTTTGTTGGAGGAATCCATTGCTCTAGTCTCTGCTACTGGTCTTCTCAACTCTCAAACAGCTCAAGAATACTATAGGTATAGTGAGTTGCTCGTCATTACTACCATGTATTTAAATTGGTTCATGCATGAGGTATCATTAACATTGTACCAACTATCATTGCATTGTTGCTATTCTCGGCTCGCCACCTCAATATTCCATAATGATCGGTCGATCATGAATCATCGTCATTTGTTGATTTGCATAACTGATCATCAGATTATACATGTGTTAGATCTTGATTTGTTTAATCGGTATAGGTTACCTTAATAACTGTGCCTAGAGAGATCCGTGGTCAAGATCCGTAGTTGTCTTGTGTGTCCATAGCACCCAAAGTGGTTTGGTTGAGTCAGTAAAAATCATTATTGGTTTAAGTTTCATGTCAGCTTTCCTCAGGAAAAGTTCGACAGCTTTTAGATTTTGTGCTTTGACTATGGTTGATGATTGATCGACTGATGAAGGCTTTAATTTGATCGAGGTTTTCAAGCTTGTTTATTGGATGATTGGCCGATCAAATCTTTTATCCTATCATACTTTGACCGATGAATCCTTTTGATTTGCACAAACAAAAGTTTCAACTATTGGATGTCACCATTCGGTCAAATGGCTTAGAGTACCTTTTGCATGCATTGCATTTAAAAAACTTGTGATAGCTTTTATCGATGATGTCATTTCAATGTAATAATATTTTTTTTAAAGCAAAAAACCCCTTGTGGGGCTGCCTTGGTCTAAGAGACCATGAAAAAGGGGTTCTACACCATCAAAGTCACCCGGGAGTCGCACTCGACCCTACCCGCACCAACATTATCAATTGGGTTTTGGGTACCCAATTCAACTTTTTGGTAGGGTGGAGATTTGAATCTGGGACCTCCATTGGAGGATTTCCCTCTCCTCTCCAACTCACCTACAACACCTAGGTATGATAATAATATTTGAATTAAAAATTTAATGCATGCAAAAATGAATGCTAGTGTACCTTAATCTTTATTGATTTTACCTTTGATCAGCTCGGTAGATCTTTGCCATCAATTTCATTCTATTCATAATATTTTTATGGTTGGGATATGTTTAGCCACTATTATTTAATGTTCGTCTTTGTTTAGCCAAAAAAAATTCAATGACTGTGCTTTGACCAGATCATTACTATGGTCGACCACTCCTTACAATTATTTGATCAACAAATACTTTTCTTCAACTGAGCAGTATTCTCGTTCGGCACTGGTTGGTTGACTTATGTTATCTGTCAACCAAAAAAATTATTGATCGTTCCATTTTCAGTTGAACTTTTAATTTTTTTTGGTCAATGACGTATTTTTTATCGAGCGACATGCTTTTTGTTTGGTCAATCAATATTTCAGCTGATCTATTACTGCAGTCAGTCAAAAAAGTCATTACCTTCATGGTCAAACGATTAGTTAGTCGACCGCTATTTATTACTTATCAGTCAAACCATTTTTTACCTTTGGATGTTGTTTTATGCTTATCGATCGAAATTAGGTGTTTAATGAATTGAATTCGATCAATCAAAAACTCTCGATAGCAACTTTATTTCTGTCAGTAAACTTAATATTATGCATTCCTTTTATCTTTAACTGCTCAGAATAAGTGGTCAGTCAAAACTTCCTTACTGGCAGCCAAAAAATTCCTTGCTTCAAAATATGTTGGCTTGTTTATTATGAACATCGACCAAAAAACCTTTCTGAACATTTTTTGTCTGACCGATAACTCTTTACTATCAACCAAAAAATATTTTTGCTTAGCCCTTGGTATTTTTTATTTGGTAGTGATTTTCTATTGGTAGGTCGAAGTATGGATCACATATTTTTATTGCTCGGCCGATTGGGTCAAAAAGTGGTGATCTTTTGAAAAGAGCAAGCTGGAAACCCCTTAAGTTTTTAATTTAGAATGAAAAATTGAATTACTTAAGAGTCAAAGATGGCCATGATGACAAAAATTTATCTTAGGTATTTTGAAGGTATTGGTTTCACGAGAATGCTCTGAGATGATTAATTAAAATTGACTTCCATATTAGCATATCACAAAACATGCACTTTAATCAAGACCTTCAAAATTTTAAACTATGGGTACATTCATGTTGTATCAATTTTAGCTACAACATGCCCAGCAAATAGGGAAGTGTATGATAGTCTCTGAAAATAATTCTTAAATGAATACAACTTGCATGATTGAGTGTTTGATTATTGATTTGATTATGAATTGTGTGATGTATGACTGCCCCCTCAAGTGACGAGTCGATGAGGAAATAACAAAATTATGAAAGCGATGAGTTGCTTGACCAATATGATTTGATTTGGATTTTCTAGGACCACTACAAAAGTTTAAGGGCTCATGCCCTATTACAACCTTGATTTTAACCCATTTTTTACTATTTTTGGTGAGTGATCTTATGGCAATTCACTCATCCTACCGAATTGCATGGACAACAATTCGCTGCAACTGCCAAGTTTATAGAGGAAATCACTAGATACGAGATTCACTTGAATCTTTTAGATATCATGTGACCAAAGGAGTTAGGTGCCTTTGGAGCCTTTTTTATTGTGACCAAAATAATGTGAGTACCTTTGGAGATTTTTTATGTTTACCAAAGGGCTTAAGTGCCTTTGGGGATTTTGGATGAATTTTGACCAAAAGAATGTGGGTACCTTTGGAGATTTTTAATGTTGACCAAAGGGTTTAAATGCCTTTGGGGCTTTTTGATATGATGATTGATATGTATGCAAGGCAAAGGGTGCAACCTTTGACAAAAAGGATGTGACCTTTTGAACCTAGCAATTGATGTGTTGATTGATATGAATGCAAGGCAAAGGGCACAACCTTTGACAAAAGGATGCAACCTTTTGAACCGAGCAATTGATTTGATGTTTGATATGTATGTAAGGCAAAGGGTGCAACCTTTGACAAAAAAAAATGCAACCTTTTGAACCTAGTAATCGATTTGATATTTGATATGTATGCAAGGCAAAGGGTGCAACCTTTGACAAAAAATGATGCAACCTTTTGAACCTAGCAATTGATTGATGTTTATGTGATTGATTGGGAGAAGGTGTGATACCTTGAACATACCAAATGAGATTGATTTTTTTATTTATTATTGGTTAAAGGTTCATTACATTGATTTCCACAAGTTGTTTAAGATGATGATGCATGTATACAAGATGAATATATATTTTTTAATTTAAAATGCAAAACAACCTAAATAATCACCATAGATGTACAAAAATCATCAATCAAAATGTTAACATTTTCACCAAATTCATACATTTGAAAGTCAACCATATGTAAGATGATGAAAATATAGATGATGGATGGATGACCAGTAATATGCTATAGGGAAAAAACATGGTTTTCATGAGACTCAAACACCCTAGTTAACCAGTTAAAAGATGCATATTGACTATACAGGACTTTGAAAGATAAAATTCTGCAAGGAAGACCAAGATATTCAATATCCCTATGTGTGCATGTGATGTTCATTAATATGACACATAAGACTACCCCATTTCCAGGCGATTTTTATTCAACCCATTGTTGTAATGAGGATCACCCTATGGTCATTATTATCCTAATTTTGGGATGCATTTAGATTTGACTACTAGGCAATACAAGCCACCAAAAGCTAGCTCATCCACATGTTGATATTGGTTTGTACAAAATAAGGTTGCTAATATGACAGACATATCGCCATGCATAATATTACCCCATTTCCAGGCAGGTTTCATTCAACCCATTATTGTAATGGAAATCATCCCATATTTTTTTAATAACTAAGGATTCCAAGGATTCAAGTTCATTACCCCATTCTTTTCTTTTGATTTCTTTGATTGGGGATTCTTGCTCATTTTTATTGAGAAGCAAGGGGATTTATGTTAGGAACCTGCTATAAAATATACTAACAACACACTCTCAACTCAAATAAACTCACAGAAACATTATAACAGTATTCAGAATTAATTGCATATGATAACATAAACTACTTAAAAGGAACAATCTCACAATAGATAGAATCGCAGGCCTCTTCAAGGGGGCAACCTCCTTCAACACTTCACTAATTTGCAAAAAATATGATTACATTGGTGCCTTTTCGAGTATTTAAAGATTTTCCCTCCAAGGTTGGCTTACATGCAAAATGCCACCTGGATTACATGCATAATGCCACCTAAATTACATGCATAGTGCCACTTTGAATTACATGCACAATGCCACTCGAATTACATGCATAATGCCACATGAATTACATGCACAATGCCACCTTACCTATCCTATCTACCATGTGTTACATAGAAAAGGGTGCCATTTGTCATAGGCACTACCGAAGCTAAAACTTAGAACATTACAAAATATTAATCATGGGTACTACCCACGTTCACTAGGAATTATTACATCAAGGAAGTTATTACATTAAGGGTTAGGATGAGATCCTAACATGCCCTTCTCCTTGAATAAGCTTTGTCCTCAAAGTTGAAAATGAGGAAATTATTGCTGGAGTTGATGGAGAGACTCCCATGTAGCATCCTCAGGTTGAAGCCCACGCCACTGAACAAGGACCTCCATAATGGTATGGTTACGTAGAGTGCGAGTTCGATGATCCAGCAGCTGCTCAAGTGCAAGTAAGATGGAGCCTTCTTCATCCAATTCGGGAAGTGTTGATTGAACCTGTACCTTTGTGCCCACAACTTTCTTGAGAAGGGAAACATGAAAAATAGGATGGAGCTTGGAAGTGGGGAGGAGAGCCAATTTGTAAGTTGTAGGGCCAATCCGTTGTAGAACCTGATAAGGACCATAGAATTTTGGAGCGAGCTTCTGACACCTGCGAAGTTGTAGGGATGATTGTTTGTATGGTTGTAGTCGAAGGAAGACCATATCACCCACATCAAAACTACGCTCAGAATGATGCTGATAAGCTTGTTAGCGCATCCAATTCTGGGCCATGTTCAAATTTTGCTTGAGTTGGAGGAGGACCTCGGTGTGTTGACTCAGAGCATTGTCAACGGCCTGGACCTTGGAGCTACCCGGAATGTAGGAGGAAGGCATGAGTGGAGGGCACCCGTAAACTACCTCAAATGGTGTGAGTTTGGTGGCGGTATGATAGGAAGTGTTGTACCACCATTCGGCCAAGGAAAGCCATTTTGTCCAATGAGTAGGATGATCGGATGCAAAGCATCAAAGGTAGGTTTCCAAGCATTTATTAACAACCTCTATTTGACCATCCATTTGCGGATGGTAGGCTGAACTCATTTTGAGCTGAGTCCCCTGCAACTTAAACAACTCTTGCCAAAAATTGCTAGTAAAGGTGGGATCACAATCAGATACAATGGATGATACAATGGATGTTGGCATGCCATGAAGGTGAAAGATGGAGTCAAGAAAAATTTGGGCAATAGTGGATGTTGTGTAAGGATGGGCTAGGGCACAAAAGTGAGCATACTTTGAAAGGCGGTCCACTACTACGAAAATAACTAACTTGCCTCCTGATTTAGGTAGCCCTTCGATGAAGTCCATGGAGATGTCAGTCCACACCTACTCTGGAATCGGCAATGGTTGAAGAGTGCCTGGAGAGTGCACTATTTCCCCTTTCATCCTTTGACAGGTGTCACAGTCAGCTACAAAAGAATGAATGTCCTATTTCATACCTTTCCAAAAGAAGGTGCGCTTGAGTCGCTCATAAGTTTTTAGGAACCCTGAATGTCCAGAAGATGGAGTAGCATGTGATTCCTTCATGAGGAGATCTCGAAGTGGGGACTTAGGAGGAAGAACCAGGCGTTGACGGTAACACAGATCCTAGCCATCCCAACTATATCCTGGTGTAGACTCTGGATCATCCATAAGTGAATAAACCAAGTCTTTCAAATCTGCATCTTGAAGTATTTCCTGATGTAAGGGCTCAATCCATTGGGGCAATGGTGCAAAAATGGCACACAACATACTAAGGGTCTCAAATTGGCGAGAGAGAGCATCCGCCACAAGATTTTCCTTTCCTTTTTTGTACGTGATGTCATAATCATAGCACATGAGTTTTGATACCCACTTTTGTTGCTTGGGGGTGGTAACCCGTTGTTCTAGAAAGTATTTCAGACTCTTGTGGTCATTTTTGATGGAGAAATGGCGTCCAATGAGGTAAGGTCACCAATGTAGGACTGCATGCAAGATTGCCATCATTTCCTTAGCATATGTGGATTTCCCTAAATTGCAATTAGATAGGGCTTTTCTGGTAAAAGACAAAGGGCGTCCTTCTTGCATCAATACCGCCTCAATAACATGACCAGAAGCATCACTTTCAATGACAAATTTTTTAGAGAAGTCCGACATGGCTAAAAATGGAGTGGTGGTCATGGCATGCTTGAGTTCCAGGAAGACTTGCTCAGCCGGCCCTGTCCAAGTAAAAGAATCCTTCTTCAACATGGAGGTGAGGGGGCGGCTATCTTCCCATAATTATAGACAAATTTACGGTAATAGCCTGTAAGCCCTAAAAATCCTCGAAGTCCCTTGAGAGTGCATGGTTTCGGCCATTCTTGGACTGCTTGGATCTTCTTAGGGTCAACCTTGACACCATCCTTTGAGACAATGTGTCCCAGGTACTCCACTTCAGTCAAACCAAAGGAACACTTGGATCTTTTTGCGAATAGTTGATGGTCGACCAATAGTTGTAGGGTTTGATATACATGCTTGAGATGCTCTTCCCATGTGTGACTATAAATCAAGATGTCATCGAAGAACACAAGGATGAACTTCCATAGAAAAGGGCGAAATATGTTGTTCATCAGGCTTTGAAATGTGGAAGGAGCATTTGTGAGACCAAATGGCATTACCAAGAATTCATAATGACCTTCATGAGTGCGAAAAGCAGTTTTAGGAATATCTTCATCCCTGAGCCGGATCTTATGGTACCCAGAGCGAAGGTCTAGCTTGGTGAAGTACATGGTCCCATGTAATTCATCTAGTAATTCATCAACCACGGGGATAGGAAATTTATCCTTGATAGTTATCTTGTTGAGTTCTCGGTAGTCAATACACAGTTTCCAGGAGCCATCCTTCTTGAGGACCAATAAGACTGGTGCAGAGTAGGGACTAGTACTAGGCCGAATGATACCCGCCTTGAGTAATTCTTGTATCATTTTCTCAATCTCTAACTTCATGGCATGAGGGTACCTATATGGTCTGATATTGGGAGGTGCACTATCCAAAAATAATGGAATGGCATGGTTGTGAGAGCGATGCGGTGGTAGTGTAGTTGGTTTCGAAAATATGGCCTCATGTTTGTGGAGAATTTGTTGTAGGTCTGATGGAGTTTCACCCATTTGAGACGTGGATGGTTGGATGGATAATAGTTGTGCAATTACCCCACGTGATGATTTATTTAGCAATTTCTCCATGCCATTTGAACTAATAATTTGAGGTGTTCCTATTGGGGAGCCCTTGATGATGTGTGTTTGTCCATTTTAGGAGAACTGCATCCAGAGTTCGACAAAATTCCAACTGATAGTGCCCAACATACTCAACCATTGAGATCCCAAAACAATATCACATCCACCCAATTGGAGGGCAAACATGTCCTGCTTGAGTTCATAGTCCCCTATCTTGATTTTAACATTGCGGCATTTTCCTTTACAAGGTAAGGTTCCCCCATTGGCTACCATGACCTCAAAGGAATTACAAGTGTGGACATAGCAATTTGCCCATTGAGCCACTCTAGGGTCTATGAAGTTGTGCGTGCTTCCCGAATCCATAAGGATGGAAATACGTTGGCCCTTGAAAAATCCCACAACCTTCATGGTTTGTGGAGTAGTAATGCCTGCAAGAGCATGGACTGTAATTGCTATCTTAGGTTCCTGTTTCACTTCTTCTTGTGGAGGAGGTGTTTCCAGAGGGTCCTCATCCTCATCACTCTGGTCAGAGTCCTCAGGTTCTTCAACATCTATCAAGAATAATTTTTTGTGTGCACACTTATGCCCTTTAAAAAAATTTTCATCACAATTGTAGCATAATCCCTGGGCATGACGTGCATCCATATCTTATGTAGTGAGGCACTTGGGTGTAGAAGGTTTATTATCAACTGGGTGTTGAGGTCGGGGAGGAAATGAAGGTCTATTTTGAGGAAACATGGATGGGTGCCTTTGGGCAGAGAGTTTAGATTCGGCCAAACATGCCAAACTAATAGCTTCCATCATAGTTTGTGGTTTCAACATTCTTACTTCCGCTTGGAGTTCCACCTTCAACCCACTGATATAACAACTTTGGAAGAACCCTTCAGTCAATCCTCTTATCTTATTGGCCAATTTTTCAAATTGAGCTTGGTATTCACGGACTGACCCTGTTTGTTGTAGTTTGTTCAAGGCCCCTGTAAATTCCTCATACTCACTAGGACCAAATCGAGTGAGTAATTGGGATTCAAAATTCTGCCAAGGGAGTTTTGGTTTGGCACTACGTAACCATTGAAACCAGTATAGAGCCTTAGATTCTAAGTTAAAGGAAGCCATCTGGACTCGATGAAATATGTGGACATTATGGAGTCTAAAGAATTGATCAACCCTACATAGCCACCCATCAACATCCTTCCCACTAAATTTGGGAAAGTCCAATTTGGGCATTTTGAAGGATGGTTCATGGTCATGATTCCTTGCAGAACCCTCAGCTTGGTGTTCTATTTTGGGGGGTCCTCTTTTTAGTTTGTTGTCTACTTCTGTTAGTGCTTCTTCTAAGCGATTACTGGTGGCCTCATGCTCTAGGCGAAGACCTTGGAATTCTTCCCTTATGGAGTGAAAATTTGAGTGCAAATTTTCAATGGATTTTGTTAAGGATTCCAAGTGTTCTAGTTCCTTTTGATGTCCACGGGTACCCTGGGCCATTTTGAAACCTTTTGTGACCAGTTACTAAAAATAGAATTGAGTTTTAGGACTTACTATTTTTAATAAGTGCCCCAAAAAAGTGCTTGGGTGCTATATAGAAAAACAATAAGCTCGAAAATGTGGTCACAATGAGCTATATCTCTCAACACTACTTTTTGGCACCCTAGACTTTTTTTATCTACTATTTTGCTGAGTCTAACGGTGTTTACCGTTTTTGATTTTGAGTTACAGAGTAGAAGTTGGGTACTGGAGAACTATCTATAACTGGCCTTCTGTCATACTTTCACTAGTTGGCCCAGTCCTAACTTCACTACCTCCAAGATTCTTTGTATTTTGTAGGATACTGTTACGACAGTTCTGTTCTGACTCTAAAAACTGTAAATTCTGACTTGACTGTGCTGACCTCTCTGACCTAACTAACCTGACTGTGACTGTCACTATAAATTTGACTGTTATTCTCCAGACCTTCAGCTTAAGTGTCACCCTCATGGTCTATCCCGAATACATGTTCTTTCTATTATTTTTTAGTAGAGGACTCCTTTCTCATATGCTCACTTTTTGGGGATTTGAAATGCAGGTTTACGAATAGGGAGGTTTGCCTTGTTTTTTTTTTTGTTTTTTTTTTTTTTTTTACAGGTTGAAGTTTGAACAGAACCAGGGAATGCTAGGTAGAGGAGTATGTACCACCCATAGGCCCTCTAATATACCTACAATGATGAACAATAGTGCTCGGACCAATATTTCAGGCCACTACTCAAGGAGGATTCCACACATACCCTTGAGCACACTACTCGCCTCTCTGACAACACGAGAGGGTAATCGTCCAGGATGCTGTGTCCCATAGACTATGAGTAATACAAGGCCGAAAAGCTTCCTACTGGCTAAAATTTTGTTTAAACCTAGATGGTCTCCCGATATACTCGAAGATACATGGGAGCTCAAGTCCGTGCACGAGTTCTGTCTAAGGCCTGGATATTGGAGCCTGATCGCCCTTCACTTCACTGGATGCTTTATGGGCTATCTGGCCTAGCCAATAACGAAAGATCCTTCACGATATTTTAAAACCCCCGACACAGGGTTTCTACCTACTCAACTACAAAGATTTTTTTTTTTTGGTCTGGAAAAAAAATGCCCAAAGGCGCCCATCAAAGTTTCCTCAAAATAGACCTTCATTTCCTCCCCGACCTCAACACTCAATTCATAATAAACCTATTGCACCCAAGCGCCTCACTACAAAAGATATGGATGCACATTGTGCCCAAGGATTATGCTACAATTGTGATGAAAAGTTTTTTAAAGGGCATAAGTGTGCACACAAAAAATTATTCTTGATAGATGTTGAAGAACCTGAGGACTCTGACCAGAGTGATGAGGATGAGGACCCTCCAAAAACACCTCCTCCACAAGAAGAAGTGAAACAGGAACCTGAGACAGTAATTATAGTCCATGCTCTTGCAGGCATTACTACTCCACAATTCATGAAGGTTGTGGGATTTTTCAAGGGCCAACGTCTTTCCATCCTTATGGATTCGGGAAGCACGCACAACTTCATAGACCCTAGAGTGGATCAGTGGGAAAATTTCTATGTCCACACTTGTAATTCCTTTAAGGTCATGGTAGCCAATGGGGGAACCTTACCTTGTAAAGGAAAATGCCGCAGTGTTAAAATCAAGATAGGGGACTATGAACTCAAGCAGGACATGTTTGCCCTCCACTTGGGTGGATGTGATATTGTTTTGGGATCTCAATGGTTGAGTACATTGGGCACTATCAGTTGGAATTTTGCTGAACTCTGGATGCAGTTCTCCCAAAATGGACAAACACACATCATCAAGGGCTCCCCAATAGGAACACCTCAAATTATTAGTTCAAATGGCATGGAGAAATTGCTAAAGAAATCATCATGTGGGGTCATTGCACAACTATTATCCATCCAACCATCCACCTCTCAAATGGGTGAAACTCCATCAGACCTACAACAGATTCTCCACAAACATGAGGCCATATTTTTGGAACCAACTACACTACCACCGCATCGCTCTCACGACCATGCCATTCCATTATTTTTGGATAGTGCACCTCCCAATATCAGACCATACAGGTACCCTCATGCCATGAAGTCGGATATTGAGAAAATGATACAATAATTACTCAAGGCGGGTATCATTCGGCCTAGTACTAGTCCCTACTCTGCACCAGTCTTACTGGTCCTCAAGAAGGATGGCTCTTGGCGACTGTGTATTGACTATCGAGAACTCAACAAGATAACTGTCAAGGATAAATTTCCTATCCATGTGGTTGATGAATTACTAGATGAATTACATGGGACCATGTACTTCACCAAGCTAGACCTTCGCTCTGGGTACCATCAGATTTGGCTCAGGAATGAAGATATTCCTAAAACTGCTTTTCACACTCATGAAGGTCATTATGAATTCTTGGTAATGCCATTTGGTCTCACAAATGCTCTTTCCACATTTCAAATCCTGATGAACAACATATTTCCTCATTTTTTGTGGAATTTCATCCTTGTGTTCTTTGATGACATTTTGATTTACAGTCACACATGGGAAGAGCATCTCAAGCATGTAGATCAAACCCTACAACTATTGGCTGACCATCAACTGTTCGTAAAAAGATCCAAGTGTTCCTTTGGTTTGACTGAAGTGGAGTACCTGGGACACATTGTCTCAAAGGATGGTGTCAAGGTTGACCCTAAGAAGATCCAAGTAGTCCAAGAATGGCTAAAACTGCGCACTCTCAAGGGACTTCAAGGATTTTTAGTGCTTATAGGCTATTACCGTAAATTTGTCTATAATTATGGGAAGATAGTCGCCCCCATCACCTCCATGTTGAAGAAGGATTCTTTTACTTGGACAGGGCCGGCTAAGCAAGCCTTCTTGGAACTCAAGCATGCCATGACCACCACTCTAGTTTTAGCCATGCCAGACTTCTCTAAAAAAATTTCATTGAAAGTGATGCTTTTGGTCGTGGTATTGGGGTAGTATTGATGCAAGAAGGACGCCCTTTGGCTTTTACCAGCAAATCCCTATCTGATCACAATTTAGGGAAATCCACATATGCCAAGGAAATGATGGCAATCTTGCATGCAGTCCTACATTGGCGACCTTACCTCATTGGGCACCATTTCTCCATCAAAACTAACCACCAGAGTCTGAAATACTTTCTAGAACAACGGGTTGCCACCCCCGAGCAACAAAAGTGGGTATCAAAACTCATGGGCTATGATTATGACATCACGTACAAAAAAGGAAAGGAAAATCTTGTGGTGGATGCTCTCTCTCGCCAATTTGAGACCCTTAGTATGTTGTGTGCCATTTCTGCACCATTGCCCCAATGGATTGAGCCCTTACATTAGGAAATACTTCAGGATGCAGATTTGAAAGACTTGGTTGCTTCACTTATGGATGATCCAGAGTCTACACCAAGATATAGTTGGGATGGCCAGGATCTGCGTTACCGTCAATGTCTGGTTCTTCCTCCTAAGTCCCCACTTTGAGAGCTCCTCATGAAGGAATCACATGCTACTCCATCTTCTAGCCATTCAGGGTTCCTAAAAACTTATGAGCGACTCAAGCGCACCTTCTTTTGGAAAGGTATGAAACAGGACATTCGCTCTTTTGTAGTTGACTGTGACACCTATCAAAGGATGAAAGAGGAAACAATGCGCTCTCTGGGAACTCTTCAACCATTGCCGATTCTAGAGCAGGTGTGGACTGACATCTCCATGGACTTCATCGAAGGGCTACCTAAATCGGGAGGCAAGTCAGTTATTTTCATAGTAGTGGACCACCTTTCAAAGTATGCTCACTTTTGTGCCCTAGCCCATCCTTACACAACATCCACTATTGCCCAAAATTTTCTTGACTCCATCTTTCACCTTCATGGCATGCCAACCTCCATTGTATCTGATCGTGATCCCACATTTACTAGCAATTTTTGGCAAGAGTTGTTTAAGTTGCAAGGGACTCAGCTCAAAATGAGTTTAGCCTACCATCCACAAACGAATGGTCAAACAGAGGTTGTTAATAAATGCTTGGAAACCTACCTTCGTTGCTTTGCCTCCGATCATCCTACTCATTGGGAAAAATGGCTTTCCTTGGCCGAATGGTGGTACAACACTTCCTATCATACCGCCACCAAACTCACACCGTTTGAGGCAGTTTACCGGTGCCCTCCACTCACGCATTCCTCCTACATTTTGGGTAGCTCCAAGGTCCAGGCCATTTACAATGCTCTAAATCAACACACCAAGGTCCTCTGCCAACTCAAGCAAAATTTGAACATGGCCCAGAATCGGATGCGCCAACAAGCTGATCAACATCGTTTTGAGCACAGTTTTGATGTGGGTGATATTGTCTTCCTTCGCTTATAGCCATACAAAAAATCATCCCTACAACTTCATAGGTTTCAGAAGCTCACTCCAAAATTATATGGTCCTTATCAGGTTCTACAACGGATTGGCCCTACAGCTTACAAATTGGCTCTTCCCCTCACTTCCAAGCTCCACCCTATTTTTCATGTTTCCCTTCTCAAGAAAGTTGTGGGCACAAAGGTACAAGTTCAATCAACACTTCTCGAATTGGATGAAGAAGGCTCCATCTTACTCGCACCTGAGCAGCTTTTGGATTGTCGAACTTGCACTTTGCGTAACCGTACCATTACGGAGGTCCTTGTTCAGTGGCGTGGGCTTCAACCTGAGGATGCTACATGGGAGTCTCTCCATCAACTCCAGCAATAGTTTCCTCATTTTCAGCTTTGAGGACAAAGCTTCTTCAAGGAGAAGGGCATGTTAGGATCTCATCCTAACCCTTAATGTAATAACTTCCTTGATGTAATAATTCCTAGTGAACGTGGGTAGTACCCATGATTAATATTTTGTAATGTTCTAATTTTTAGCTTAGGTAGTGCCTATGACAAATGACATCATTTTCTATGTAACACATGGTAGATAGGTTAGGTAAGGTGGCATGGTGCATGTAATTCATGTGGCATTATGCATGTAATTCGAGTGGCATTGTGCATGTAATTCAAAGTGGCACTATGCATGTAATTTAGGTGGCATTATGCATGTAATCCAGGTGGCATTTTGCATGTAAGCCAACCTTGGAGGGAAACTATTTAAATACCCGAAAAGGCACCAATGTAATCATATTTTTGCAAATTAATGAAGTATTGAAGGAGGTTGCCCCCTCGAAGAGGCCTGCGATTCTATCTATTGTGAGATTGTTCCTTTTAAGTAGTTTTTGTTATCATATGCAATTAATTCTGAATACTGTTATAATGTTTCTGTGAGTTTATTTGAGTTGAGAGTGTGTTGTTAGTATATTTTATAGCAGGTTCCTAACAATGTGATTGACCCAATTAGGAGGAGTGATGAAATTTGAACCCTCCTATTGTGGCAATGAATCCTAGTCAAAGTCAAGATTCTGATGAGATGAAGTCAGCAGACCATCTATGGAAAAGGCCCCCTATCGATAAGTTTTTGGATCACATTTTTGAATGTATAGCAATTATTGATGTCATGGCCCTCTTGCCTGTGGTAGACACAATACAAATCCTCCCTATACCACTTTGGTTTAGGTTTATTGGGGTCAAGAGGGTGTATGTTAGGTAAAACAATTACCTCTTGCAGTTTATGAAATATTGTCAACATGGGCTCGGATAGAGGAATCCAAATATGGGGTTGGCACCTTGAATGTAGTAGACAAGGCGGATTAGTTTGATGAGGTGGTAGGGTTATGTGTATCTCATTACTTCTAGGTTTTTCTACTTGACCCCCATGTGTAGGTAACAAATCCTGAAATATGCCAATTTGTTGATTATTGGCGGTGAGAGGATTGTTAATTTGAAGTTCATTGTTGTCAAGCATATCTTGTACTCTATTTTTAAATGGGTAACATGATTGAATGTCATGACCATTTTGTCTATGGTAAACATAGTACAAGTCCTCTTGATACCTCTTAGGTTTTGGCTTATTAATATTCAAAGGGTGAATCTTTGGCAATTGGATAGCCTTGGCCTCATAAAGTCGATTAAAAAGAGATGCCAAAGACTCAGGAAATGGCATATAATTACAAGGTGGATGACATTGTTGCCTTTGCCCCTAATTTTTTTGAGGTTGATTATATTGTGTAGGAGGGGGCTGAGCCTTACAATCAGGAGGTTGAGGTTTTTGATGACTCAATTGTAACTCAATGCTTTTGAGTTGATTCAAGATCTATTATAAATAATTGTGTTGGTGACTCACTATTGGCTAGCTTTTCCAAGATATGTTGTAAAACTAGTGGATGCAATGATTAGATATTTGTTGATGAAGTTGGATGATAACTGATAGGTAGTGGAGGTGGATTGGGTGTGGGAGCCAGGAGATAATTAAGCAAATATGGATAAAAAATCCTCAACATCTAAGTAGATATGGATGGTTCACGGTGATCTTGTATAGTGAGTATATCCACATGCTCTTGTTCCTAATTTAGCTCATGCTCATGTTCCAACTCAGAGTGTTCAGCTGTGGCAGCTAAATTATCTCCATTTTTGTGTAGTGGGTATACCTGTTCTTGATTTTGTAGAGATGTTAAGTGAGATGGAGTAGGTGTGACTGAATACAATGATGGTATCACTTGTGGTATGGAAGGAATGTTGGATGGAGTTGCAAGTCGTATAGATTGATTCAAAGGAATATGATTTCCTATCATCACATTGATCATTCCCATAAAGTCATGAGAAGATGCATTTTCATTTGGACAAGTCATGGATGCCTCATCAACTTGTCTAAGGTTATTTAGCTTGTCCCTCATGGTTGGGTGGTAAATTAGAAATGGTACCAATGGGTAGAAACTTGGTAGGATAAATACCTAGATCCTCGATCGACTTGATGATAGGCATGAATGCAATTTTTGGTGCTATGTATTCACCGAGTTCAGGGTTGGTAAAGTGAATTGTATCCTTAAGTGTGGTGTATGAAGATGGTATGATATGATCTGATTCATCCATAACAATTATGGGTTTCTCCTTGTGGTAGAAGTGGGAAGGTCTTCTAATGACGTATTGAATATAGTTGTGGGAGCCTCCATAGTTGACCTTTTCAACTCTTCCTTGTTCAAATAAATTAAATATGGAGGAGTGGCAGTAAAAGCTAAAGGTACTAGTGGTGGTGAATATAGCTTCATGACTAACCATGGGGTTGAATATGGACTCTAGATAAGATCACTGGGTTTAGTGTTTGGGTGTGTGGATGGTAGGGTAGAATCTTGTAGATGATCATCCTTATTGTAACACTTGAAGGGATCTGGGTTGGCATAAACCACATGGACCTGACCTTCATGAATGCATTTGATGCATTGATGCATGATGGAGATGACGCACTTCATATCTCTCATCCAAGGTCTTCCCAAAAATATGTTGTACTATCTTGGACCTTACAAGATGTGGCACAATATAGGTGTAGTATTTTGTCCAAATTGAATAGGTAGGATCCACAGTGGAGGATAAAGCATCGTTAAATGCTTGCAAGGTGAATGTGTATGCTGCAAAGTATGAAGAAGGAAGGTTGAGATGTTTCAATGCAATTGTGGTAATAATATTTAGTATGCAACCCGTGTCAATCAATACTCACTTATAAGGGATCCTATTGATGCACATGATAATGTGCAAATAAGGGTCTGGAAAATTTGCGAACATGGGTTTCGTCTCTTGATTTTGAAAGGTTATAATAGGATCCTTGTATGTTTGTATGTATCCCATAAATTTGGTGAAAGCATAAAAATCTTAGTGTTATTACTCGATTGAATTTAAAATCTCCATGAGAGTTTCTTGATGCTTGGTGGATTGTTTTATTAACTTGCCCATGGTCATTTTGTTAATGGTGTACGTGGACATCACATAGGCATACTCTAGATTATCATCACTCATTGGATGGGAGTTCTGGGTGGTGAAGACCGTGATGTAGAGGGAGTGTGGACTTCCCTACTAGGCCCCTCGGTAGACTAGTTATATCTGGTTGTGGCTTGGAATCGATGTTGGCTAACTGAATAATCCAGTTGATCATGGGGATAACCCATTGGTGTTACCTTGGAAGAGGTACCTTGGTGGTCAAATCCTCTGGGCAAGGAGTTGACCTCATGATGACTTTTAGGATATCGTGCAAAAATAAGGAGACCCTTAGGATTGTATCAAAGGCATTCATGGTCTCTTTGAAAATCTTCTGTGGCTCTAACCCTTGATTGAGCTTGGACGCATGTAGTTACCATGTGATTATCTTCTTTAAATTTTAGAAACACATAATCAAACAATGTGATTATCTCGTTTAAATTTTAGATGTGAAACCCTAAACTATTTTGTGTGTTTTGATGTGTTGTTGCTATTTCTTTCTTGTTCATATTTTAATATTGTTGATGTAATACTCAATGTTAAAAGGATTTCACCTATACACTCTCACACACAGGCTTGGTGATGAATTCCAGGTCATGAAACCCATCAAAATATGGATATGAAGCCCATATCTAGTGAGGGAGCACAAGTCCTACCAGTCCTCATCCAGTTCACTGTGGTCAACGATACACCTTTCGAAGAAGAGTGCATGCTATTTTCCATGGCTACAATAGTTCTTGGAGCTGTAATTGGCCAAAAATGGGGTATTATGTAACAATATGCAAGCCAAAATATGGATATGAAGCCCACCTTCACTAGTCTTGATCAATGGTTGGTGGTGAAATCTAACTCGTCGATGTTCAAAATGAGACGTGGTGTGTGGGATTCATTTTAATTTGTAAAATCAAGTAAAACATAGAGCATACGATGATGTTTTGCTAATACATATAAAATGATGTTTCAAATTCATATTCCTACAAAATGTACGTTTCAAGTTAAAAAATCTAAAAATGCACCCTAAATGAGTAGCCTATACATAGGCAACAACAAGCAAGCCAAAGAAACAACAAAAAAATATTGTAATCTTTTCTATAATGGAAAACTCTATTTTCTTTTACTTTTCTTTATGAGAATATGAAAATAAGGATAAATGTGCTTACTTTGATAGCCTACGTTTGATGAAGATCCCATTTGCTACCATTTTTCCCCTTTCATTATGAGGTGGGTGGTCACGCATTGTTCATAATGGTGAGCATCTCGAAGGAGGATCACAAGGGGGGCCATCCGTACGATCATTTTGGATCAAAATGGCTTCAAATTGAGGTCGTCTCAGGGTCATACGATCACAAAATTAGGCCATATTAGGGTCAGACGATCAGAAAAAAAGCTATGTCAGGGTCATCCGATCATAGAATAAGACCATCTTAGGGTCATATGGTCACATAATAGGGTCGTCTCAGGGTTAAATGGTCATGTCTGCTGAATTTCTATAAAATATGGTAGTACTTGCAACTCAAAAACACAAAAAATAATAGCAATCAGTAATGCTTATGAAAAATAAGGACTAGGTCCCATCGTGATCACCACTGAAATGCTCAAAAAATAGTGCACAATAACTTGAAAATATATGATTGCAATAAATGAACACAAGAAGCATGCAATGTAACACACTAAGATAAAACAAGTAAATGATAAATTAGATCCCTTATATTAATAATAACTTATTTTATCAAAATGGGTTACAAATACATCCCCTTTAGGGAGTTCAATAGTGTGATACAATAAATACATGATCCAAGGGTTCAACCCTCTCTAAAATAGTTTGGTGCACTATATAGCCTTCTTGCATCCACAAACCATCCTACAAAGGGTTTCTTCGTGACCTCGACAAGCGGTGATGATGTTAAACTCTTGCACTCCTCTTCCCTTATAGAAAATTTGTGATATAGACACAAGGAACACAAAAGCGTTAATAGCATATGTAGATGAAAAGATAAATAAATACGATAAATGACTAAAAAATTATGAGAAAATTTGTAAAAAAAAATGCAAATATGCTAAAACGATGAAGAATGCAAACAACTCGAGGTTCCATAGTTCAATTCTAGTAGCACTTCATCGCTTGAACACTCAAAAACTTGAGTTAATTTCAACTAATGGTGAATGCCAATTTCTAGATCCCTTGAAAGGAACCTATTATTGAAGAATAATATTCGCATGGGAGAGGTGGCCTACATGCTCTTCTCCAAAATCCCATGTAATGCCACTTGGATCTTTTGACTTATGCAAAACTATTTTGAGCTCAAGCATGCATGCTAAACTGGGTTTGAGCATGCATAAAATTTGCACCTCCATCCCACGCGTGGACTCTCCTTTTTTTGTTCTAATTTTGGTGTGGCCACCTCAGGGTAGGATAGTCTTGATTAAGGGTCCCTCCGAGGTAGGATTACCTCAATTTGAGGGCCACTCCGAGGTAGGATGACCTTAATTTGGAGGTTACTCCTATGTAGGATGGCCTGTAGAGGTCATCCCTAGGAGGGAAGATCAGGGTTACAAAGGGAAATTTCCCTTGCTTGAGTGGTGAAAACCACTATTTAAGCCCTAGGGCCACCCAAGGTGGGTCACATGGTCTTCAAGGAGTCCAAATAGGTAGTCTCCTCAATATGACATGTTTTAGATGTCTATAGCTTCTACATTGCATCTCTTCCTTTCGTGTGATGGGTGCCTTCTTTGGTGATATTGGGTTCTTCTTTTTTCTCTAAAATTTATGGGGTGTCTCCATTTTCATCTCTACTACTAACTAATTTTTGGGGATAGGACCTCACTTTAACTCTGGTTTGTAGATCTTCCAGATCTTTCCCAACTCTTTGGTCTCCTTTCAATGTCTGATGAGGGCATTGGAGGAAGTTGTAGTTGTGTTGTAATGAGAGGTCTATCATCAAGTTAGGTTTTTTTCCTTATGTATTCACTTTGCTTTTGGCAAAATACCAAGTTATATTTAATGCCTGAATTGTCACTCTAGGCAAGGAAAATGTAGAGATTGCACTTGTATTGCACCTTTGGACTAGCTTTCCTCCATACCTTAGGATTAGGTGAGATAACTTTATCATTGTCTACGTAGGTTCTTATGTCTCTCTCTCTTTTCATTGTTGGTTCTTCCCTCCCATGGGTTTCTATTGTGGCCTAAGGTTCCTCAAGGGATCTTGAATATTGGTGCTAATGTTGTCTGATAGAGTTGACAGTTTTCTTTCTGGTGCATTCATGGTATTTGGAATCTTTTCTTCTTAATTTGATCCACTCCCCTCAAAACATTTGTCAGGTCCAATTTTAGTTCCTAGCTGGGAACCTGACTACTTATGTTTTGATGATTCTTCTTTTTGCTTTTCCTCTAGGAATTGATATTCAAAGTGGGTTTTGGGAATTAGGTAGTAGCATGCCACTAGGCTTTCTTCTGGAAGTATTTCTTTTGGTGTAGAGTGGGGAAGATTGGACCTTGAATGCTAAATGGGAGGGAACTAGATTAGAGTTAAAATATGAAGGGTTTTTGGGAGGCTTGGGGAAAATCTACCTATCAATATGAGATCTTCTACTTTGAGGACAATCTTATAGGTGGTGGAAAAATATTTTCCCCCAAGCTTTGATCATTATGGAAATCCATGGATGTGAATGTTTGAGGTAAAATATGAGTGTCATACCTCAGGAAGGTTTGATCTCATCTTAGATTATTTTCTAGGTTTCATGGAATCAAGCATTGAAGTTTATTATCTCACCAAAATTTTACTTGATGCCAATGATATAGTCCAACAACAAGGTCCTTCCTCCTTGAAATGATCGAGCATTTGGATAGACAAATTTTTGCAATCCCTTATTGATTGCATGGTTAGGGAGACATACCATCTCCAAGCCTTCCCTTTAAAGGATACCACCAATACCGTGAGGGCTACATCCTAATTGGTTACATTGTACATGCTATGGTGTGTAGCCATGTGTTGTAAGTGCTCTAGCATGATGATTGTACCTTATTTGATGAATTTTGTTAAGGAATCCAAATCTTCTTTGTGAATCAGATCCCAATAATGAGGGGGGACCAAGACCACTAAGGGGATATAATTTTTCCATGTCATAATATTTTTAACCATACCTTTGCTTTGATCCCTTCATTTTGATTGGTTGGCTAGGGGTGATGGCTTTTATCAGGATCACAATTTTACACTCGTTTGGGTGACTACTTTGGAGTCTTCTTTTACTGTAGCAAATTTTTTAGGTGGGAAGTTGTTGTTGACTAGACAAAGGTTTCCACATTAACCTTAGTCTAGGGATGAAAATTTCTTTTTCTAGGTTCCCCTCTAATAGTAAAGTTTCCAAGTGAATCTACAAAGTACTTCAAAAAGTAGATGATCCCAACCTTCATAAAAACCATGGTCTAACTTTTGATTAGGGGATGGATGTCTTCAAATTTGGGTCCCACCAGGCATGCTAGTTTGAACTATTAGGGTCTGGTTATGACCCTCTTATACTCCCTAGATGCCATAACCCCCCATAGTTGTGGCCTTGGTATCTACCATCATATTGACTGAGAAAGTGCATCTAGTACCCTATGCCTCATGCAAGGATGCCAGTCCTAGGATGTTTGGGGAAGCATGGGATGTGGCTCCCATCAAATGACCTTTGGGGAATTTTATCCAAGGTCAATTCCTTGCTTCTCGATATCTTCTTTGGTGCTCATATTTATATTTCTATGATAATCTACTCCTAGCCTAGATTGCTTCAAGAAAAAAGTGAAAAGAGAGGGAAAGTAGAAAAATTTAAGCAAAACAAATTGTAGGAAAGTAATAAAATGCAAAAAAAAGTAAAGTAAAGTGATAAAATGCTAGAAAAAAAACCTATCTAACCCTAGCCTATAGGTTGTTATGTCCTAAAGAAAAAGAATAACACCCCCTATCACCCTTATGGGTTTTAATGAACACATGCATAACAGTCGATATTGCACAAGGAACACAAATCCCCTTAAGAAGATGTAGCAAAAAAAAAAACACCCATGCTAAAACCAGGATAGATATTTTTAAAGAGTCATAGAATATTATTAACATAAACTCTGACTTATATGCATGTAGAGAGAAGAGGTTCAAAAACTACCTGACAAGTCATGCAAGCCTTGGTCTAGGTCGAGATGTGGAGGAGAATGAAAGAAAGCATCTCTCAAAAGAGTGGGAGATCTTTTGATACTTTACAATTAGAAAAAAAGAGGTATTTATGAGAAGTGGGGTGAGGGATTCCCCCCAAAATACATGCAAGATTTCAAAATTTGAATTTAGAATTTTGCTTGGACTAGTCAACATCAATAATGAATGATCTGGAGGCTCTAGAGGTTTGTAACTAGGAAAATATCCATGATTAGATCTTCATGACCATCCATCATCACTGTATTGAGCATGCATTGCACACTGGGTTATCCTTATTGGTGTTGCTTTAATGCTTCAATTCTTGCCTAGAGAACTAAGTCCAATTATGAAATGCCAAGATAAAAAATAAATCACCATCACTTCTCTCGCATCCTATTGTTTTATATAGGACTGTTGGTTCTAGTTTTTGAATCCTGGTTTATCCACACTCTTAGTAGTTTTCCTTGGTGAAGATGTCCTTCAATTCACCTTATGGAAATGATGGTCACCACCTTTTGAGTTACTCTATTTTTAGGGACTCCTCTTCCACCACATATCACAATGGGGTTGTTGTGGGGTCAGTATATTAGAAGGTTAAGGAAGAACATTGCAATTAAAAATATTTTGGGCCACTCTATTCTTCCCTAACCTTTGGGTATCAATCCCTCCCTTACGAAAGGAATAATATTACCTTGATGTCTCTTCACTTAGCCCTTTCAGAAACTCCTTCCCTTTGACCAAGGAAATGGCATTAGTCCTTGGGATTCACTGGTGGTATCAATTTGGGATGATAACTAGGACTAAGGGATATCTTGGGCTAAGGGGAGGAACCAGTCTCTAGGACTTCACTCATTGAAGGTAAGAAAAGGCCATGAGATCTAGTCGAAGTGAGGCCCTAATAAAAGTGATTTCCCTTTTATCATCATTGAAATGGCTTGGGGGTTCCAAGTATTATTGAGACCTACTTTAGTTGCCACTAAAAAGGCTTTAGATATGTTGCTTCCTTTCGATAAAGTGGTTGGGATAAGTTTTGTGGCAAAGGGAGTTTCATGCATAGGATTAGTCAATGGCAGTGGCTCCTCCTTGGCTACATATTGGATTATCTTCTAGCCTTGGCTACATTATAAGTGGTAGGGGCATTAGGCCCTTTCATTTCATCTTTAGGCAGGTGCTCTGGTCAAAATTAACTTTGGAGGTAGGATTTGCCCATTATAGTGAATATTCACTATAGTAAGTTCTTAGCCATGGTGGTAAGGCTACAACTCATAGAGACTACATGGCAATCCATCCCTAGTTATACGATATCACTTTCAAGATTGCCAATACGTATAGCATTAGAAATTTTTAAAATTAAAAGAGACTTTCTTTAGAAATGATGCAATGAAAAATTTAGGTTTCCTCTTTGTAAGTGGGATAAGGTTTGCAAAGGCAAGAATATTGGAGAAGTAGACCTACAAAAATTGTAGACTTATGAGTTTAGTATTAAGGTCAAATGTTGGGTGGAGATTATTTAGAGATCAAGGAAAAAATTGGGCAAAAGTATTATTTTAAAAATATATAGCATCTCTTGATGCAATAAAATAGTTAGAAAAATATCCCTCTCCAAAGGATCATCAACATGGAACTTCATATCAAATAGTTTATATTTAATAAAGAGATATATTAGATGATCAATCAATAAGGGAAATCATACAAATTTTTGGTCTAGCGCTTGGTTGAAGCTTTATCCACTTATCTCTAACTCAAAATGTAAACCATTGGCTTGGGCATGACTAACTTGTAAAGATCCTAAGGTGGATAATATATCTAGATGAGTTAGTTTGAAATCAAGATGGTGGATACTCAGATAAATTAGGATATGAGGATTTAGAGCAATAAATATTTATCGCTCCTAAATATTTTTCTTGGATGAATGTTTGGTCACTAGAGGCTTTCCCTAAGGCCTCAACATCCCTTTAGTTAGTAGTACGATGTAAGATTATTATAGGAGAGAGTCTACAAAGAAGAGGATATCATAGGTATTCTAGAGGTACCTTATGTGAGAAGGATATAGGAACATAAGACCATTTAAATCTTCAATGTTCCTTTTCCCACACCATTTTGGATTACTTTCTAAAAATATGAAAATATATTGGGTAGCTTCATCAACATTGAAAGAGTTGAAATGTTGGATTAATTATTTCAAAGCTAAAGCATTATGTATTATGCGGAGGATTGGCCCCACCCTTATTTATTGAAATTTATGGCATGAAAGAAATAATAGAATTTAAAAAAATAAATCTCAAAATCATGTCAAGTTTGGAACCATTTTATTGCCTCTCTTGTAGAAAATTTACATATATGGTGCTCATCATGGGAATTCTCAACTATGGAAAAAGAGGGTGAAAATTTGGTTATAGGATTTGAACATACATGGAAAAGTCATCTATGATAATGCCATTAAAATAAAGGATCTACTTAGATCTAAGGTAAAGTAGGAATGTCTAAAAATTAGGTTTACCAAAATTAATTTTGACAGTGTTTTTAAAGGAAATCTAGGAAAAGCTAGTGAAGATGATGTTTTTCTAATTAATGAAGGTAAAATTTTCCTTGCTTACTTAGAATCATATGGAACTTCAAATAACAACTATGCAAAGGCTATCCTCACTATTTATGTTGGTTCCTTTGAGCAATACTATAGTTAGGTAAAATTTCTTTGTGGTTATACTTTTATATAAGGTACAAGTGAGTGCTCTTGAAATAATGGTCCAAAATGAATATAGGAAGAATGAGGAGTCCTAAGTGTAGAACTAAATACTTATTTTGAGGATCGTGACTCCAATGCATATTAATAATGAAATTATCTAAAATTTTAAGGATATATTGATGGACAATATGGGTAGTGACTAATTGCAATAGGTAGTGATGATAATCATCCAAATCATAGATCTTATGTGGAAAGTGGAAACCTTGGCTAATTGTAAGCATCCATAAGTGATTACCTTGGATGTTGATATTTTGTGAGATTTTTTAAAAGTATTACATAGATATTTGAGTTGGAACAATCATCTTGTGAGGATGAGTGCTAGTTTTTTATGTGATTATCTTCATTGAAAATGTATTTGTGTTTAGATTTGTGTTTTCTATTCTTAAGAAAAATATTTGTTCAACTTTGGCCTAATTTATGATGTAAATGTTTTTATTCCTTTAATGTAATATAACTACTAGATCTTCAATTCAAAACAAAATCTATCAATAAGAATATCACCATGTTTACTATTAGAGTTATTAAAATTATCACTGTCTTTATTTGTCTAGGATTGAAGGCCAATCAAATAGAACATTTTTTTTTCAAAATTGAAGACAAAATGGAAAAATAGAATATTATTGCAAAAGAAATTGAATAGGAATAGGAATATTTTTTGATGTGTAATGTCCCACTTTCCTTACCCATTAATATAAAAGCATGAATTAGGGTTATTGCTATATCTTCTAATCATTGGAAAGGAAAGAACTTTTTGGGAGTAATTTGGAGTTGTATAAGCTTTTATTATTTGTTTGCTCTAGAAGACACTTTGTTTAGGTCATACACATTGTAATATAAATTCCATAGCAATAGTATAAGGTGGAACAGTATAATTTTATGGGTTTTCTTTCTTAAAATAGCTTTTTATATATAAATCATTGACTTGTTTCATCAAGTTTGATTTACTTATCATTGTTGTTTTAATTCATTGTTTCTTCCTTATGCAATTTATAGCTATGTTTGCCCTTGTTTTGATGCATTGATCAAAGTTTCTTGTATTATCTAATTTTCTACCTCTATATAACTTCAATAACCTATTACATAATTACATGGTTCAATAAAAAGAATATATATATATATATATAAAGATATTAAACTCTAACTATATATAATTCATAAAATATATTAAATAAGGTAACCATCAAAATAAGAGCACTTTATATCAAAAACCCTCATAAAAATAAAAATTATGAAAATATAAATTCATTGTGATATTCTTCTTAAACAAATTTATTTCCTATAATAAATTCTTATAATAAAATTTTAATCCACACTAAATATCTATTTTTCTCAAATTTACATAATTTTTTAAATGAAATATTATACCAAAATATATTACTTTTAACCATATATATATATGGAAACTTATTAAAAAAAACCTGTCTTGATGCACATATATCGTTAAGTATATAACACTATACGCATATTAAAAGCAATATCTACTGTCATTTTCTTATTTTAGAAGCAAGTGTTAGTTTAACTCATATATATAATATTAGTTAAACCAAAACAGTGTAGGAGATTAAAAGTTTTAATATAAAATATGGGTATGGTACCAAAAAAAAATTTTAATTTTAATTTTAAATTCTTTTCGTTATTTTTTACAATTTTATTAAGAAGATATTTAGGTTCAAATCTTGGGAACAGTTTGTTTGCAAAGGTAGTAGTCTAATCTAAATCTTTTGAGTGTACGTTACACTAGACGGATGACACGATCTAAGTTATCGATGATCCCCCTCATGCGTCAACAACAACAAGGTGGAATAGGTTTGATGAAAATAACCCTTGTGGTTTGAACCCTACGCTTGATAATTACTAAAAATAGTGTGGTTGTCAACTTCTTCCACCAAACCACACCTATGTATCAAACCACATAGGATTTAGAGTTTGGTGGAAGAAGTTGACAACCACACTACTTTTAGTAACTATTCAGCGTAGGGTTCAAACCCCAATGACTGCTTCCACCAAATCTATTCCATCTCATTGTTGACCCGGTGTGAGGGGGACCATCGGTCGCTCAAGATTCTTATTGTCATCGTCAATGTTGGCACACTCAAAGAATTCAGATCAGACTACTTCCTTTGCAAATAGGCTACCCCTAAGATAAGGTTTGAACCCAAATATCTTCTTGATAAATACGTGACCATACAAACAACCAATCTACCTAACCTTTGAAAACTATTCTTACTTATTAATATCTTATTATCATCTTCAATATATAAATATAATAATTCTTACCTGAGACTACCAACCGGATACCTATCCTTTTCTACACATTTGAGATTTGAAAGTTATTAAGCAGCTAAAATTACTCTCGAATATTCTTATTATCCTTTTCTTCTACCAATCGGATATTCTTTTTATTCAACGATCGCAAGGTCCTATCGACCCTCGCGATTGCATTTAATATTTTAAGGTAAAAAGCCAACGTAAAGAACGAAACGCTTTGATGGAAATTCTATGCGCCAATTATCTAAATTAAAAGCTGGACACTCTTTACCTTCTTCGAAAGTGTTGGCTACCTACCGATTTGACGAAATAGGAGGGTCGCGTTTCGCCTGTTCTTTGTGAAAATCTCGTTCTCCTCGTATTACCAGAAAACCTTCATTAGGGTCTCTTTCCTTTAAGCTCCACCACGCGTTGAACTTTCCTTCCTCACAGATAGGGTTACGTTTTAGAATATGGCAATTACGACCAAAGTAGATGTTTATCGCTTTGGTGTGATACTCTTGGAACTTATATGCTGCAGGCCAATGTTTTGTTAGATGCACATGAAAAAGAAATCCGTTTCGCTCACTGGATTTATGATTGTCTAAGTGCCGGGACACTGGTAAAACTAGTGGAGCAGCAGCACCAAGCAGAATGTGACAGCGAAATTGACTCAAAACAGTTGGAAAGAATGGTGTTGGTTGGGCTGTGGTGCATTCAAGAAGATCCAGCTCTACGGCCATCCATCAAGAAAGTTGTTCAGATGTTGGAAGGAACTGTGGAGATTGCAGTACCCATTCCTCCGTCTTCTTTAACGTTAACATAGATTGCATTGGAGAGGTATTAGGTAGACAGAGAAGTGAGTGGAAAGAGAAATGAAAATGAATCCAAAACAGAAAATTGTTTGTGAAGATATATATAAGTATAATATAAGTGCTTGTCATAAAATTACCTGCATATACTACCCTTCTTTAAATGTTCTTAAAGGATAAATAATTGGTTATAATATTTTATAGTTGGCTATAATATTGGAGAAATTATGTATATGGAAAAATATTGTAAAAATGAAGAAATTATATTCATGGTAAAATATTGTAATTTTTATTTAAGTTTGGAAAAAAATACAATGTTATGAATACAAAATATTTTATATTTTTAAAATTTTTAGTTATATCTTATTTAAAAGTTAGTTTAAATTAGATTAAAAAGAGTATTGGTCTTCCTGTTGTAATATCGTATAGTAAGCTTATAATCCAAAAACAGAATTTTAATAATATAATTGATAGGTGAAAAGATTAATTTCTTGATCAATCACAATTCTTGAATAACTCTTGCTTGAGTTCTAAAAAATAAGGACTTAGGTTTCAATTTTAAAGACTGATGCTATTCTGAAACTTATTTTTCTATAAAATAAAGACAAGGAGGATTAAGAAGAAATCTTTTTTGCTATTAATAGATCTTTGATATGATCCTTAATGAGAGGAGGACTATGAAGAAACCGCAAGTCCTCTAACCACTCCTTCGCTTTTTCATGTGCCTACTAGAAGGTTCAAACCATATTTTGAAAGACCCTCTACTTCTACATTTAGTTCCCTATAGCTATGCTTGATTGAAATTTGTGTTATATAAGATTCTAATAATTTTACTTGCTCATAGAAAGGATTGAGAAGCAAATATTTCATCTTGACATGATCTACAACCCAACTTGCCACTAAATTTGAATCTTCATATATCTCTTAAGTTTTAATTCCTTGTTCCATTGCTAATCTCATCAAGAGGGTCAATGTTTTCCATTCTACCATATTGTTTGTGCTTTCCCCTAAACCTACCTTTAAAGTGATCTTATGATTTCTTATTTAAGTAAAGTGCTTTCCTTGCCCCTTACTTACCTAGATTACTCTAGCAAGCTCCATCAAAGACGGCCCATGGCTTCATAGGATCCACTATCATTGTTCCTATATTCCTACTCAGTTTTATTTTGGAGATATTTTTAGACTTTCAAAAATAGATTTAATTTGCATTTGCACCTAAATTACTTAAATTTCTTACCTTCTAAAAACCTAGCATTTCTAGCTAGCCATAAGCCCCATGCCACTATCAAAGGGACACAAATATAATCCTTCAGTCCTCTTTCTTTAAAAAACTATTGCATGTTATTTGAAAGGTTGCGAGCAAGCCATTATCCTTTCCCTTAAGTCAAAGATAAAATTTAATTGCACACTTCTTTTGCAAAATGGCAATGAACTAGAATATGGTCCATTGTTTCTTCTTCCTTTTTGTACATTACACACTGACTTGGTTCTTGCCAAGATCTTTCTTGAAGAACATCCCATGTTAGTTATTTTTTAGCTAGATCTAACCTAGCAAAGATTTTAGTTTTTAGGGGAGATTCTACCTTCCATATCCTACTCCACCACAAAAGCTTTTCCTCATTAATTTTTTCAAAGCTTGTTTTATACCCTTCTCTAGTCGTGTACTGCCCACTTGCTGGATTCTTGGAGCACATCAGGAAGTCTATTTTCTAATTTAGTCTTATATTTGCTCCTTCTAGTTGCTTTGTATAATCTTACCATATATGTGCTTCATTTCCTCCTAGTATTAGCTTTTCTACAGTGAGTTGTCCTTGTTTCCATAAAATTAGTGCTCTCTATTGATACCATCAGCACCAATACCATATTTTTTTGGCTATAGAGATGATGGATAAGATTTATGAAGGCAAGAATATTGGAGAAGCATGCCCGTAGAATTGGAGACTTATGAGTTTGGCCTTAGGGGTAAATCTTGGGTGGAGATTATTTAGAGATCAAGGAAATATTTGGGCAAAAATATTAATTTAAAAATATCTAGCTTCTCTTGATACAATGAATTTATTTAGAAAAATAATTATATCCAAAGGATCATCAACATGGAACTTCATATCGAATAATTTATAATTGATAAAGAGACATATTGGATGGTTAGTCAACAAGGAAAATTATACAAGTTTTTGGTCTAACACTTGGTTGAAGCCTTATCCTGTTATCTATGAATCAAAATGAAAATAATTGGCTTAGGTATGCCTAACTTGTAAATATCCCAAGGTCAAAGACTATATTAATGTGAGCAACAACCCCAAATCATGGATTTCTATTAGTAACATAGTTGAAGGAGAGGACCTTAAAAAAATTGCACATGAACTTCAAAAGATGCTTCAAGATTTTTATTTACCAATTTTTACATGAAAAGGATTGTAGACACATAAAAATCTCACATTGTCCCTCATCCCATCATAATGATAAATTAATTTGTAAAACACCTTTAATTTTGTATTATTTGCCTAAAAACACTATTCATCACCTTAAGCCCCCTTAGCCACTTAAGCCCCTTCCTATGCTTAGTCCTTGGTCACCATGTGACCACCTCTCTAGCCTAACCTAGGGACACCTCATCCTAGTCTACCCTTTGACTAGTCTAGCCTCCACCTAAGCCTAGCTCACCCTAGCCTAACCTTGGTTAACTCCTAACCTTGGTCAAATTCCACATCATAGTCAACTTTAAACCCATGGCCAACCTTATCCTAGTCCGCTTTTAACCAAAGCCTAGCCTCCAACTCACCTTGGTGAACCCCAAATCCATGGTTAGCATAATTATGGTCAAACATTGATCCTTGATCCACACATGTTCCTATGCATATTTCTATGTCATAAATGATATTTGAAGACTTTTACACAATCAAATGCATTAAAAAGCATAGTCACACTCCACCTCAACATGCCATAAATACCATTTAGAGACTTTCCTCTACCCATGCAATTATGAAGTATGGTACCCCATGTAAATTTAATGTATATGAATGGATGAGGACTTCTCTCACCCAAATCCATTTATGAGGTTTGGCACCCCATGCCACCTCATAGGACACCTCATCCTTCCCTAACCTTGGAAAATTCTATAAATAGGATATAATTTCCTTCATTCTTATCAATCATTCATTCACATACCCAGACTCTACAGAAATCCCTCTATACTACCAAGTGCACTCAACCATCACTCACTATAACTCGCCATAAACCACCATGGCCACCCACACATGCTTTTTGATATCCTCTTTTGCATCATAATTTATTCTAAATTACAAGTTCAAAAGGTGACCCGACATAGAAAGGAGCTCCAAAAACACTAGAAAAACCTTTGTAACATAATTTTACTCTATTTAGATACCACAATTAGATTCATATTGATAGGTATGAATCTAAGATTCATACCCAAGAGTAAAAACCCTTCTAGGGGTATATTTTTTAGTCCTAAAACCCTACAATAGATTATTAAGCTAGGTAAATGTCTTTGTTTTGTTGTTTTCAATTATTTTCCAACACTATAATTATGCATTAGTCTATATTTTTGAGTCTTTTAGTTTTTCATCATGAGGGGTATGATTGAGATACGCCTTCAAATATTTCTAACTATTTTTGTAGGGTTGTGCAGGTTTAGATGATCTATATGACCAGTAATGGCCTACGTGCAATAAGCCCACTCCCTCTATGAGGAATACAAAGAAGACATCTATAGTTTAACAATTTTAGTGAAAGAGGGCTTCCATTATGGAAAATCTCATATTATAGCCTGTAATGGCATAGTTGTAAAAGGATAATTCTTGTAAGCCCCTCCTTTTTAGTATCAATGCAAAACAACAGTTTTCTTGTAGTTCAAGGATGAGTTGGTCTAGAATCTATCAAAATATGGTGGATACATAGTAAAATTAGAATATGAGGATTTAGAGCAATCAAAATTTCCTACTCTTAAAGACTTTCGTTGGAAGAATTTTTGGTCACTGGAGGCTCTCCCTAAATCCTCAATATTCCTTTGTTTAGTAGTTCAAATTAATACTCTTAGAGGAGATATTTTACAAAGAAGAGGATAGCATGGAACTTTTAGATATGCCTTATGTGAGAAGGATTTAAAAAAATTGAACCATTTACTTCTTCATTGTCCCTTTGTTCACACCCTTTGGGTTCACTTTTTAAAAGTATAAAAATATATTGGGTAGCTTCATAAACATTGAAATGGTTAATGAAATGTTAGATCAATTATTTCAAAACTAAAGTATTATGTATTATATGGAGAGTTAGCCCTACCATTACTTGTTGAAATTTATGGCTTGAAAGGAATAATATAATTTAAAAATATAAATCTCAAAATCATGTCCAAGTTTAAAACCTTAATATTGCCTTTCTTGCATAATATTTGTAAATATGGTGCTCATCATGGGAAGTCTCAACAATAGAAAAAGAGATGGTGACAAATTGATTATAGGATTTGAACATACATGGAAGAGTCATATGTGATAATGTTATTTAAAAAAATGATCTACTTCAATCTAGGGTAAAGTAGAAATGTCTAAAAATTAGGTTTATCACAATTTATTTTGATGATGTTTTTAAATGAAATCCAAGAAAAGTCGGTGGAGGTGATGTTTTTCAAAATAATGTAGGAAACATTTTCCTCGCTTAGAATCATATGGAACTTCAAATAACAACTATGCAAAGGCTAAGGCACTTCTTATGAGTATTAAAATTATAAAATAAAAAGGATGGAAACATATTTCAATTGAGGGGGATTCAAAAATTATCATCAATGCTATCAACAAAAATGGTTGTGAGGATTGGATAAAAAATAATATTATTGATTATGTTCATAATCTATTATTGAAGGTAATCTCTTTCAATAGAAAAAGGATAGAAATATATTTCAATTGAGGGGTATTCACAAATTATTATTAATGTTGTCAACAAAAATGAATGTGTGAATTGGATAAAATTAATATTATATCTTATGTTCATCATCTATTATTGGAGGTAATCTCTTGTAATAGAAAAATTATAGAAATATATTTCAATTAAGGAGGATTCACAAATTATCATTGATGCTATCAATAAAAATGGATGTGAATATTGGATAAAGAATAATATTATTGTTTATGTTCATCATCTATTGTTGAAGGTAATATATTTGAAATGTGAGCATATATATAGAGAAATAAATTAAGTAGTAGATAATTTATCCAATTGTAGTGTTGATATTCATCTTAGTGAAATTAAAATTTTAAAAGATAACTCTCCAAGTGAGAGCTTATCTCTTAATTAAAATGATGTTGTAAAAATATAATGCTTTGAGAAAGCCCTTTTTTATATAGGTAAATATCAGGTTTTGAAAGGGGTTTGTTCCCTTTTACAATGCTTTCCCCTAAATTCCCAGAATTTAGCATTTGTACTCTATTTCATTTACAATTCAAATTAGAGTTGATTTGTACTCCCTTCTTATCAACTTAGCATTTATAGTTCTATCCAAAATTGTGTTGAACTCACTTGAATCAACTTAACAATGCCTCCTACCATACTATTTCTGGGATCTTCACTTAATCTAATTCAATCTATTTTGTGAAATTTTTTTGACCACTCATGCCAATCCTTCTCTACCACCTTAGTGATATTCTTTAGAATTTCTCTACCCCAAAATACCTTGGATCTTAAGTAGACCCCATAATTTGCCAGGCTATCAGTAGCTTTATTGCCTTCTCTATAGGTATGGTTAAAACTTGCATTCTCAAAGGCTTGAATAACATCATGTACTTCTTCCAGAATGACTTTGATCTCCCATTCATTTCTCCATTCCTTCCTTAGGATTTTGATGATAAGTAGTGAATCTCCTTCTACCTCTAGATTTTTAATTCCCAAACTCCTTGTAATTTTGAGGCCTTTTAGGGCTACTCTAGCCTCCACCTGATTCATTGTGGACCTTCCATAGTACTTGGAGTAGGCTATGATTATCTCACATTTACTATTTTGGATGATCCCTCCTCCTCCTACCTCCCCTAGGTTTCCTTTGGCAGCCCCATCAAAGTTTAACTTGAACCACCCTTGAGCTAGGGTTTCCACACACAATTTTCCCTGTCTAGGGGTTTTTTCTTTGATTCCAATGGAGTGAGACATCTAACCCTTTCCTTAATCAATGCTTGAATCTTGTTATATGATATTTTTGGTGGTAGACTTTCATTTCTAAATATTTTGTTGTTGTGTTCCTTCCATATTATCCAACAACATGTGCTTATGAATAAGTTCCAAGTCCACTTGGAGAGCCTCTCTTTAGTTGGGCTATTCCATTGGTTCCATAAATCTTGTATGGTGTTGGGCATAACCCATTCAACTTTATTATCCTTTAGGAACTTACTCCATATTTCTATTGAGTATGAGCACTTCAAGAAGAGGTGGTTCACATCTTCCTCCTCTCTATGGCATAGATTGCATTTGCTTGGCCCTTGGAATCCTCTTTTCCTTAGGTTGCTCCATGTTAAAATTTTGTTGTTTAAAGTCAGCCACATAAATACTTGAATTTTAGGGGCACTAAGATTGCTCCATACTAATTTCCATTCATAATTCCCCTCTCCTTGACCTATGAGAATATTATAGCCTGATTTTACTATGTAATCACCACTTGTATCATGGGGCCAAACAAGAGTTTCTTGCTTATTAGAGTTGGAGATAAAAATCACTTTCTTTATTCTATCTAATCTTTTGATTTCCTCCTTGAGTTCTTCCTCTCTATTTTCTCCATTCTCTAGTTCCTTCTAGCAAGCTTCTCCCAATGGTGAGGTGTATATGTAATTGTAGATTTCTTTCCCCCATTCTCTTGTCATCACCTCTCTGATTTTGTTCAAGTCATTCCTCCTCTCCAATGGAGCTTCCTCACACCACTTATCCTCCTAGAATATCTTCCTATTGTGCCTATTTACAATCCACCTGACTTCCTCTTGTATTAAGCTCCTACAACTATTTATATGTTTCCAAATGGATGATCCTTCCGTTGCCAAGTTCTGCTCTTCTTCTGTGGCTACTTGTTGAAGTAGGTGGATGGCAGGTTTCCCATACATATACTTGGATCTAATGACTTCTACCCATGTAGCGTTGCTATGTAGGAACCTCCACACTATCTTTGCTCCAAGAGCTATGTTCATCTCCTTCATCTTCCTCATACCAAGGCCTCCTCTTTTGGGTTTGCATACTTGGTCCTAGTTAACCAATGTTATTCTCCTTTTCTCCTCTGTTCCTGACCAAAGGAATTTCTTTTGGATAGATTCAACCACTTGATTTACTTTTGTAGGCATTTTGTATAGGGACATGTAATAGATAGGAATTGATTGGAGAGTTGATTTGAGTAATACCATTTTTCCTGCTTGAGATAGTAATTTGCCTTTCCATCTTATCAATTTACCTTGAATCCTTTCAATAACTGGATTCCACATTTCTCTCCTCATTCTCCCATTGAACATGGTCATTCCAAGATAGGTTGTTGGGAGCTTCTCCTTGCTGCAACCCAATATATTTGTGATTTTTTAACATTTTTGAATGGGAGTGTTCAAGAAGTAAACCTTGGATTTATCATAGTTGATTCTCTACCCAGAGGCTCTTTCATAAGTAACCAAGATTTCTTTGAACTCCTTCAGTTCAGGAATTGAAGATTTACCAAAGAGAATTGTATCATCTACAAAGTGTAGATTGGTGAAGGGTGGCATAGATGAGGAAACTTTGAGACCTTGAACTTTCCCCTTCTCATGGGAGGCCTTTATAGTCTTGCATAATGCTTCTCCCATAATGATAGAGAGGGCTAGTGAAAGAGGGTCTCCTTGTCTTAGTCCATAGGAATATTCGAAGAATCCAATAGGTTTTCCGTTAACTAGAACCAAGAACCTAGGAGTCAAAATGCAATTGTTTATGATGTCACACCATCTTGATGAAAAGCCAAATTTTCTTAAGACCTTAAGTAGGAAGTTTTAGGAAACTTTGTCATAAGCCTTGCTTATGTCTAATTTAATTATCATACCTTCCTTCTTTCCTCTATCTATAGAGTGAATCACCTCATGAGACATCAGGATACCATCTAAAATTTGCTTACCTTGAAGAAAGGCCTATTGTTCTTCTAAGATTATTTTGGGGAGAACCTTCATTAATCTCTTGGTTAATATCTTGGCATACACTTTGTATATCACATTGCATAGATTGATTGGTCTGAATTCCTTCCATGTCCTTGGTTTGTTCTTTTTTTAATTAGGGCAATAAAAGTGTTGTTGATTTCTTTAAGTAATCTAATCAATCTATGTGTCTCCTTCATTGTTGCAATTACATCTTCACCTACCACATCCCAACACCCCTGGAAGAACCCTGCTGAGAAACCATTTGGACATGGTGCTTTATCTTTGTTCATTCCGAAGATTACCTCTTTGATCTCTTTCTCCTCGATTTCTCTGTTCAATTGTTTATTCATCTCTTTGGTAATGACTTTGGGGATATGCTTCAACATTAATTCCTCCATTTCTTCTTCCCTTATTGAGTCTTATTTCAAATGGTTGGAGAATAATTCCACCACACTAATAGCAATATTCTCTTCATCAATTTATTTTCCAAAAGAATTGTGTATGGCTTCATGATGTTAGATCTACGACAGACTAACGAAAACACCCAGCGAAAACAGAGTCATCAGCTTCAACGCGAGAGTAATCCCCGAGGCGCCGGCATCGCTGGTTGGAGCGGTGCTATTTTTACTCCCCCCCTCAGGCAGATGGGGGCTTGAACTCTTGGAATTGTTGGAACTGCTTTCCGCGAAATCGATGGAGCCATAACTCTTCAGATTTTGAACGCCGAATGCGTGCATTCCAGGCCTCGAACCTTCGACCTCTTCGCCCACCTGCCACACATGGTTGACGGCGCTCTTCTTCGAGGGAAGCGCCACATTTGCAAATATTGTGATTTTGCCATCCTCCATCTGCGGGCCGAGATCTGTGACTGCGAAGCTCAGATTGGAGGGCACCACCTCCCTGTAGGACTTGACATCGTAGGTTTGGGCGACCATTGTGCCGTTGGAGTGCTGGAAGGCCAGCAGCGCCTGCGTGCCCTCCATGCGGGTGCCCGTGGGGTTTATGCCCCAGGCGACCCATCCGTCCGAATCCGGGGGCTTGGCCGTGAAAGCCACGTGTACTGTCCCGTTTGCTGGATTGTAGGTCCACGACAGCGTTGCTCCGAGTGCTTCCAGCTTGCTGCAGTTCTCAAATATGGTGGCGTTGAAGGATTTGAGACACGCCTCGGCACACGCATGCCCCACGCAAATGAGGAGCACCCCAACAATGGCCGACAACCCCGCAAGCGAATAACCCATGACGGTCAACCACCTCGCTCACCCGCAGAACTTTATTGAGAGCTGCCGCGTTGCGTTCAACGCGGTTGCGGTGCTGATAAGCGCGACTCTGACTTCTTCGGGTTTCAACACACGCTGGCCGCGGGACTTTATTGAGAGCTGCCGCGTTGCGTTCAACGCGGTTGCGGTGCTGATAAGCGCGACTCTGACTTCTTCGGGTCTTTCTATGTGCGAGAATTTGTGAAATATATCTTAATACAAGGTTCTAAATTTCATGAAAGAATATTTTTTTTATCGATCAAAAATAAGGTTTTGAAAGGTCTTAAACCCTTTTACATTAAGGAAACTTTAGATTTTGAAAGGTTTTAAAACTTTTATATTAAAGAAGGCTCAAAAAAATCTAGCTTTGAAAATCAATTGAAACAAAAATTAAACCAAAATCCAATCCACCACCAATAAAACATATAATTTTTTTTATAATTTAAACTTACATATTTTAAATAAAAATCTAACTATAAAACAAAGATATACAAATAAAAACTTAAATATCTTAAATAAAAACCTAACTATATACTAATGAATATTTTGCTTTTGTATTTGGGGTGCAACGTAACATTTGGGGCTTTGGCTCTTCTTGGAGAGATCCAAGGTTCAAACCGTGGCTTGGGTGAGTGTGTGAGAGGGTGGGTGTGGTGGCTTTGTGTTAAATTTCCTTGATAAGTATAGCTCTCCACAAGAAATCATGGTGGGTGAGTGTGTGAGGGGGTGGTTGTGCTGGCTTTGTGTTAAATTTTCTTGATAAGTATAACTCTCCACAAGAAATCATGATTGAAAAGAAACTGCTCAACCTTATACATCGATTATAAAAATTTCTCATAATAATCAAATAAAAAAAATAAAAATAAATATTTTGTTAAATCGATGTCCGTTATAATTCATATGCATTGCAATAGGTAGAGTCGTACTCTCTTTAAATCAATGTCCATTATAATTCATATGCATTGCAATAGGTACAGTCGTTTGAAATAAATATCCATCCTAATTTATTTTTATGCTTTTTTAAATATATATATATTTTATTTGTTCATTTAAAGGAGTTGGAGAGCAAGTAGGTAATTAAAACTCTCCAATTATCGAGAGGCCCAAGTTTAAATCTCTCCCCTCACATGTTATGGTATATAAAAGGTTCCTCATCAATATATATATATATATATATATATATATATATATATATATATTTATATTTTAAGTTTATATTTTAATTTTTAAATATTATATTAATTTTTAATAAATTAAATATATTTTTTAAATTTAATTATTGTAAAAAAAAAATTATAATCAACCTGCCTATTCCAATATTTTGTCATGCGATTCATGATTCCAATAAGTACTCGATGTCCATTATAATTCATATGCATTGCAATAGGTAGAGTCGTACTCTCTTTAAATCAATGTCCATTATAATTCATATGCATTGTAATAGGTACAGTCTTTTGAAATAAATATCCATCATAATTTATTTTTATGCTTCTTTAAAAATATATATTTTTTAAGTTTATATTTTAATTTTTAAAAATTAATATTTTAAAAAATTAAATATATATTTTGGATTTGGTTATTGTGAGAAATTTTTTATAATCAACGTACATACGTTTGAGCAATTTTTTTTCAAACGTGACCCCTCTTAAAGTTGAGAACTATATTTATCAATAGGAAGTTTAACACAAAGCTACCACACACTTACCCCTACCCATGCTGGGGTTTGAACATTGGACCTCTTAAAGAAGGGCCAAAGCCCAAATCATTGTACTACACCCCCAAGTGCAATTAAATATTTATATTTTAATTTTATTATAAATTGAAATTATTTTAAAAAAAAACTTATATTTATATTTTCTATAATGTAATGTTTGCCTTTGTAGCGTAGTTGGAGAAGGGGAGCCTAGCCCCGTTAAAAACGAAAGGTCCACGGTTCCAACCTCTGTGATGCAAAGGGGACACAATCAAAAACCCATTCCTTGTTGGTTGTGGTCGAGGGTCTAAGGGTTTCTTTGGTGTTGTTTTCACCATAAACCAAAGTTGTCCACTAGGGCTAGGTGGATTGGTAAGAAGTTGGGCACTTACCAAGAAAAGACCTAGGTTCAAACCTCGTGGGATGCTCAATCTAGGGTAAAGGTAGTAGTCTGACCTGAGTTCGCTGAGTGTGTTTCAGTTTGATTGATGACGATGCAAAGGGGACACAATCAAAAACCCATTCCTTGTTGGTTGTGGTCGAGGGTCTAAGGGTTTCTTTGGTGTTGTTTTCACCATAAACCAAAGTTGTCCACTAGGGCTAGGTGGATTGGTAAGAAGTTGGGCACTTACCAAGAAAAGACCTAGGTTCAAACCTCGTGGGATGCTCAATCTAGGGTAAAGGTAGTAGTCTGACCTGAGTTCGCTGAGTGTGTTTCAGTTTGATTGATGACGGTGGTACCAACCCGGAACCACTGGAATCTCTCTCATTCTGGATCGTGTTTATCGAGGCGAGATAGGGGTTATAGTGGTAGTAACATGATTTGACGCTACGATCGAGTAATGCAACTTGACCCTCTGACCAGTTGTTCAAAGATCTTATGACCAATTATTCAAAAAAGAAAGGTAGTTGTCGATTCCTCTATATATTTAATGACATAAAATAATATATATATATATATATATATATATATATATATATATATATATATATATATATATATATATATATATATATATATATTTTAGCTATTGGTTAAATCCTCGAGAAAGAACCCAAACACACTTTTTTTTTTCGGTTTTGTCATAAAGTCGAGGTTTTTTTTTAATAAATCTATTTTTAATATTGTTGAGAAGAGGTTTTTTTTTTTAATAAATCTATTTTTAATATTGTTGAGAAGTTGGGTCCAAGGTGTAGACCAATTGGTTCATCCAAACCCCATAAGGGGGACGAAGGTCCAAGGTTCAAATCTTGGGCCTCGTTGGACTGAATGCTTGTTCCTTTCCTGGTGCTTTCAGCGGCGTAAAAGGTTTAAAATGATTGTAGCATGGCGGTTATAGGGGTAGACTGCGCGAAGATCTGTGTGGCGGCTTCCGGGGCGAACAGTGCGGAATACCGTGGCGGCCATAAAAGCTGGATAGTCTGCTCGAATTCATGGCGACTACCGATTCCACCATGTAAAAAATATATATATTGTTGAGAAGTTATATATATATATATATATAATTTGTATTAAACGTTAATGAATGAGTTAAAAAAAAAAAAATTAATAGTATTAATAGATGGATTATTTATCACCAACCAAACTTATGTACAATATGCATATTTATATAATAATGTGTCTCTTAGTTTTAAGAAATTTTTTCGTTGTTTTCACTTTTAGCTTTGTCTTTTTTCTCTCATGCTTAAAAGAGATGTGAGTATCGAACCTCATGAGGTAAGATCATCAATCATTCTCTTATAATTACAAAACATCAAATAATGTAATAATGACTATCACCCCTGCATATTATATTATTTGGTATAAAGATCAATACCCCTTGTAATTTCTTGGGTTGGTAAATTGGAATTATGCTTTGGTTTTGTCTCTAGCTCTAGGTAATCTCCATTGGGTCTACCTCTTTAGTTTATCTTAGGATTTATCTCTAGGTCTTCACCTCTAGGTCATCCTCTAGGTCACCTCTACGTCATCACCTCTGGGTCAGGATTTAGATCTACCTTTTGGTCATTACCTCTAGGACATTACTATTGAATTATAGTTTCTACGTCAATCCACATATTCAAAAATTTCCACATAATATTTTTGTAAGCTTTAAATTCCCAAGATTGCATTGTTTATATTCTAGTTTCTCTCAACCACCCAACTTTGTTTTATACTTGCTCTCTTCTAAGGATAAAAAATTCTTTTATAAAATCCATTCAACATTTATTTCACCCTGTTCTATTCTATAACATTCATCCATCCATAATTAACATGTCTTTTGTTGACCATTTTATCTTTTTGCCAACAATGTTCTAAGAGTGATTATATCCTCCACAAATCTCACAAGGATGTAGATTCCAACACTTAGATGTCACATGTTTGGGTTTTCCATAATGACTACAACTTATGTTGGAGATTATTGCATTATTTGGTACCTTGCAAGTATCTTGTAAATATTTTATAAATATATATAGATAGTTGGAGTCTAGGAGTCTTATAAATATTTATTATTTAGTAACCATTAGATGCTTGTCATTATTATGGAGTCAATAAATATTTTTCTCCTATGAGAAATATAAAGAGTTATATCTCATGTGAGTTTGAAAAGATGAAGAGTTAGTTGAAGTTGAAATGGCAAAAGTCTCCTTGTAAAGGCTATTTGTAGAAGCAACATATGAAGGATATTGTAATAAGAAATTGCAGTACTTCATTTGTATTGTAATTCTTTGTTTGTAATACAATGGGAATATAGTGAGTTTTTTTATTTTGAGTAATGACTTGAATATTTGTGTATCTCATTTTGATATATATATATATATTCAAATGTATATTCAAGCCATTACTCTTTATATTTCACATAGGAGAAAAGAGTAATATAAAGAGTAATGGCTTGAATATACATTTGATATATATATATATATATATATATATATATATATATATATATATATATATATATATATATATATATATATATGTGTGTGTGTGTGTGTGTGTATGTGTGTTTATGAAATTCAACCATTGAATACTGTTGAAGCTAGCTTATTATGCTACCAATGGTATCAAAAACATTGTGAAGAGAAGATTTTTTTAAGGCATAGTGAATAAAGACACGAGCATGGTGAGATAAAATTCAATTGATAGAACTTGATTAAAAGGATTTAAGGTTATGTTTCTAAAGAAAAATTAGAGGTTGAAGCGATTTTTTAGCGAGCGATCGAAGTCGGGAGAAGAGTAGGCATCTTCTGCGCACGTGCGCATGATATGGATGAATGTCGCTTTATCTGACCATGGCGACAATGGGCGAGAAGGGAGGCACGACCCACCATGTGCACTCCGATGCTATGGCTAGCCCACTTAAACCCCAAATGGAACCGGGAGGAGCGAAAATATTGGTCTCGGCCAATCAGATTGTCGGGCCAATTGATGGCGCTAAGGGAGAAGCCACCCAGGAAGATCCTCCCAATAGAGGGTAAATCGGTGAGAAACCCTCGTTCGCAAGTCTATTGCAGAATAAACACAGAGCAAAATCAATCGCTCCAAACAACTTCGTCACCCATGGATGTGATGTTCTATGCCCCAAAAGCCTCATGGAAGACTATGCATCTCGTGACTCTCACTCCCTGGTGGGGAAATTTATAGGAGGTCACCCTGACATGGATGCAATTCGCAGATGGGCTGCATCCAAATGGAAGACTCTAGGGAGCATGGAATTGGCGGCAATGACTCGAGGCTTCTTTATGATTCAGCTCAACACTCAGGAAGATGTCGAGCGCATCCTGTCCGGAGGACCATGGTTTTTTAGGAGATGAAGCCTATTTTTGAAGAAGTGGCAGCCAAACTTCGATCCAAATTCTCAGAGCATCAACTACGCCCCGATCTGGATACGACTTCTGAACCTCCCAACCCATTTTTGTTATGAAGATGCCCTTCAAGGCCTAGCCAGGGCCATCGGAGACCTAGTGGCTATTGACCCAGCCACTCGAGCAAGGACCCGCTTAACCCAGGCTCGCATCTGTGTCAATGTGAACCTGGAAAGCCAGCTCCCGGAGCACCTGAACCTCATATATGGGGATTTCAAGTGGAGGCAACCATTGATTTATGAGAACAAGTCGACATACTACCCAGATTGCCAGGTGCAGGGTCACCTGCAATCCTAGTGCCCTAAGTTCAAAAACCCTAATACGGGTAACCAGACCACGGTTCGATCGGAGTAGATACCCAGGCGAGGTACAGAAAACCGCACGATGACCTCCAGACTCCAAACCCGATCACAGCCAAATACGCAGGCTCAAAAGGCAAGTGCTTCTGTCTCTATTGCTAATAAATTTGATGTTCTTAAAGATTTTGGACTTTCTGAGGAAGTGGAGGAAGGGGAAATCCCTGTTAAAATTGACCTGATACCTATCTTCGAGCCCCATCAGGGCCCTGTGCCAAGTCCCGACCACCAGGTATCCAGGTCTGCCCCTCCCCCGAAGCACTCACCCCATTCGTCCCCCACCCAGTCCCCTCGAAGCCCTCCCTCGAAGTCCCCCACTTCGTTGTATTCCCCATCGTAGTCCCTTCCCCCCGAAGTTGGGAGTCCCAACCTCGCCTACCTTCTATGACCCAGTCAATTTTGACAATGATGACCTTGAACAACCCTCCCCTGATCAATGGAGCCCTAAGCAAACCCGTAGTTATAGGAAAGCCCAGATGGATGTTGGAGGAGATAGGAAAAAAGGTAGACCTTCGGATCTTGAAAGAAGGAACCATGATACTACGGAAGACATAGCCAATGGGACTCAGAAAACTCTATTTTAGGAGAGTGGAAATAGTTCCAAAGAGGAAACCCGAAGACCCAAACCCCCTGCTCAACAAGGAAAAGGGGGCAAGAAAATCCCCAAAAGTTCTAAATGAGAGTCCTCTCCTAGAATGCGAGAGGGTTGAATGGGGCAGCTAAGCAGAGATTGGTTGCTGCCATGAGAAGAGAACATAACCCAACTATTTTCCTTATCCAGGAAACTAAACTTAATGATGAATTGTCTTCCAAAGTTGCTAAAAATATTTGGAAAAACTATGAATTTGGCCATATCCCGACCTCCGGGTCGTCAGGCGGCCTTCTGTGCCTATGGAATCCTACTAAACTGCAAGGTAGCATCATATCTGGGCAGGACAGGTTAAGTAACATTCTGTTCCATGACCTCACTTCCCAGGTCTCGTGGGTTATGACTAATGTGTACGCCCCCAACTCTTCCCAGGGTAGGAAGGCATTGTGGAACATTCTAACCCAACTGAGGGACACTTTCAAAGAGCTCTCGTGGATCCTTGTCGGGGACTTCAACTCACCCCTGCATTGCTCGGATAAGAAGGGAGGAATCACGACCACTCACAAGGAAACAGAGGACTTAAGACACTTCATAGACTCCAATGCCCTCATGGATGTCCAGCTGCAGGGTTCCCTATTCACTTGGAGTAACAGGAGAAAAGGTAACAGCCTTATTCAGGAGTGCCTTGATCGAGTCCTGTTATCTCAGGAAGCCCTCCCGCTCTTCGAGGATGCTAGTTTGCTAGCTCTCCCCAAAATTGGGTCTGACCACAACCCTCTCTTGCTACAAACTGACACAAAATCCCAGTTCAAGACCCCCTTCAGGTTCGAGTCGATGTGGACCCAACACCCCGATCTCAAAAACCAGATTTCTTTGTGGTGGAGGAGAAAGTTCCCAGGCTCAACCACCAACCAGCTCATGCAAAAACTCAGGTTTATTAAAGCAAATCTCAAAATCTGGAATAAGGAAACCTTTGGAAACATCTTCGAAGCCAAAAACCAGGTTAAGACTCAAATTAACCAGATCGAGGATAGTTTTCAGAAGGGAGCAGGTAATGACGAACTTCGTGATGAAGAAAAAGGGTTGTTGGTTGATTACCATAACATCCTCAGCAAGGAGGAAACCTTTTGGTGCCAAAATTCTAGATAGTTATGGCTCAAGGAAGGGGACTCTAATTCCAAATTCTTCCACATCTCCACTCTCAGGCACAGGGGAGCCAACAAGATTAAAATCCTGGTCAAGCAGGATGGGTCTTCTACATCGGATTTGCATCAGATCAGGGAGGAAGCAGTCAGCCACTTCAGGAGTCTCTTAGACCCCCCTCCCAGTCCCCCTCAGCCAGGGAAGCTTTGATTGCTAATATCCCCACCATCATTCCCTAGGCCACCAATGACTTTCTCCTCAGCCCCCTCTCCCATAAGGAAATCCATCAAGCTCTATTTTCCATGAATCCAGACAAAGCCCCAAGTCCAGATGGGTTCCCTCCTAGATTTTTCCAAACCTTCTGGGACATTGTGGGTCCGGACTTGTGCAGCTCCATCATTGAAATGCAGTCTTCCAAAACCATTCCCAGAGATGTCAACTCCACATTCCTGGCCCTGATCCCTAAAGGTGATAACCCCCAGTCCCTCTCGAACTTCCGCCCCATCAGCCTGTGCAACGTCACCTATAAGATCTTGTCCAAAGCCCTGGCCAACCGACTGTCCAACATCCTCCCCTCCATTATTGACCCTTGCCAAGGTAGCACTATCAAAGGCCACAATATTCTTGATGGTGTCATCACTATTCATGAGCTGATCCACTCTGCCCATGTCTCCAAGTCTGCTGCTTTTTTCCTCAAACTAGACATGAACAAAGCTTTTGACAGGGTCAACAGGGACTTCCTCTCCCAAATCCTCCTCAAGTTTGGGTTCCATGAATCTTGGGTTAATCTGATTTATAAGTGCATCTCTTCCTCCTGGTTCTCGGTCTTGGTGAATGGATCTGCTGTTGGCTACTTCCCAAGCTCCAGGGGTCTAAGACAGGGAGACCCGTTGTCCCCCATCCTCTTCATCATTTTGGCGGAGAGCCTAGGAAGAGCCATCAAGATGGCCTGCTCAAAAAATCTGGTGTCGGGCATCAAAGCTGCCTCTGGCCTTATGCCCTCCACCCATCAACAATACATGGATGATACTTTGTTGACAACCAAAGCTTCTGTCTCTGACGCCAAAGGTATCAAAACCATTCTCAACCTCTATGAAGAGGCAGCAGGTCAAAAAATCAATTTCATCAAAAGCAAGTTGTACTTCATCAACACCCCCTCAAAGAGGCAGCACAAGATTGCTAGAATCCTAGGCTGCTCCATTGTTGACCTCCCCACTACGTACTTGGGCCTTCCCATGTTCAAAGGAAGACCCCTCAAAGACATGTGGAGTAATGTCATTGATAAGATTCACAAGAAGCTTTCAGGATGGAAAGGTGCCCTTCTCTCCAGCGCGGGTAAGGCAACCTTAGTCAAAGCGGTGCTACAGAGCATTCCCACCTACTTCCTATCTATTTTCAAAATCTCGGCTGCAGTGGGTGAAGCTATTGAAAAAATCCAGAAACAGTTTTTATGGTCGGGAACAGACAACCAGAAAAAGTTTCACCTAGTTGCGTGGGACAAAGTGTGCTCCCCCAAAGATCAGGGAGGCGTGGGATTGCACCGCATCAATGTAGCCAATCAAGCTCTCCTGGCCAAGCAAGCATGGAAGGTCATCTCAAATGCTAATCTAGAGTGGGTGAATATTGTCAAGAGAAAATATCTCCAACAACAATCCTTTTTGCAAATGGATGCCCCCGCAACTGCTCTCATTTCTGGAAATCCATTTCCCTCACCCAACAACTCATGCACCAGGGCTCTTGGTGGCAGTTGGGAGATGGCAAAAAGATAGATTTCTGGAAGGATGCTTGGGCTAGAAAAGATCCCCTCATTTGTGATCACAAGTTGACTACAGTCAAACACCTGTCTGACAACAAGTACGGGTCCCGTGTAGCAGATTTTGTCTCCTCGAGCCAGGGCATCAAGGTATGGAAAAGTTTTCAGTTCAGAATCAAGAATGGTGCAATTGCAGAGGTTGTGTCAGATATCCAAGTGATCTTGAGGGTAAACTTCATTCCCCAAACCTAGAAAGAGGATGAAAGGTGCTGGAAAGGCACGAGCGATGGAGAGTTCTCAGTCAAATCCGCCTCCCAGCTCATCGAGAAAAACATCAGAGGAGGCAACACTAACAGTGGGTAGGCTTTAGCTAGAAGTGTGTGGCTCAAAGCTCTAATCCCTAAAATCGCCCACTTTTGTTGGACTGCAGTCCACAACAAAATTCTCACCACCGACAATCTAATGCGTAGAGGAATCGTTGTCCCCAACAGATGTTACCTATGCAGGCAAGCCTGGGAATCGACCCAACATATTCTTATGGACTATCCCTTTACCAACAGTGTTTTTTCCCTGGTGATCAGCAAGTTTCAAGTGAGTCTGGTCCAGGCAGAGACTATCAAGGATATGTTCATTCAATGGCCCAACATCTTCAAAAACCCTAGACTCAACTTCCTGTGGAAAGCCCTGCTCCACCATACTGTCTGGCAGTTATGGTTGGAATGCAACAATCATGTTTTTAGTGATAATCCCAGGGACCACGAGGCGGTTGCGGCAAGAGCCATTGCCTTTGCCATTGAAAACAATAGTCTGATCCCTTGTCCAAAAATTCCCAAGGTAGGGGTAGAAGGGTATTTGTTTGCTTCCTTGAGGATTCCCCTAGACTGCTGCAAGACCAAGGAGTCCCATGGGGACAGAGCCACAGCCAAGTGGGTCCCCCTCGTAGGGATGGCTAAAGGCCAACTTCGATGGAGCCTCTAAAGGCAATCCAGGGAAAGCAGGAGCAGGGGGAGTCATCAGAGACCACAATGGTAAGCTCATCCGAGCATTTGCTAAAAATTTGGGCACCCAAACCAATAACTATGCAGAAGCCAGAGCGCTATGGAGGAGTATTGACATCTGCAAAACATTGACCAACCCTATCATCTTCGAAGGTGACTCTGCTGTTATCGTAGGACTCATTCAAAACAACAACACAGGAGGGAAAAACATTTAGAGCATCATCCAGGAGTGCCAAAAAGTCCTCAGCAATAATAGTCAAAACCAGATCAATCACATATACAGAGAAGCTAATCAAGTGGTCGATGTGCTTGCCAACATAGCCATTCTCCAACCCAATTTGATGGTTTGGGAAGAGAGCTTCCCATGCGAGATCATTGAAAAAGGCAATCATGATGCGAAAAATCTTACAAACAAGTAGCCTTGGCTACATGCTTAATGGTATTTTTTAATACCAAAAAGGGGTGAACCCTGTCACCCGTATTACAACAACTACAACAATGGTGGTTTTAGCTGCCCCAATGGTGTCTTCTTGACACCAAAGGACCTTCATAAATTCAAAGGTGGCTATAGCCACCCCCATAAGGGGTTGTTTTCCCTGAAGGTGTTTATCAACACCAGTTTCCACCTTTTTCATGTCGCGTGCATATTTTTTTGGAATGGCGAAGACACGAAGAGAAGCACAGACTCCATGATCCTCCCATGCTTTCCCATTCGAACTCCCACTCACTCATGGCCGCAATCATTTCCCTCCACCTGTCCGTCCTTTCGCTTGCCTTCGACCATTATCCTCCTCATCACCTCCATCATCATCTTTCCCGTTCATTCCCCCACTCTCGTCAAGTCCGCCATTGCTAACCCTAGCCACGTCTGCATCTGGATTTTTGGCCCTAAGTTGTTCGACAAGATAAGCATCCCCGTGACCTTCTTGCTCTGGGACCCCTTTCTTATCCAGCTAGGCACTCTTGGCCCTGGTCGCACCCTAGTTAGTTTCGATGATAGAGTCGATAGCACCAAGCAAGTCCCTATTATCGCCATGGCCGCTATCGAGCCTGCAACTCTGCAGATTGATGCAGGCACTACGACATTGCTTGATCCTAAACATTTTGTCAACTTCTTCAAGATGTTCGAAGGGGCGGAGGAAGAGGTAACGAAATATTTCATTGAGTCCTGGAACGACGGTGAGGTTCGTGTCCGCGGTCTTCGTTTTGTGGTAAGTGCTCAATCCATAGCCCAGGTTTCTGGTCTTAAGCTCGATGGTAGAATTGTTCGGAGAGACGGTCACAACTTCAAGGAAGAGATTGATCAATTCCCTGATAGGGGGAAAGAGTTATTGTGGGAAAACAAAGGCATTGTGTGGTCGTCCATTCCCCACCCTTGGGACACTGCAATTGTCCCTATCCTCCAATACATTTATGTGGATAATCCCAATAGACCCCTGACTACTTACAATCTTGCCTTTGTAAACCACCTGCGCGATGTCCGCCCCATCAATGTCCCAGAGTTTCTCTTTCGGTCCATCTCCATCACTATTACCAATTTTAGAGCGAGCAAGTCTCCCAAGCGTCCCCACCACCAAGGCCTTTTCCTGGTTCTTTACAAGTATGCTCTGGCCCATCGTGCCTCAGGAAGCATCTCCTCTAAGACTCCCTCCTTGGACCTTCGGCCTGAGCAGGCCACCAATGCTAGCTCGTCTCCGCCTCAGTCCCCCAACCGGGCCACGTCTTCCCCGGAGCAGCCCCCGGATGACCGCCATTCACTACCGCCCGCTTCCCCCCATGCTCAGGTAACGGAATCTATTCCCCAGGGTAAGCAAAGCTCCCCCATGGAGAAGGAGTCTCGATGGGGCAAAAGACTCCACCCCAAGCGGAAGGCGATCCGACCCTCCAAAAAGAGGACTTCTAAGCGTCTGGCTACGCCTAATCCCAGCGACAACCGATCGTTCCAGGACATCACCAGTGATGATGAAGACTGCCAGGAAGAGAGTCAGAAAGACAGTCAGGAGGCACGCCAGGAAGATACCCAGGAAGACTGCCAGAGGAATCGCCAGGAAGACCGCATAGTAGTGCAGGAGATGCTACGCACAGTTGCTCTCAGCCGCATCGACAATGCTGTCGGGCACTTCCAGACAACGACAAATGTTCTTCGTGAAGGTGGCAACCTCATGGCAAGCGCCATCGAAGAGCTTAAGAGTCTCCCGACCATCCTTAAGTCCCTCCTGTCCAGTGGGGACAATGTCAAGCATGAGGGGGAAAACAAAGCCCAGAAGCCTGGGAGGGGAGCTACCTGATGAGTCAGAAGCCAGGGGTCGTTGTGTTGTTCTGTTTTTGCCTTGCAGGGGCTGCCATTAGTTTGTTTTTGGTTGTCTGTGATCTTTTTTGGGTTTTGCCCTGTTATGGGTCTATGGGCTGTATGGCCATAGCTGCAGTTTATGTAAACAGGGGCGGGTCCCTTCAACCCGTAAAGTAAATAAAATTACTTTTACCTACCAAAAAAAAGGATTTAAGGTTGAGAAATCCATGTTTAACAAGTCAAGGTGAGAGAGCAAAGTTAAGCACATTAGGTGAGAGATCCATGTTAAGTGGGAGGTTGCCACAACTATTACAAAGCTACATTAAGAGATTGCCTTAGTGAGAGATACATTGAGAATGTTGTGAGGAGAAGCCATGGGAAGAGAAGCCATGAGGAAGAGTTATGGGGGGAACTCACGAAGAGAATGTTGTAAGGAGTTTAAGTCCACACTAGAGGAAATTGCATGAAGGATGAGTGTCCATTGACAAGGAGAGTTCACTGGAGAAAGTTTTAGGAAGGCCCAAATAAGAGAGGAGACCCTATAGAATTCAAGGTTGCAGAAGAAACATTTGGGAGAAGGAATCACAACATAGTTAGATAAAAAACAAATAGTAGTAGAAGGAAAAAATTAAAATGCATATTTTTGAAAATGAAACACTAATTGCATGTGTCCAAGAAGGACATCAATAATAGGTTGATGGAATATTAGGTGAGAATATTTTTCAAAATATTGAGTGCCATTGGATATTGTATGATAGAGCCACATTAGAGATTGCAGGAGAAAGTTCCATTGGAGATTGGAGGAGACAACATTTCGATAGATTGAGTGCCTTTTGAAACTAGAGGGAAAAGTGAAAGGCAAATTCATAATGTGTGCACTTTATTTTTTAAAGAGTGAATGATATATGGTAATAAGGTAATAAGGTCGATGCTAATATAATCAAGGATTAATATTGAGAAATAATTGCTTTATTAAATAGAAGAATATTTGATAAAAAAAGAAAGAACTATAATAAAAGGACAAAAAAAAATTAAAGAAAGAAACAAATTAAAAAAGGAAATATTGATTTACACTTTGAAAAAGAAAATTAACTCAAAGAATTTAGTCAAAAGTGGAAGGAGCATGAGAAACAACTGAAGTGCATGGTTTCTATTCTATAGTGGAGTTAATATATCATTTAGAGGATTCACAGGGAAGGGAGTCTAGAAGACTATAAAATATTGGTTTAAATTTTATCTTTTAGTGTTTGTAAGATTGGGGTGAACTAAAAACCCTATTTTTGTGCTTGATTTAGACATTTGTGGTTTATTTAGAATTAGTTGTAAGATTTTTTTATAAGATTTTTTTGTAAGGTTTTGGGTGAGCTATAATTCCCTAGGTGTGTGAGCTAGGAGGTATTACTAGATTTGTGTTACCTTTAGTAAGAAGAAGTTTTTTATACTTTTGTAAAAGGGTTTGGGTCCTTTCAAAATACTTATTTTACCCTAATGAAAAAAATCACTCAATGGATTTTCTTTAGATATTGAAGTCCATCCAATATTTTATAAAGTGAAATTGATTTGCAGAGGGTATTTTTAAAGTTTTTTTTTTTAAATATACATTATTGAAGGGATATTTGAGTAGAGACATTGAAGGAAAATTCAAAGACAAGGTCAAATTATTGAAGCATTCTCTATAAGGTACAAGATAATTTACTCTACTTAATTTCTCTAAAGTTGATTGGTATATGAAAAGAGAAATAAATGGAAGAATATTGGGATTTGATATTTATGAAAGGAAATATTTAAAAGAGGAAAAGAAGAAAAAAGGAAACATTGAAAAAGAAAAGAAAAATATTTCAATAAAAGAAAGTTCATAAAAAGCTAATTAGGAAGACAAAAGATGTTCTACTTAGAAATTAAAAGAATTTTCTAGCTTGTTATCATCCCAACATCCAAGAAAATTATAAATCAAAAAATTTGATCAAGGAAACATTAATAATTATTCTACTCGAAAAACAATTTTCTAAAACACCATGGCAAATACAAAAATATTTCTTTTAGAATCTCAATTACTAAAAGGACCAAAATTCACTCCTTGTAAAAATAATATGAAGTTAATACTTATTATTGAAACACTTTAGGAAATAATACTAGAGATAAAAACATTCTAGAAGATGTCATAGGTAGACAAAAAAATATAGAGAAGATGCAAACACACTAATGCTAATAACATTTGGGATATCAAATAAAATAAAAGCACACAAAAGTAAGGTTGAGACTCTATAATAGGCTTGGGATAAACTATCAACCATATTTGAAGGAAAAATGAAGCCACTGTGTTGCACTTGCAACCACAATTATATTCATTGAAAGTTCAAGATGGTGAAAACATAGAATAATTTTTTAGAAAGATAGTATATTTGAAATCAAAGCTACCAACTATGGGAAAGAAAGTAGAATAAAATATTCTTTTCCAACTTACACTTAGAGCACTTTTTAAATCATTTAAAACATTGGTCACATCTCTCCAAGTGTTTAACATAAACGTGTCATTTGAAGAATTAGTTAATATCTTTCAGGAATATGACATTGAAAATCAATTAAGGGATGAACTATCAAACAATGCCCTTTTATCATCAAGTAATATACAAAATAGCACAAAACGATCTTCCACTTCATAAGCTACATTACAAAATCAACCAGAATGGAAAAGAAGATATTGTCATATATGTAACAAAGAAGGACACATCACTAGATTTTGTAGATATAATTCACTCAATCAATGGAATCAAATGCATAGACATTTTTAAAGAAATCAACAAAGATAATATCAATAAAATAAGTGGTGATATACATGAACATAACAACAATATCTAATATCCAACAAACTATAGACATAAAAAATTGACTCATTTTCCTTAGTTTTCCTCCTATAAAAGTAAGGCTACATTCAAGATAATTTTTACCCTATCAAATAATCTCAAATATTCTCAAATTTTATATTGTTGGATAGGGCTTGAAAATATATTTCCAACGGTATATTATATGTCTAATTTTGACATCATTTTCCTCGATTTTTGTTCCAATAACAAAATTTGTTGCAACTGTGTGACGATATCGTCCCTCATTAGACACAATCGTCTCTAATCGTACGAAATCATCCAAACTCTGTGTAAGATCGTTTGGACAATTTTTTCTAAAATAAAAAATTTCTCAATTTGATAATAAGACAAAATTTGTTGTAACCGCACAACGACATCATCCCCGATTAGACGATATCGTCTCTAATCGAACAAAATCGTTCAAAATCCTGCTACAAAATTGTTTGGATGATTTTGTTCAAAACAAAAAATCTCCTAGATTATCAAAGTGATAAAATTAGATCCAACAAATGCTTAGCGTGTTCTAATGGGGGCATGTTGGTTATAGTCTCGAAATCCACAAAAATCACCTAAATGGGGAATAATCACAACTCCCCAACAAATCCCCAAGCCTATTTAATCTAAGCCATTTTCTTTGATTTCTTCTAGCCCTTTAACTCCTGAAATCGTTAGCTTACAAAATATTTAGAGTCCCCCCCTCTGTTGCATTATCTTTTCATTATTTTATTGCAGGTTTGGACCGCACATCATCCGATAGCATACGATATCGTCCGAGACTATTTCACCAAACTAGAGACGATTTTGTCAAATTAGAGACGATATTTTCACATTGGAGACGATTTTATCACCAGATCACTTGGGGGTAATTTCAGACCTCTATTTGCATCTACTTGCTTTCCAATTTTAATTTACATTACATTTTGTTATTATGCTTAACATATTGCATCTGGTGTTCACCTTCATTCTGTTTTAATTTACATAATGTCGCTATTTAAAATATGCATCATCATATTTGCATTATTAGAATTGATATTGCTCATGTAGTAAGCATTTCATATAATTAGTACATCCATTTAATTTGGATTTATAATCACATAAATTGCACGTTGCATCTTTTCAGTCACCAAATTGCTCTGTTGCAGGCTTCTGACATAATCGTCTCAGACGATTGCATCATCTGAGATGATTTCATCAAATCTAAGATTATTTCATCAAATATGAGATGATTTTGTCAAATTCGATATGATATTGATAAATTGCAGACGATTCTATAAAATCAGAGATGATTTTGACCTACAACAAGCGACAGAATCTTCATCAGACATTCAGATTCATGTAAGGTTTGAAATCTCTTCAACAAGCATTGCATTGAGTTAAACATTTTATTTTATGTATTCTTTGTTCATAGTGGAAGTTAAAATGTATGTAGTTTAGTTTATTTTGCATCTTGGCCAAACTTAGGTGCGTGTGATTTGATTAAAAAGAACTCATCTAAACAAATCCTAAAACCTAGGCTTGGAAACTAGCCACAAATGTTTCTTGGTGAACCCAAAACCCATTCATCAAAAAATCACCATATAGAAGGTACGATTAAGTACCTCTCTTTCGAGGTGTAGACCATCCATTCTCCCATTCCCCTCTAAGGCACGGATCCATCTAGCCTTGAGGAAAGGAGTGCGAGAATTTTTGGCCTACATTCTTTGGTGAACCCGACGTGAAAAACATTAGGCATCTTTCTGATTTATAAAACACAAAAAAAAACATAAAAATTACAAAACATAAAAAACCAAAAAACATAATATTTACATATTTGCATACTTAGTTATTTAGGTATATATAACATATATATCCCAAAACTTTAAGCATATATATATATTATATATATATCTGCAAGATAAAAATCCTAAAACAAAAATGCCTAGAATCTTAAGAAGTGGTAAGCGATTAGAATCTGATTATATGGAAGAACAAGATCAAGAAAATTATGATGATAGAGTTCAAATAGAAGATGATAGAATTTCAGAACAAGGTGAAGAGAATAATAATGAAGATGAAATAGAAGATCCTGATGAACCTACATTAGATGAAAAAGGAAATGTTAAATTTGAGTCTCTTAGAAAATTTACCCAATATATAAAAAACCACATAGAAGAATTTAATCAAGCAGTACAAATTGATAATTCAGGAGAAGGTGATATGGAATCAGCCTTAGCAGCTGCATTTTAGATACATACAAATCCATTATCATATATGAACTCAATAGATCAAGATAATGATCAAGCAGGACCATCTACTCAAAATATGATACCTTTGAATCAAAATGTTCAAAAACCAATGGTACAAACATCCAAAATTACTGCTAGAAAAACCAATCCTAAACAACAAAAACAACCATTCACATCCATGTTCACTCAAGCTCTTAATCAACAAATGTCAAATCAACAAAAGGCTAAACAAGTGCAAAATACCAATTCTCAACAAAAAATCCAACAAAACAAGATTCCATATCAACTTCATAATAGTATTCCCACAAACACTTTACACAACACTGTTTCAGTTGGAAATCCTTACACAACAACACCAACTTATTATCAAAGACATAATAATATGGTACAAACAAATCAATTTGGTGGACAACAACAAGGGCTTGAAGCTATGGTCAAACAATTAGCTTCTCGCCTAGACCAAATGGATCCCTACCGTCCCTCGTACAATTATCGAGAGATGTGTAGTCAACCTTTGGATCCTGTAGTTGTAGCGCAACCTTATCCTAAGCATTTCCCCATGCCTGTTCTCCCGATATATAAAGGAACTGAAGATCCTATAGAGCATCTTCGTATGTTTAGAACAACATGTCATGATGTCTCCCATGATGATTTGTTGTTGCTAAAGATGTTCCCTAAAAGTCTGGGAGGAATGGCCCTAGAGTGGTATTATCAACTACCCAATAACTCTTTAAGGAATTTTGAGGAAACAACAGAGACGTTTGTCCATCAATTTAGTGCCTATATAGAAAGGCATGTGACCATCAAGGATTTATACAACTTAAAACAAGGAAAAGATGAAAGTTTTGCTGAATTCTTGGCTAAATGGAGACAACTCCTAGGAAAATTACACTTTGCATTACCCCATCATGAAATGCTAGATATATTCATAGGCAATTTACAAGAACAATTATCTTATGAAATTTCTACTACTACAGTAACCACCTTCGATCAAGCCATTGATTTAGCTAGAAGGGTAGAAGATGCCCTTATTAGAAGAGGTCAATTTAAGAAGAAGGATGAAGATAAAACTTCTAAGAATCAATATAAGAACAAACAAGTAGTGGGTGATGGAGTTACTGACAGTAGAAACAACTCAAATGTTAATCTTGTTGAAGTTGTGAAGAAATTTGTATTAAAGGTTCCTGATAAACCACCAAGAGAATTTACAAGATTAAATCAACCTTTAACTATGGTTTTACCTCAATTATTGGAACAAGGCTTGATATGGTTGCCTGAAATAAGACAACCTGATACAACTGTAGCTGGATTTAGGGCTGATTTACATTGTAACTTTCATAGGACTGATGGTCATTCTACAAACTCATGTAAGAGATTGAAGCACATGATACAAGATTTAATTGATAAAGGTGAAATGGAAGTAGAGAATTTCCCTCCAAGAAATGCTCAGAATAATACACAAAAACCTCAAAATCAAAATGCAAATCAAAATTTGGATATTTTTCAACACCCTTTACCAAAGCATGGTAAAGAAGCTGTAAATCAAGTAGAACATCACAATGTTCCTCATCCAACTCGATATGTAGGAACTATTAGCAGTTTTCTACCACATCAAGATTTGCAAAAACCATGTGTAACTACTGAATCTCAAGTTACTATTAGACCTCTAAGAAGTTGTCAAATTACATATTTAGAAAGTGATGAAGAAAGTGAAACAGAGAGTGAGGTTGACATTACCTCAAATAATTCAAATAGTTTTGAATATGAATCAGATCCAATTACTCCCATCACATATTCAATGGTGCATGAAGAACCATTTCCAAGAAGAGTAATTACTCAACCATCATCTCAACAAGTGCTTTCAAATGAACAAGTAGTAAATGCTAGGCCACATTTTAGTTATTTGCATAATAATAATATTGTGGGTACTATTGGAACCATCACTAAACAACAAACTCAAAATCAAAATTCTCAAATTCAAACTCAAATAATGAATAAAAAATCACCACCATATTCTTCTCTACAAAACACTTATTCACCTCAACCTCTTCATAATAGTGGTATTATTCCCACTCCACATTCATGTCAAGCTATTCAATCCACATGTAATTCTTCTTTATCATTATTGCAATCACAACCATTTCAACCTTCTTCTTTCAACACAACACATTCATCTCAACAAGGAAATACTTCTTCCAATCCTACCATGCAATCACATCATACTTCACAATCTGCTCATCATCATTCTACTCAAGAAGAAAGAGATAATGAACTAGTTATTGATGAATTCCTAAGAGAACTAATCAAGCATCAACAATAGGAAACCAATCAAATATTACATCCTAATGTGTCCCATCACAATGATACCACTAATAATATAACAAAAACTACAAGTGATCAATCTCAAGCTCAATCATTTCAATTTGATAAACAAGAAATAAATTCTTCATCCAACCCACCTTCAAAACCTCTCTTAGTTTTGAAGGATAATCCAAATGAGGATACAAATATAGAAAATATGTCTTTAGTGTTGAAGTCTCAACCTAAAGTCTCCTTCAACATTCAACAACAATGGGACAATCATCCACATAAGATATCTCTTTTGGAGCTTTTATGAATCTCTCCTATTCATAGGGAATCTTTATTCTTTATTATCTCTTTCCTTATCGTCACTACAACAAATTCTCTATTCTTTTCCTCTTTATCATCATTACCATCTTTTGTCTGTCATATTTTATCCTTCATTCTCTCTTTCATTATTGTTATTATATCAAGTTCTCTATTCTTTTCCTCTTCATTACTTTTTGTCCATCACCTTTCTTCATCTATATTTGATCATCATCCTTCATCACAACAATCTCAACTATCAACAAATCTACTTCAATTACCTTCACCACAACCAAATTATTCTTCAAAACCTCCTTTGATTTTGAAGCCACCTTAGACATGCTATAATCAAAATCACCTTGTATAGTGTATATAGATCATCTTGTATATACCACCAATTCCATCATCAGTAAAAAATCAAAAAAATAAAAATCAAATAAAACATCTAAAAATTCCAAAAGTATCAAAATCTCAAAATTATTGTCAAGCATCATTCTGCATTGTTATTTATTGTTATATTTCAAAATTTTGAAGCTATATTTTCCTTTATTTCGGATTAATTCAGAAGTTATATTGAACCATACACTTAATTTCACAAATTAATTATTTTGATTTTATCACTATGATTATAAATCTCTCTTGTATCGAAGATCACTATTTCACTAAATAATATTTTGAGTTTTGGGAAATGATCTTGCTACTTCTTGAACCAAGTACACTTTTTACACATTAAAATGATTTGTTGCAAATTCGAAAAAGTGATACTACATAGTAGTCTTAGTCTCTTGAGCGAAAAGTTTCCCTTGCTATCCTATCATGTGCATGGTCTAGAATTTTTGAGAATTGGCAAAAGGACAAGCTCACCCCTACCCGAATAAAAATCCCTTGCTCTACATCCAATCCGAGCAAGTATCCCAAAAGAAAAATCAAGAAAAGAAAAAGTCAAAAATCAAAAGAAAAAGAAAGAGAAAAAATAAAAAGAGAACGAAAAGAGAAAAATAAAAGCAATAAAATCCCCTTGTTCAAAACAAAATGAACAAAATCCCTACCCCTTGAAAGTGAAGAAAAGAAGGGTGAATGAGCTTGAATCCTTGGAATTCTCAATTATTCGAAAATCATGAGGTAAGCCCCATAACAGGTGATTTGTGCCCAACTTACTTGGCCTTGGGTAATTCCTTTTCGCATGGCGACATGTCTGTCACATTAGCGACCTTCTTTTGTATAGACCTATGTCCGCTTGTGGATTAGCTAGCTTTTGGTGACTTGACTTACATAGTAGTCTGGTACGATTTCATGCACAAAAATCATGGTTAATGAACCCTTCACTTGCACACACATTGGTTCATTCAAGTTTGCTTGCATCACTACCTTACTCAAAATTGGTAAATGAACATTACAAAGCACACACATTTGATCCTTGAGAGATTTTGTGTCATTATGATGAATCAAAATGGATGATGAACTCACTTTATCACACATTGGGTTCTTGATAAATTTGACTTTATCTTTGAAATAATTTAAAATATTTCTTTGATTTTTGCTATAAAACATAAGTTTGTAACCATTTGCATTAATCCCTACAAATCACTTCATTTTAGCACATACAATATATATATTGTCTTCAAAATTCTCCAACATGTGACACAATGATTTATCTTACATTACTTTGCATTTTAAAAGAACAAATAATTTCATATAATCATGCATTTCATTTTGATTTTCGCGATGATGGTATAATTCCTAAGTAATTATTTCATATAATTTCACACTTAGGAATTATATGCTTAGCGCAAATCATCTTTCGAAATTTTCATGCTTAAATTCATACATTTTCACAACATCTATCAAACATCTTGTCCCAAAACAACATCAAACATTTCTTTCTCATCATAAAGCCTTAAGATTATTCTTAAGCACACAATATTTTGGTATTAGCAATACAAAACTTCCTCATAACAGGATCCGCTTCATGACCTAGCGAGCATCGATCTCCACCAACGGTCATATAACAACACAACATCCTTCGAGGTTCATTGCTAATCCCTCAAATCTATCATCACACAAAAACATCTTTCTCAAAACACACTTTACAAAATCATTTTCCTTTTATGTTAAGCATGATCAAAATGTTCAAAAATCAAAGCATGACTACAAGAAATTATGTAACACAACCATCATAAGCAAATGTAATAAATCATCCAATAAATCATACAAAGTCACATAAAACAAAGAAGATCAATATATATATCAGAAAATTTTGAGTTTTCCACCAAACGTAGAATTTGGTGTAAAAACTCGAGGGGGCATCCTAGTCAAGTAAATTAGTAATTATTTTTCTAAAACATCAATTTCACATGAACTATTCATTCTAAACCATCTACTCCATTTTTACCCATGTCAAATCATAATCATTTCTACTCAAGTGTCTACACTTTTCTTTGACGCATTTATTGTTCATAAATACGCCAAAGAGGGGGCAAAATGTAGACATGAAAAATTGACTCATTTTCCTTAGTTTTCCTCCTAGAAAAGTAAGGTCATATTCAAGAGAATTTTTACCCTATCAAATCATCTCAATTATTCTCAAATTTTATATCATTGGATAGGGCTCAAAAAGATCTTTCCAACGGTATATTATATGTCCAATTTTGACATTGTTTTCCTTGATTTTTGTGCCAATAACAAATGTTGTTGCAACCATGTGATGGTATCGTCCCTGATTAGACAAAATCATCTCTAATCGGTATGAAATCATCCAAACTCTGTGCAAAATCGTTTGGACGATTTTGTCCAAAATAGAAATTTTCTCAATTTGATAATAAGACAAAATTTGTTGTAACCGCACGATGACATCGTCCCCGATTAGACAATATCGTCTCTAATCGGATGAAATCATCTGAAATCCTACTACAAAATCATTTGGTTGATTTTGTTCAAAATGGAAAATCTCCTAGCTTAGCAAAGCGACCAAATTAGCTCCAACACATCCTTGGTGTGTTCTAATGGTGGCATGAGTCCCGAAATCCACAAAAATCACCTAAATGGGGAAGAATCACAACTCCCCAACAAATCCCCAAGCCTATTTAATCCAAGCCCTTTTATTTGATTTCTCCTAGCCCTTTAACTCCTGAAATCATTAGCTTACAAAATAGTTAGAGCCCCCCCTCTCTGTTGCATTGTCTTTTCATTATTTTATTGCAGGTTTGGACCGCACATCATCTGATAGCATACGATATTGTCTGAGACTACTTCATAAAACTATAGATGATTTTGTCAAATTAGAGACGATATTGTCACATTGGAGATGATTTCATCACCAAATCACTTGGGGACAACTTCAGACCTCTTTTTGCATCTACTTGCTTTCCAATTTTAATTTACATTAAATTTTTTATATTGCATCTGGTGTTCACCCTCATTATGTTTTAATTTACATAATGTCGCTATTTAAAATATGCATCATCACATTTGCATTATTAGAATTGATATTTCTCATGTAGTAAGCATTTCATATAATCGGTCTACCTACTTAATTTAGATTTATAATCACATAAATTGCACGTTGCATCTTTTCTGTCACCAAATTGCTCTATTGTAGGCTTCTGACATAATCGTCTCAAACGATTGCATCATCTGAGACGATTTCGTCAAATCTGAGACAATTTTATCAAATCTGAAACGATTTTGTCAAATTAGAGATGATATTGACAAATTGCAGACGATTCTATAAAATCAGATATGATTTTGATCTGCAACAAGTGACAAAATCTTTATCAGACATTCGAATTCAGGTAAGGTTTGAACTCTCTTCAACAAGCACTACATTGAGTTAAAAATTATGTTTTATGTATTCTCTGTTTACATTGGAAGATAAAATGTATGTATTTTAGTTTAGTTTGCATCTTGGACAAACTTAGGTGCGTGTGATTTGATTAAAAAGAACTCATCTAAACAAATCCTACAACCTAGGCATGGAAGCAACCATAAATGCTTCCTGGTGAACCCGAAGGTATGATTAAGTACCTCTCTTTTGAGGTGTAGACCATCAATTCTCCCATTTCCCTCTAATGTATGGGTCCATCAGCCTTGAGGAAAGGAGTGCGAGAATTTTTGGGCTACACAAAAATTTTCCCATTGTAGTGAATCTTCATTATAGTTTTGGTGACTCACACGGGAACTCTTGCTAGTAGGAGTTGAGGAACGTAGAGAAAGGTGCCTTTTCCATTAGGCACAAAATATAAATTGAAAAAATATTAAGGCTTCTATAGTAGTGGTATGTGTTTAAAAAGGAAGACATTAGATATTACTTCACTCAAGAATCTGTGAAGGTCAGGATGAGGTGTGCCTTAATTTATAGGCTACATCACTTGGATGACTCCTAAGGATCATCTTCATTCTTATAATAAGCTAACATCAAAAAATCATGCAAATATTGGTTCCCTCATGCCAAGGATTTGGGGAGTTTATTGTCTTCAAATATTCCTTTATCTTTGGTATAGCGGATGTCGTTTATCTGACCAAAAAGGGGCTCTACTGACCTTGAGATCCTATTAAACATGCTTTGGTTCCAACTACTGCATCCTTCAAGTTTGTGTGACTTTAACTCCTATACTATATGCATGAATTTGTTCTTGTATTGTACTACCTTGGTAGGTCTACAAAAATATTAAAAATATTTATTTTTATTACAAAGGCTTGTTAGGACCAATGGGTCTTCCTTGGCACTGAGATTTTATCCCATACCAGCTCTATCAAAAATTATCACTATATCAATTTTACAAGCTTCTATATTACATATCTTCCTTTTGTGGGTTGGGTGCTTTCTCTGGTGATGTTGGGTTCTTCTTTCTTCCTCTAAAATTTTTGGGATGTCCCCCATTTCATCTATGCTAATAACTACCTTTTGGGGATAGGGGCTCACTTCAAATTTGGTTTGTAAATCTTCTAGAGCTTGCCTAGCTCTTTGGTCTCCTTTCAATATTTGATGAGGTTCTTGGAGGAAGTTATAGTGGTGTTGCAATGAGAGGTGGATCATAAAGCTATATTTCTTCCCTTTCTGATTCGCTTCCATTTTTACCAAATGCTAAGCCATCTTTAATTCCTGAACTATCACTCTAGGTAAGGAGGATGTAGGGATTGTACCTATCTTGTGCCTTTGGATTGAATTGCCTCCATACCTTAGGATTAGATTATATACACTCATCAAAAGCATTGTATCATACAGAGAGAAAGAGCATTGTAACATTACCCCCAACACACTTGAGGTAATTCAAAATAAATTTGTAACACTGTATCAAGAAAAATAAATATACAAAGCAATTTTGGGAATTTGTCTTTCTTTGTGTTTTATCTCTATTTTGTGCTCAGTTTTTTTTTGTTACAGTGTATATTTTTTTACAAATTTTATTAAAGATTATCTATTCCATTCATTCATGTTTTACCCAGTCCATTATTTCCCTCATTCATATTTTACACAATTTATTTTACTCTTCCACAAGGATGTGGAAGATTTTTTAGTTGGGAGAATGGAATGGTCATGTAAAAATATTTTCAACATGGTGAGCAAGTTTGACGAGTTACTGCAGAAAGGTTTATGGTGAAATAAGTGAGCTTAACAAAGTAAAGTTGATGGTCAAGTAACATTGACCAATTTAGCATAATAAGATAGATTCAACCACTATGACAGTCGCATGACAATGATCCAGTCAACATAGTGACAATGAAAAAGCCACCGTGACACCACTAAATTCCTTAGTCAACAAAAGTAGTGAGTTGACAAGGGTTCATTTTATAAGGAATCAAGTCAAACATGATAAAAATCAAGGTGATAAGGTAATTAGGGGTGCATATAGATGAGTCCTAGGGAACATGCTCACATGACAACCTAGTGAGGACAAAACATGGATCACAAGGGAATTATTGGATGTTATGATACCTTTTGCATAATCTATTTCATATGAAATGGTGACACTTAGCCAAACCAAAATTTACTAACCCCCATACCTTGTTCACAAGAAAATTTTAAATTTATGTAATGTCACATGCCAAGTCATAATTTCACTTCACACTTGGATAAGACTTTTCAAATAAAATACATCACATGTCAATTCATTATTTCTCTTCACATGTACATGTTTACATGTGTAAAAGGTGTGCACCATCCTGCATTGTCATCCTTCCATGCAGAATTAACCAGGTCCTAAGTTTCCCTGGCGATTGCCATGCACTGATGTCTTGTCATGGCACCAATTTTTAACCTTTAACACCATTATAACTACTACACAGATACTCCATTTTCATATGCTCTATTAATTCATTTGTGTGTTGTGATTGAGCTAAGAGATTCATTGATTAAGCATCTATCAATTACAATGGTAGGCATAGTGAATCATGTGGAAGAAATGAATGTAGATACCCTACAATTGTGCAAAGAGGCCATCCAAAAAATATCTACCCTAGGTTTGTATCAGGCCATGCGGAAGTTTCAGGGACATGACATCGTTGTAGCCTAGGATTTTGTGCAAAAACTAGACCTAAAAAGTATGGTGGCCTATCTTAGTTATGGGGTAATTTTGGAAGTGTCCATAGAGAATATTGCAAATATTTTGGAGCTACTAGTTGCAGGTAAGAAGTGGTATAGAACACCCAATATCAAAATTACAAAGGTGGTGAAGTAGCTCATCATCTCCTTGAGGTTTAATATATTAAGGGATGTCACAATAAAAGGTATTTATTTAACTTCCTTACCACATGTCCAGCAAGACAATCCCCATGGTGGATGTGTATAAGAAGTATTACTCAAAACAAAAGGTACCATCATGGTCATTATGTGGTTCTTCACATTAGAAGGGTATTTTACTATGATCTATGGACACCATATGGAATTTATAGTAGCCCTAAAGAATTATTCAATCCTAGAATATCACATATATTTTCCCTATTACTTGAAACCACCAATCAAAAATATGGCCATAAAGGTGAAGAATGGTAATACACGTGTCATTACTCACTTATGGTTAATTAAAGTCCTAATTTTTAATCAATTGAGAGTAGACCCAAGATAAATTGGGTTAATATGGTAGCAACAACCTATGTGTTTGATTCAAAAGATAAAACACAATAGTAGTATGAGGAGGAAGGCCAAGAAAAATTAGCATAAGCAAACAACAAGAGGAGCGATAAGGAAGAGGAAGCATAACCAAAAGAAAAAGCTGAGACAGATGATAGAGAAGAAGCAACTGAAACAGATAACAACGTGGTAGAGCAAAGTGAAGATGAAGGATCTAAAAAAGAGGGGATAGAGGAAGAGGAAAGTGATGGAGATTATGCTACTCCTTTAACTCCTCTATAATATGCACACTCAATACTTGAAGTTGCCGTCAGATTCATCTATAGAAGAATAAAACGAGGACAACCATAAAATATTTCCTACTAGAAAAGGTAGAGTGTAGGGTAGAAAGGAAACCCCAAGAGTAAAAATTGCACCTCCCAAGACAACTACCAAAACCAAGAGATCTCCTAAGGCTGAAGCATCTATTATTGGATTTTCTCCTCCTAGAACTAGGGCTTCACTTTGAAAGTGGTTAGCCCAAACAATTCCAAAGAAAAAGGCTACAATAATAGATATTGTTGACTCCAATGAAGTAGAATCAAAGCCCTAGATTAAAAGGTAAAATGTTGAAGAAGAACAACGAGAGAAGCAGGGCACTAAAAAATAACATACAACATTTTTGGTGCAATAGCTTGAGGAGTTAATGGATGTTAAAAAGGAAACTGATGATAAAATTATAGATTTAGAGAAAAGGCTAATGGATTTGGAGGTAATGGAAATTTTGCAGACAAAGTATACTTGAGTTGCACCTTTTGACAGAGGAACAAAAAATATTGTTGCAAAAGAACCAAATGTATCCTTACCTATTCTCAAACCTACAATAGGTAGCAAAAAAGAAAAAAGAAATAAGGAAGGTGCAGAGGAAACCTCAACAAAAAAGTAAGAGATAACTCTTGAACAACAATAGGACACCCCTATGGTTACATAAGTGTAGCAAAAATAAAAAAAATGCTACAACATTAGGAGTTAAAATGAGGCCCAAAAATATAACAAAAAAGAACTATGCTCTAGGAGAATTGAAAGCATTGAAACAGAAATGGGTTAAAAGCCCAAGTGTAGGAAAAGAAGGCACAAGTGCAGGAAAAGAAGGCACAAGTGCAGGAAAATATTTTTTCAAAACTTAGGGTAGTTCAATAAATGGAAATTCTTCAGCAAAGAAGCAGGTTTATACTCCAACACCTCCTCTAGCTAAAGCAACACTAACCACTTCAATAAATATTGTTAAGAAGACAATCAAGAAAAAGAAAGATTGATAATGGTAGTTGATAGGGTGAATGAAATTGCATGAGGATATGCAAATGAGTCAGTTGGGGGAATGATGAGCTAGGAAAATAGGCTATGTTTTGATAGTTATTAGCCTTATTTTTACACCCAAACTGATCATTCTTGAAAACTTTATGGACATATTTACTAGTTTTTGTTTAAATGTAATTTTTACACTTAAATGATTAATGAAATAGATGTAGAAGATAAATGTGATGATTATTGCTATCATTTTCTATATTTCTATGTGCTTTGTTTCTTTGTAGTGTTTTTGTATATACAAGTCATTTTTCGTTATTCCGGAAGGTACTATGAAAGGATTTCCAATTGTTCTAAAAAACAAAAAAATCCTATAAATCTTGTTATTCATAAAACCATCCCATAAACATAGTATGTATTTCCTATAAAATAGGGGTTAAAACCTACTAAATTTTAGGGATCCATTCCTAGAAATAAGGAATTTGTATAAATGAAAAATACAAGTACAATTGGGTAGAACTCGTTAGCAGTAGCAATTACAGCAGGGCTGAATCTGTTTGACAACAATAAGATAACTTAGGCAGTTAGGAATTAGTTAGGGAGTAGTTGAGACAACTCATACCTTTTATTGGTTAATAAAAATCAACAAAGGATATTTTGTATCTCCTACAAGATAGCAACAAACCTAATTTCATTTTTAAAATAGACTGTAATAGCACCTTTATTTTTGCGACTAATTTCTAGATCAATTTTCAAAATTAGTCGAATTTGTTGCATAATAAGGTGTTTGGTATATTATAAATACTAGAGCATGCATTGTATTCAAGGTTAGAGTGAATATAAATAAATGTCTTTATAAGTATCACATTCTGGTTTTTGTATGGACTATCATGACTGTGCATTTCCAGCCATGACAAAATTTCACTTTTTGAATAATAAAAGTTGGTTTTGGTTTATTTAATATCTTCAATCTTTGTATAATGGTATGCAATTAATATTAGTGTCTTGAAGTAAACTTGAGACCTATAAAGGAATAGTTTTTATGTTGTTACAGGTTTAGCAAGGGCCCACTAAACCTGGACAATCCATAAACACTCTCTCCTATTAGATGTAGAATAAAGTAGATAGGTAATATTTTGATTTATGTTGAATGGATTATTTTCAGTTGTTAAGTAAGGATTAATGTACTATTTTTCAGCATTATAGGATGACTACATTCAACATAGTTAGTTTTTAGACTAGATACAGTCTTGTGTAGAATTTTCTTTCAACATATGTTTTGCTTTCAATTTGCTTCAAGTTTTTCCTACTTTCTTACTACTTTCCTAGGAAGGAATCACTTAGTGTATGCAATAGAAGATATTGGATTATACTGAGCAATGCACCTTTTAAATTAAACCTAGTTGATAATTTAAGTGGTTAGCATAAACTCATCAAGTGGAATCTCAAATAATTACTAGAAGAGGGACATAAAAAGTCTCGTAAAAGCTAACAAGCTTATTATAGTAGTTTTTGGATGGGACCCAATAGGAAGAATAATAAACATGGGTTTCCACAAGGACTTTTGAGCAAATTTGGAATTTACCAGCAAGGGAGAGCTTCTTGGTGGACCAATAGGTAAGTTTTTATTCCACCCTGTTAATGATATACTTCCACAACTTTGATGTTGAACTATTAAAGGCAAAAGGAATGCCTAAAAAGTGAAATATTTCCTCCTCCTAGATGATCCTCCATTGATATTGACTAATCCAATGGGGCACTAGGTCATTATATTGCTTGTAACATTGCATCTTTCTCCATTGAATGGAGGATCCAAAATCCAAGAAAAAAATGTCCAAGTAGGCAACCATGTGTTGAATAACACCTTTATATTCCTTAATAAGCATGAGGAAAGAATTATCAACAAAATGATTGTTGATCAACTGATATATGCCTTCGAGGAGAGAAATTTCTCAAATAGAACCCTGAGTGACATGGTGAGCTAATAAATAGCCAAACCCCTCAATGATGAGGACATATAGGGACAACGCCAATGGGTAACCCTATCGAATGGAATGGAAGAGCCCAATGGTTGAGGACTTATACCTATTAATGGATAAAATAATTGAAGCCTCAATGAACAACATCTCCATAGAGCTAATGAAGGAGGGCCCAAAACCAAGAGCTTTAAGCATGGCTAGAATGAATGACCAATTGATCCTATCGTAGGATTTCTCAAAGTCAATTAAATGAAAAGGGATCATTGGTTGGAATTGTGAGCCCACTCCATACCTTCCTAGACAACAATAATGTTGTCAAGGATGAACCTACCCCAAATGAAGCTAGTTTGCTCTGGGCACATGATGATGGGAAGGAGATGGTGGATGTGCAAAGCTAGGGCTTTGATGATGATCTTATAGGAAATATTAAGGAGAGTAATAAACCTTCAATTGTTGATGACTTATGGATCACCAACCTTGGGGATAAATTTAATAATCCCCTAATTAATAATAGGGCCCAAAGAACCCCTAGAGAAGACCTCTTGATAAACTTTGAGAAGATCAGGCCCGATAGTGTCCCAAAGGGACTTGTAGAACTCATAAGGGAAGCCATCAAGACTAGGGGATTTATTGTTGGTCATTTGAGAAAGAGCTTCCTCAAGATCCTTCAAAGAGAGGGTCTTTTCATAGGTAGCTCTTTGAGACTTAGAAAAATGCATCGGGACAACAAAGAGTTAGGTGTCAAGATATTGGTCATATTGGGGGGAGCATGACAAAGCTATGAATATCAATTGGTAATGTTATTAAAAAGTGGAGATAATACAAGGAAGCTCAAACACACACTCTTTGTTAATGTTAAGGGTTTTAATACCCAAAATTTAATTATGAGGATGTAGGCACTAGAAGAACTCTTATCACCAATTTTAAGCCAATGTAACCTTACCTTGATCTATGCCCCTATCGCATCAAAGTGCTCCACCATCAAAATTTAGTGTTTGATAACTGTGAGGTGTATCTAAAGCTTCTCATTGAAATGATTTGACTATAGCTGAGTTAAGGCCACCTCCAACTCCCACTTGAGAGCAACATTGGAATGACAATGAAGCTTGGTAATATTGTGCCATAGCAAGCGTAGGAAGCTAGCAATGTGTTGGATAGTAGTGTTCCACCAATAAATCCAACTAGAGGTCCCTTTTGGTCTAGGGACTAGGTTCCAAATTTTGATGACATAGACTCTCAACATGGGGTGGTGCATAATAGAAGTATTAAGGTAGAATTATGACTAAGAAAGAGGAGGGGTGGAAGAAACTATGATGGAAAAGAAAATAGGAGAATAGACAAACAAACAAAGCTTGAGGTGGACATAGACAAAGGGGGAAGACAACAAGGGCCGCTTAAAGGAGAAAATATAAAAATTTGAGAGCATGGCTATGTCCAATATTTTCAGCACATGACTCTCACCCTACTGGTTGTTAAACCACGTGAACCAAGTATTAGCAAGGAACAAATAGGGTAAGAAGTAGTTATTAGGGTCAGAGAGCCCCAACTTTTCTTTCATGAAAAACCACACTTCTCTTTTTTTGACAACCCACCACATGGAAATAAGACCCACCTTGTCATGTAAGAACTCAATCATATTGAAGTCCTCGTAGAGCAACTAAACAATAGAGGGAGAGAAAGAGTCACCCATCGTCAAAGCATACAATGATCATTAGCATCGTTAGGTGCATAAATGTTGAGCACACTAAGGAGATGGCCATCAATCTCCATCACAACCTAGACAACATGATTGGAAGGGTCACATCCCCAAGAGATCATCTTGGAATGGTAGGTTTCTAAAAGGTAGATGATTACCCCTCCTTTGCTTGTGTCATGCATAGTATGAAAGGTGTGGCCCTAGGGCTAGAGAAAGGAGCAAGTACTTGATAGAATGAAGTTAGTGACTTTGACTTCTTGAAGGCATAAAATATCAATACTGTTGAATCTGATCTTGAAGTCATCCAGACCTTAATGTATAATGTACTTGTGCATAGGATTTGTCAAACCCCTAATATTCCAGGACATGCATTTCATGAGACATGATCGAGGAGTAAGTTTTTTTAAAGTGACCCTTAATAAAAATTTACCTATAGTTTTTTTTTATTATACTAGAGGAATCAATAACTCATTACAATTTTCTACGCCTCTTCATGGTAAACTTTTTAATATAGTCAACGATGTTGTGCAACACACCCTCTATTACTACGAAGCCTGAAAGATTGAAACCATAAAATGTATACTCCGACGGGAACGTTTTGACCACTGGATAGAACCCTCAAACCTAAAAAACATAATAATAATATTTATTCTTAATAAGTCCACGAGGGCTAGGTGGATTGGTAAGAATTTGGGCACTTACCAAGAGGAGACATAGGTTCAAACCTCAAGGGTATGCCCAATCTAGGGCAAAGATTACAGTCTAACTTGAGTTCGTTGAGTGTGCGCCAGCTTGATGACGATAGTACCAACCCTGAGCCGCTGGGGATCTCCCTCACTCTGAGTCGTGTTTACCGAGGTGAGATAGGGGTTATAGTGGTAGCACCATGATTTGATACTTCGATTGGAGGCAATACAACTTGACCTTGTGACCAATTATTCAAAAAAAGAAATTATCAATCCTTCTAAGTACCAAAAAGTAATAATTTAAAAATAAAAAATAAAAAAGATTTATATTAATGATTAATTTATAATAATAAAATAACTTATTTTACACCTGAGGGTGCAGTGCAACGGTATAGGCTTTGGCTCTTCTTCGGGAGGTCTAAGATTCAAACCACGATGTGAGGAACTGGGTGTGTGGTGGCTTTGTGTTAAATTCTCTATTGATAAATATAGCTCTCGACTTTACGAAAAATCATGGTTAAAATAAAACTACGAGGAATGATGGTTAAAAGAAGACTGCTCAACCTTATACATCCATCATAAAGATTTCCCTAACCAAATAAAAAAAAACTTCATTCTTACTTTTTTTTTTTTTTAAGTCATATTTTAAAACCAAAACGAGAGCGAAATTATTAATTTCTTTACACATAATCAACGCCCTCACTTAGTTATAATAATAAAATAATTTTTTCAATCATATTCTAAAACCACAATGAGAGTGAAATTATTAATTTCTTTTACACATAATCAACGCCATCTTATTTGTTTCTTTAATGACACTTCGTACACTTAACAACATAATCAAAGCCCTCTTATTTGTTTCTTTAATGACACTTAGTACACTTAACAACGAGGTTCTCCTAAGTGGTAAGGAGGATCAGAGATGCTGATCAAAGCTTTTTTTTCTACAATCTCAACCACATACTACTTTTAGAATTCTAAATAAAAGTTCAACATTAAAATAAATAATTTTATTTTTTATTATTAATTAAATTTAATAAAATAAATTAATAATTTAACTTTTTATAAATAATTAGTTATTAAAAAATAATAATTTTATTTTTTTATTATCAATTTAATCATTAAAATTAAATTTAATAAAATAAAATAAATAATTTTACCTCTTAAATAATTAAGTCCATTAAAATTATATATTAATAAATCAATCAATAACATTCTAAAAAATAATAATAAATAAATAAATTATAATATAAATTTGCAAAAGAATCTATATTATTATTGAGCTTTGATTAAAAGCTAAAAACATATGGCTATAAGCAGGCAGCCCATCATCAATTTATTTTCCAAAAGAAAAGAATTGTGTATGGCTTCATGATCTTAGATCTACGACAGACTAACAAAAACACACAACGAAAACAGAGTCATCAGCTTCAACCCCACAGTAATCCCCGACGCTTCCGCATCGCTGGTTGGAGCGGTGCTATTTTTACTCACCTCAGGAGAGGGACTGGGGCTTGAACTCCTGGGACGACTTGAACTCCTCGAAGAGTTGGAACTGTTTTCCGCGAAATCGATGGAGCCATAGCTCTTCATATTTTGAACGCCGAATGAGTGCACTCCAGGCCTCGAACCTTCGACCTCTTCGCCCACCTGCCACACATGGTTGACGGCGCTCTTCTTCGAGGGAAGTGCCACATTTGCAAATATTGTGATTTTGCCATCCTCCATCTGGGAGCCCAGATCTGTGACTGCGAAGCTCAGATTGGAGGGCACCACCTCACTGTAGGACTTCACATCGTAAGTTTGGGCGACCATTGTGCCGTTGGAGTGCTTGAAGGCCAGCAGCGCCTGCGTGCCCTCCATGCGGGTGCCCGTGGGGTTTATGCCCCAGGCGACCCATCCGTCCGAATCCGGGGGCTTGGCCGTGAAAGCCAAGTGAACTGTCCCGTTTACTGGATTGTAGGTCCACGACAGCGTTGCTCCGAGTGCTTCCAGCTTGCTGCAGTTCGCAAATATGGTGGCGTTGAAGGATTTGGGACACGCCTGGGCAGACGCATGCCCCACGCAAATGAGGAGCACCCCAACAATGGCCGACAACCTCGCAAGCGAATAACCCATGACGCTCACCCGCAGAAAAACCTGGGTTTCAACACACACTGGCCGCGGACTTTATAGAGAGCTGCCGCGTTGGCTTTGACGCGGTTGAGTTAACCATAAGTGCGACACTAATTTTTTTTTAATGAAAAAATATTATGTTAAATAGAAGGTTTAAATATATAAAAGTGGGTGGGTGAGTACCCAAGTACAAAAATTATATATAAATAAGATAAATATGAAATACATAATTGAAACTTAAATGTTTTAAATAAAAATTAAATAAAATAGGTAAATAAAAACTTAAATATCTTAACTAAAAATCTAACTATATAGAATTAAACTAAAATAGACTAATAATTAATAAATATTTTAACTTTAAACTTATCTACATTCACATGCAATTCAATAAAAATGTTCATCATATTTCATATAAATAGATAGGTATTAAGGTGGAAGCGAAATAATAAATATTTTAACTTTAAACTTATCTACATTCACATGCAATTCATGATTCCAATAAAAATGTCTAATAAATATTGACGTGGAAACAAATCCCAATCATAGAATATGCATTCCAATATGTACAATCTTTTGAAATATTCCAATAAAAATGTCTAATAAATATTGACGTGGAAACAAATCCCAATCATAGAATATGCATTCCAATATGTACAATCTTTTGAAATAAATATCCATTGTAATTTATATTTAAGCTTCCAAACTTAAAATCTTTAGAAATATATATATTTTTTAATTTTAAAATAATCTTTTAAAATAATTAATATTTAAAAAATTAAATATTTATATTTTAATTTTTTTATAAACTAAAATTATTATAAAAAAAAACCTTATATTTCTGACATAAAAAATTATATATATAAAACTACCATGTTAACTCTTCGAGAAAAAGTCAAACGCACTTTTGTTTTTCCGGTTTTGTCATAAAGTCAAAGTCTAGGTTATCTTATACCATATAATAAATTTATTTTTTAATATTGTTGAGAAGTGTTATATATATATATATAACAAGAATATATATATATATATATAAGAAAATATATTATAATATTTAATATTATTGGAATTAGTGAAATTTGATAATAATTTTTAATTGTATTAATAGATAGATTATTATTATTTTTATTTTTTTTAATTTATTACCAACCAAAATTATGCACAACATGTATATTTATGTAACAATGTATCTTTTAGTTTGAAGAAACTCTACAGTGTTTTTATTCCTTGGTGGTTCACCTTTAGCTTTGTTTTTTTTCTCCCATGCTCAATGGAGATGTGAGTATCCAACCTGTAAAATCATCAATCATTCCTTTCTTATTATAAAACATCAAATAATGTAATAATGCCTAACACCCCCGCTTATTATATTATTTGGTATATAGATCAATACCCCTCATAATTTATAGGGTTGGTAAATTGGAATTATGCTTTGGCTTTGGGTGATCTCCATTGGATCTGCCTCTTTAATTTGTCTTAGGATTTCCCTCTGAGTCTTCGCCTCTAGCTCGTCACCTTTGGGCCATTTCCTCTAGGTCATTACCTCTAGGTTAGCCTCTAGATCTACCTTTAGGTCATCACCTATAGGACATTAGTACTAATTATAGCTTCTACGTCAATCCACATATTCAAAAAAATCACATAATGTTTCACTATAGGCTTTTGATTCCCAAGATTGCATTGCTTACATTATAGTTTCTCTCAACCATCAAACTTTGTTTTATCCTTGCTCTCTTCTAAGGATAAAACCTTCTCTTATAAAATCCATTCAATATTTCTTTCACCTCATTATATTCGATAACATTCATCCATCCATAATCAACATGTCTTTTGTTGATCATTTTATCTTTTTGCCAACAATGTTCTAAGAGTGATTATATCCTCCACAAATCCCATAAGGATGTAGATTCCAACACTTAGATGTCACATGTCTGGGTTGTCCACAATGATTGCAACTTATGTTGGAGATTATTACATTATTTGGTACCTTGCAAGTACCTTGTAAATATTTTGTAAATACTTTATAGATCGTTGGAGTTTAGGAGTCTTGTAAATATTTGTTATTTAGTAATCATTAGATGTTTGTCATTATTATGGAGTTAATAAATATATTTCTCCTATGAGAAATATAAAGAGTTATATCTCATGTGAGTTTGAGGAGATGAAGAGTTAGTTGAAGTTGAAATGGTAAGAGTATCCTTGTAAAGACTATTTTTATTTTTAGGAGCAACATATGAAGGATCTAGTAATAAGAAATTGGAGTACTTCATTTGCATTGTAATACTTTGTTTGTCATACAATGGAAATATAATGAGTTTGTTTATTTTGAGTAATGGCTTGAATATTTGCATATCTCATTTGATATATATATATATTTTATGTGTGTGTGTTTGTGAAATTTAACCATTGAATATTGTTGAAGCTACCTTATTTTGCTATTAGTGGTATCAAAGCCATTGTGAAGAGAAGAATTGTTTAAAGTATAGTGAATAAAAGACACAAGCATAGTGAGAGAAAATTTAATTCAGAGAAGAACTTGGTTCTAAGGTTGAGAAATCCATGTTCAAAAATTCAAGGTGAGAGAGCAAAGCTAAGTAGGTCAGGTGAGAGATTAATGTTAAGTGGGAGGTTTCCACAACTATTGCAAAGCCATGTTAAGAGATTGCCTTAGTGAGAGATACATTGAGAATGTTGTGAGAAGAAGTCATAGGAAGAGAATCCATGAGGAAGAGTCATGGGGAAAACCCACGAAGAGAATTTCGTAAGGAGTCTGAGTCCACATTAGAGAAAATTGTAGGAAGGAGGAGTGTCCATTGGTAAGGAGAGTTCATTGAATAAAGTTGTAGGAAGGAAAAAATAAGAGAGAAGGCCTTGTAGAATTCAAGGTTGCAGAAGCAACATTTGGGAGAAGGAAGCACAACAAAAATCAAATAAAAAATAGATATCAATAGAAGGAAAAAATTAAAACGCATATTGCAAGAAAAATGAAATGCTCATTGCATGTGTCCAAGGAGGACAATAATAACAAGATGATGGAATATTAGGTGAGATAATTTTTTCAAAAGATTGAGCACCATTGGAGATTGCAGGATAGAGCGCCAATAGAGATTGTAGGAGAGAGTACCAATAGATATTGCAGGATAGAGCGCCAATAGAGATTGTAGGAGAAAGTGCCATTGGAGATTGGAGGAGTGAACATTTCAATATATTGAGTACCTTTTGAAACTGGAGGGAAAAGTGAAAGACAAATTCATAATGTGTGCACTTTAATTTTTAAACAATGAAATGATATATGGTGATAAGGTAATAAGGTCGATGCTAATATAACCAAGGATTAAGATTGAGAAATAATTGCTTTATTAAATAAAAGGAGATTTGATAAAAGAAAGAACTCTAATAAAAAGGTAAGGAAAAAACAAAGAAAAGGATAAATTGAGAAAGAAAATATTGATTTGCACTTTGAAAAGGAAAATTAACTCAAAGAATTTAATCGAGAGTAGAAGGAGCATGAGAAACAACTGAAGTGCATGGTTTATATTCTATTGTGGATCTAATATCTGGCTTAGAGGATTCATAGGGAAGGGAGTCTAGAAGACTATAAAATATTGGTTTAAATTTTGTCTTTTAGTGTTTGTAAGGTTGGGGGTGAACCAAAAACCTTGTTTTTGTGCTTGATTTGGACATTTATGGTTTATTTAGAATTAGTTGTAAGATTTTTTGTAAGGTTTTGGATGAGCTAGAATTCCATAGGTGTGTAAGCTAGGAGGTATTACTAGAAATGTGTTACCTCTAGTAAGGATTTTTTTTATACTTTTGTAAAAGGGTTCGAATCCTTTTAAATCTTGATTTTACCCTAATGAAAAGGATTCACTCAATGGATTTTATTTAGATATTGAAGTCCATCCAATGTTTTATAAAGTGTAATTGATTTGCAAAGGATATTTAAAAAAAAAAATTAAAGGTACATTATTGAAGGGATATTCTCATAGTAGAGGCATTGAAGGTAAGTTCAAAGACAAGGTCAAATTATTGAAGCGTTTTCCATAAGGTACAAGACATTTTACTCTATTTATTTTCTCTAAATTTGATTGGTATAATTGGTATAATAAAAGAGAAAATAATGAAAGAACATTGGGATTTGATAATTTATGAAAGGAAATCTTTAAAAAGAGGAAAAGAAGAAAAAAGGAAACATTGAAAAATAAGAGAAAAATATTTCAATAAAAGAAAATTCATAACAAATTAATTAGGGAGACAAAAAGTTTTCTACTTGGAAATTAAAAGAAATTTCTAACTTGTTATTATCCCATCATCCAAGCAAATTGTAAATTAGAAAAGTGGATCAGGGAAACATTAAAAGTGATTCTACTTGAGAAACAATTTTCTAAAACACCATAACAAATACAAAAATATTTCTTTTAGAATCTCAAATACTAAAAGGACCAAAATTCACTCCTTGAAAAAATAAGATGAATTCAATACTTATTATTGAAAAACTTTGGCAAATAATACTAGAGATAAAAGCATTCTATAAGATGTCATAGGTAGACAAAAATATAAAGAAGAAGATGCAAAAGCACTTATACTAATAACATTTGGGATAATAAATAAAATACAAGCACACAAAAGTGAATTCGAGACTTCATAAGTGGTTTGGGATAAACTATGCACCATATTTGAAGGAAAAATGAAGCCACTATTTTGCACTTGCAACCACAATCGTATTCATTGAAAGTTCAAGATGGTGAAAACATAGAATAATTTCTTATAAGGATAGCAAATTTGAAATCAAAACTATAAACTATAGGAAAGAAAGTAGAATATAAGTTTTTTGTCCAAGTTACACTTAGAGCAATTTTAAAATCATTTAAAAATTGGTCACATCTCCAAGTGTCATATGAAGAATTAGTTAATATCTTTCAAGAATATGAGATTGAAAATTAGTTAAGGGATGAACTGTCAAACAATGCCCTTTTATCATCAAGTAATATACAAGATAACACAAAAGGATCTTCCACTTCATCACCTACATTACAAAGTCAACCAAAATGGAAAAGGAGATATTGTAATATATGTAACAAAGAAGGACAAATCACTAGAATTTGTAGATATAATTCACTCAATCAATGGAATCAAATGCATATAAATTTTTAAACAAGTTAACAAAGACAATATCAATCAAATAAATGATTATATACATGAACATAACAACAATATCCAATATCCAACTGAGATTTTCCCATTATAGTGATTCTTCACTATAGAATTGTTGAAGCATCAATATCTCCAAGATCTGGTGCTAAATGCAAATTACACTATGAGAGAAAACAATTGCAAAAGCAAATGATCAATTCTCACATATAAGTGCTCAAGAATGCATAAGCTCTCTATATCAAATATGAGAAGGGAGGGATCACTTATATAGTAAGTGATTCCTCAATATGTACAAATACTAATCAATGTGGGACTAACAAGCTTCCCACTAGAAGATAAAATAACAAGCTCAAGAGGTATCTCTAGGCCTAGAAGGAGCTAGAGATGTCGAATCGAAGACCTGGAGGACTCAAAAGAACCAGAGCAAGCTAAGCAAGCTAATGTAAAGGTGCAAATACTAAGCACAAATGTAGAAAAGTATAAAATATGTACCAACACCCCCCCATAAGTGTATCTTAGGTAGTGTGATGTGAGTCTTGGCGGATGCACCATAATGAACTCAATACAATGCAATGATCAACTCAATAGTAAAATAAGAGGAAAACCTAGTGGGAAAAACCCCTTAAAAAAATACCATGAAGAAAGAGAAGGAGGTGGGAGACCCCCCTCAAATAGAAGAGGTAGAAGAGTGAAATTAGGGTCCCGACAACAAGGCCTAATTAGGTACCCTAGTACAATGATAAGTCATGTGAGTCACAACTAAGGAAGTGTTTACAAATTCTAGAAAAGGATCACCAAATCTCGTAATGCTAATGTTCTTCATGTGGTCCAAGAACTCGAAGAGTCAAACATGGGACTTATGATATGCCCAACAAGGATGAAGTAGCTGAGTCAAAGTGAGGTAGTAAATACTGCACTATCCTGGATATCTATGAATTTGTAGAAGGATTGAGTTGATCTTCATAGAGTCCAAGTACTCAAAGAGTAAAACATGGGACTTAGGATATGCCCATCATGGATGAAGAAGCTCGTATCCCAACACATGTATCCAAAGTGTAGGATGATGACTATGTACTAAACACTCCACAATTTTGGATATTATTACAAAGCTCTCATAATATGGAGAAAGAGAGAAAACCTCATGGGAAAAACTCTCCTCCAAAAGAGAGAAATAGAAATGCAAGTTTGATGAACAACCAAGACATGGCACTTTACATGTAGTGCAATTTTACAATTATTTTCACCTTGAAAAAGGTGTGAAATATTATTTCTAATAGTCCTAGAATAGTATATAGAAAAATAGATCCCACCATAGTGTAGATCTTGAAAAAACACACACTTTCAAAAAAATGGTACCTTAGAAGGAGCCACGATTTGAAATATATAGGTGTTTTTGTGTTAAAAAATGAGGACTAACAAGCAATAATTGTAAGTATGTGCAAATTTTGGTGTTACAAATCATCAAAAAATTGAAATCTAAAAGGCACCATCTAAAAGTACATGAAAAACCAGTCGCAACAAAAAAAAATTTCTCAAAATGGACATCATATGAGCAAGTTATGATTGTTTTAAGATTGATTGAGATTTCAAGGTACTCAATGGTGAGGGCAATCCATTATGCTAATGAACAAGTGGGACCCACATATTTATGTGACTACTAACTAGGCTATTTATTGAGTAGGTGGGACCAAATTTTGATGTGTCTGCTAATAGAGCTGCTTATAAGGCAAGTGGGATCGATTGTTGATGTGTTTGCTGATTGGGTTTTTGATAAAGAAGGTGGGGATGAATGCTAACGTATCCACTAATTGAGATGCTGACTGAATAGGTGGGTTGTGTATGGAAATGTTTGGGTTTCACACCCTTGTGCAAAAAATTTATGGCCATCGAGGCCTTACGTATGCCTTCGACCAAGACTAGATTTGTGCATTGTTTGGCTCTCTACTGCACCAGGGGAGCACCAAGAGCATTGCATGTCTTGTGCATATTATTTATGCACCTTGAGCACCATGGTGACCACAAACTATGGCACTATGTATTGCACACTAAGGTGGCACCTACATGCTAAGGCACTGTTCATGCCACTATGTCATGTTGTGCATGCATTGTACACGTAGTGGTGGCACTAGGTATTGTTGCACACTTGTGCTTGTTGTGGGGGTGTTTTCTACTTATGCACTCACCATGATTGCATATTTGAAGGACCCCCACCCCCAAATTTGCAAATCAATATTTATAACTTAGTGTGTTTACAAATTTTGACCTTTGAAAAGGTGTATTAAGCTGGAAATTATAGTCTAGGTGCATAATGTATACAAACAAAATGCATAAATTTGAAGTTGTTAAAAACTACAAAAAACTATGACTAAATAGCTACTGTCTGAATATAGAGAAATTCCCCAAGATGTCGATGACAAATATAGATAATTTTATAGGTTGTCTCTAGGTTTTGGAACTTTTTGGATGATTTTTTTTAGTGGTCTCTAAAAATCCACCAAGAGCCCAATGTGAGTGTAACCTGAGATGAATACCTGAGAGAACAAGTCACTAAGAAATATATCATTGAATATTAAAATTTCTAATCATCGAGATCCAATTGGGCGAGGTGAGAGCTTATGGTTTTAATAAATAAGTTATGCAAAACAATATATCATTGATTTTTGAACTTTTTGATCATCGAGATCTAAGTGAGCGAGGTGAGAGCATACGGTTTCAAAAAACAAGTTATGCAAAACAATATATCTTTGATTTTTGAACTTTTTGATCATCGAGATCCAAGTGGGCAAGGTGAGAGCATATGGTTCAAGAAATCAGATTTACAAGAGCATAATTTAGAAAAAAAAACTAAAAAAATCTAAAATAAACATTGTTAGATATGAATATGCGCTAGCAACCAACTTGCTCTGGTACCATGTAGAATTGTTGAAGCATCAAGCTCTCCAAGATCTGGTGCTAAACACAAATTACACTATCAGAATGAGAGAAAATAATTGCAAAAGCAAATGATCAATTCTCACATGTAAGTGCTCAAGAATGCATAAGCTCTCTATATCAAATATGAGAAGGGAGGGATCACTTATATAGTAAGTGATTATTGAATATGTACAAATACTAATCAATGTGGGACTAACAAGCTTCCCACTAGAAGACAAAATAGCAAGCTCAAGAGGTATCTCTAGACCTAGACGGAGCTAGAGATATCAGATCGAAGCCTATAAGCACTTGAAAGAACCAAAGTGAGCCAAGAAAGCTAATATAAAGGTGCAAATACTAAGCACAAGTGTGGAAAAATATAAAATATGCACCAACATTCACTAGATTTTTAGTGACTCATAGGGGAACTATTGCTAGTAGAATTTAAGGATCCTAGAGAAAGGTGCATTTTCCATTAGGCACAAAGTCTAATTTAGGAAAATATTGAGGCTTCTATAGTAGTGGTATGTGTTCAAAGAGGAATATGTTGGATATCACTTCACTCAAGACTCTGTGAAGGTCAAGATGAAGTGTAGCTTGCTTTATAAGCCACATCACTTGGATGGCTCCTAAGGATCATCTTCATTAGTATAATAAGCTGAAATTAAATAATCATGCAAATATTAGTTCCCTCATACCTAGGATTTGGGGATGTCATTATCTTCCAAGCTTCATTTCTCTTTGGTATAGCAGTCATCATTCATCTAACCAAAAGGGGCTCTACTGATCTTGAGGGCCTATTAAACATACCTTGATTCCAACTATTTCATCCTTCGAATTTGTGTGAATTTAACTGCTTTGTTGCACGTATGAATTTGCTCTTGTACTAGCTTGGTAGGTCTACAAAAATATAAGAATTATATATTTTTTTATTAAAAATGCTCATCGAGGCTAATGGGTCTTCCTTGGAACTAAGATTTTATCCCATGCCATCTCTATCAATAATTATCACCATATTAGTTTTTCAAGCTTCTACATTGCATTTATTTCTTTTGTGGGTTGGCTTCCTTCTTTGGTGATATTGGGTCATTTCTTCCTCTAAAATTTTGGGGTGTCATCCTTTTCATCTATGCTATTAACAACCTTTGGGGATAGAACCTCACTTTGACTATAGTTTAAAGATCTTCCAGATCTTGCCTAGCTCTTTAGTCTCTTTTCAATGTCTAATGAGGGTCTTGGAGGAAGTTGTAGTGGTGCTACAATGAAAGGTCAATCATCAAGCTATGTTCCTTGCCTTCCCAAGTCACTTCCATTTTGGAAAAATTCCAAGCCATATTTAATTATGGAATTATCACTCTAGGCAAGGAGGATGTAGGGATTACACCTATCTTGTGCCATTGCATCAAATTTCCTCCATACCTTAGGATTAGGTGAGATGGATTTATCCTTGTATACATAGGTTATTTTGTCTCCCTCTCCTTTAGTTGTTGGTTCTTCCCTCCCATGGGTTTTGATTGTTGCCTAAGGTTCCTCAAGGAAGATTGAATGTTGGTGCTATTGTTTTTTGATAGAGTCAACAATTTTATTTCTAGTGCTTTCAAGAAATTTGGCATATTTTCTTATTCATTTGATCCACTCCCCTAAAAACCTTTGTCAAGTCCAATTTCAATTCCTAGTTAGGAACTCAACTACTATTATTTTAATGATTCTTCTTTTTCCTATTCCTCTAGGAATTGATATCCATAGTGGGTTTTTGGAATTGGGTAGTAGCATGCCACTAGGTTTTCTTTGGGAAGTATTTCCTTTGGGGGAGATGTTGGAAATATTAAGTATTTTGAGTTGTCATTGATGTCAAAGGATTGATGTCAAAGAAATATTGGTATGGAAAAAATATTCTTCAAGGTTGAAATATTAAATTGCAAGGTAAAATATTCAAAGGATGCATGAGGCAGTGTAAAAGGTGCAAAAGTTATCAAGGCTTAAATATTGCAAGAAAAGGACAAGACCCTACTTGCCTTCAAAATATTTAAAATTCAGAATTAGAGGCAAAAGTTCAAAAGTTTAAAAGTTATTATTATAATATTTTTTAAATATTATAATATAACTTAACTTAAGGTTTTGGAAAAAGGGTGCCATTGAAAATTAATTTAAACTCACCTTCATCGACATTTGAGAAATATTCAAATTGCATATTTATTAAGGACATACCTCATTGGAGCAGAGAGTGTGGAAAAATCGTGGAGCACATCAAATTCATTCACATTTTGAAAAGGGAGAGGAAGAGAAAGACAACACGTGCACTCATTTCGAGGTATAAGCAAAGGGTCAAATCAAAGAGTGTGCCTTCATTAGTCCAAGATAATAAGTTAGCATAGTTGGTCGTTCGAGAAGCGCTAAGGCACTAGTGAGAGGAGGTCAAGGGGTTGATTCATGGTGACTCCAGTTTTGTTCGTATTTTTGATCAAGGAAGAAGAGTTCCAAAGAAATAAAGAGAAATTCACGGATTAAGGTTTTGTGTGGGCGACTAGCTCACGTGGAGGCTTAGCCGAAGCTAAGGCACTGGCAAATATGAGGTCAGGGGGTCTATTCATGATGGCTACATTTGGTAAGGACATAATTTTTTAATTAAATATCCTATCGTATGTGCTGATTAGGGAGTGATAAGGTTGGTTTAATTAAGTTTATTTTTTCCTATAGGGAGTGATAAGGATATGCTAAATATTGAATATCTTGCATTTGGGAATTGTAAGGGTGTATTAAAGGATTTATTATTTTGAAAACTAGGAGTTATAAGGGTGTGTTTTAAAATATTTTAGCTTGAAAATATAAGTGATAATGGTGCTTTTATAAAGTATTGTCTTGCAAAAATTATAAAGAGGAAATATAAAGAAATTAATGTTTGCATGTGAGAATTAGGAGTTATAAGGTGTTTTGTGGTTTAAATATTGTGTGTATTTCTGCATGGTGAAATAAATTTTGAAGGGCTTTGTTCATTATTTAAAAAGCCTTGTTTTGGGAAATTAAAAGGAGTTGTAGAGTAATATATTTCTGCATATTTTTAAGAGAGGTTTATCATGTGGATGATTGAAAAGTGCTATGCTAACTAACCCTTGAGAGTGGCATAAGAAAGACAAAATATTTTGAGATAGGTTTTGAGGGCACTTCTTCACCAAAGCAAGTTAAGAGGTATTGTGATATTATTACCTCTTTAAGGTGTTTTGTTGAGTGAATATTTCTGAATCATAAGGTGGAGAAATAAGGATTAAATATGTGCATTGTTGGAAATATTTGAGCTAGGGTTTGTGAAATAAATTGTGCATCCTTGTTACAAGAAACTGAAACACTTGAGTTAGGTTTGTGAAACGAATTGTGCATCATTGATTGGATAAATTGAAACACTTGTGCTAGGTTTTTTAAGAAAAAATTATGCATTCTTGTTGAAATAATTTATGAAGCATTTAAGCATTAATGTGAGTGACATTGAATGTGAATGGGAAAGTGTTAGAGACCAGTTTTGTAAAGCAATTTTTGCATTATTGTGTTTGATAATTGAGAGTAAATTTGCAAGGAATATAAACCAATTTTGTGAAGCAAAGTTATACACTAGTTTGATTTGATTTGAAAGGGATTTTCAAGAGGTTAGAGATCTATTTGGATGAATGCAAGATATGTAAATGTGAAGAATATATTGGGTATTTGATAGTACATATCATTCTCTATATGTTCAAGAGGTTAAATGAATTCTAGGCAGAATATGTCTGAACTACCTAGTTGAAGAAAGAATTTTTGAAAGATATATAAGCCTTGTTTGTATGTAATATTTGGGAATATTTGAGCAAGTCTTGTGAGAATACTTGAAGTAGGTTTGAGGTAGATTTGAGCAAGTCTTGTGAGAAGACTTGAAGCAAGTTTGAGGTAGATTTGAGCAAGTCTTGTGAGAAGACTTGAAGCAGGTTTGAGGTAGATTTGATCAAGTCTTGTGAAAAGACTTGAAGTAGATTTGAGAAAGTCTTGTGAGAAGACTTGGATCAGAATTAAGAGCAGATTTGTATGAAGAAATAAAGCAGGTATTGGACAAATTTATGAGAATACTAAAAGTAGATTTTGACAAATTGTGTGAGTAAGTTTCAGATTAATTTTTGTATGTAATGTGTGTAGATTTGGGGTAGTTTTGAGCAAGTTATTTGAGAATATCTTTGTACAGATTTGAGAAATCTTAGTGTGAAGGCTTAGAGTAATTTTTGAGCAGTGTATTGAGCTAGCTTTGGAGTAGACCAGAGTAGAGGGGATAGATTTATCCTATGGAGAGAGTATCCACAAACCATAGCAAAGGGGATAGAGTTCTCCTATGGAGAGAGATCCACAAAACAAAGAAAAGGGAATAGAGTTCTCCTATGGAGAGATATCCATAAACCAAAGCAAAGTGGATAGAGTTCTCCTATGGAGAGAGATCCACAAACTAGAGTAGAGAGGATAGAGTTCTCCTATGGATAGAGATCCATGAACCATAGCAAAGGGGATATAGTTCTCCTATAGAGAGATCCAAAAACCAGAGTAGAGGGGATAGAGTTATCCTATGGAGAGAGATCCACAAACCATAGTAGAGGGGATTTAGATCTCCTTTAGACAAAGGTCCATAAATATTGTAATAGGGAATTGGTTCCCAAGATATCTATTGATAAAATTTATAAGAAAGAGTTTCTTCATGGATGTAACCCACATTGGGTGAACCACGTTAAATTTGTGTCTCTCATGTGTATGATGATTTGTGCATTGCTTTTTTATTGCTATTGATATTACAATTGATAACATTGGATAATATTGTTTGGGAAAAAAAATAAAATTTTACCTTATACTATTCACCCCCCTTCTCAGTATAAGCTTGTGTTATTCAAGAGAGTGGGAAAAATTTGACTTTGAATGCTTAGGAGGAGGGAACTAGATTAGAGTCATAGGATGAAATATTTTTGGGATACTTGAAGAAAGTCTACCTATCAGTATGATATTTTATTCTACTTCAAGAGTAATATGATAAGTAGCAACAAAAAAATGCCCTTAGGGTTTGATCATTATAGAAATAAATGGATGTAAATAGTTGAGGTAAAATATGAGTGCCATACCTAGGGAAGGTTTGATCTCATCTCAGATTATTTGTCAGGTTTCATGGAATTGGGCATTGAAGTCCTCCATTGTCTTACCAAATTTTGTCCTAATGCCAATTAGGTAGTCCAACACCAGGGTCCTTCCTCCTTGAAATGATTGAGCAGTTGGATAGCCAATTGTTTCCAATTGACTACATGGGTAGGGAGACATACCATCTCTAAGCCAATAACCTAAGAATTACATCCTGATTGATTATTTTGTGCATGCTATGGTGTGTAGCCATGTGTTGCAAGTACTCTAACACAATGAATATACCTTATTTGATGAATTTTGTTAAGGAATACCAAGCTTATTTATGAATTAATTTCAAAGAATGAGGTGGGACCAGGATCACCAAGGGGCTCTAATTTTTCCATGTTAGAATATTTTCATCCATACCTTCATTTTGATTGGTTGGTTGGGGATGGTGGTTTTTACCTAGACCTTGTCTTTGCACTCCTTTGGAGTCTTATTTTATATAGCAAAGCTGCCAGGTGGGAAGTTGTTGTTGGCTAGATAGGGGTTTCCATAGTAGTCATGGTCTAGGGATTGTGGCTTCTTCTTCTTCTAGGTTCCCATTTAGTAGTGATGTTGCCGAGTGAATCTATATAGTTATTCAAAAAACATATGACCTCAACCTATACTAAAATTATCATATAAATTTTTATTAGGGGATGGATGTCTTCAAATTTGGTTCCCACCAAGTGTGCCAATTTAAACTATTGGGGGTCTAGTTGGGATCCCCTTACACTCCTTGGGTGTCTTGGCCCCCCATGTTTTTTTCCTTGGCATCTATCATCACTTCAACCTAGAGGGTGCATATGGTGCCCTATGCCTCATGTGGGGGTGCGAGTCCTAGGAAGTCTAGGTAAGCATGGGATGTGGATCCCATTGGATGACCTTTGGTAAATTTTACCTAATATTAATTCCTTAATTTTGGATGTCTTCTTTGGTGTTCGTCATTATTTTGCTATGCTAATCTAAGACTAGCCTAAACTGCTTCAAGAAAAAAAGGAAAATATAAGGAAGCAAGAAAACTTAAAGTAAAACAAATTATAGGAAAGCAATAAAATATAGAAAAGTAAAGGAAAGCAATAAAAGGTTGGAAAAAAAACCAATCTAGCTTAGCCTATAGGTGGCAATGTGTCAAAAAAAAGAATAATACTCCCTCGTCACTCCAACAGGTTTTAATGAACACATGCATAGTGATTGATAGTGCATGAGGAACATAGGTCCCCTTGAGACGATGTAGCAGAAAAAACCACCCATGCTAGAACAAGGATAGATATTTTTAAAGAGTCATAGATTCTTATCAACATGAACTTTGAGTTACATACATGTAGAGAAAAGAGGTTCAAAAACTATATGATAGACCATGTAAGCCTCGGGGTAGGCCAGGATGTGGAGGATAATGGAATAAATTATCTCTCAAATGAGTGGAAGAGTTTTCGATACTTTACAAATAGAAGAAAATAGGTATTTATGAGAAGTGGAGGGAGGGGTTCCCCCCAAAATACATGCAATATTTAAAAAATTGAATTAAAAATTTTGCCCAGGCTAGTCAACATCAAAAATAAATTATTTGAAGGTTCTAGATATTTGTAACTAGGGAAATCACCATGATTAGATCCTCGTGACCATCCATCATCAATATCTTGAGTATGCATTACTCCTTGGGCTATCCTTATTATTGTTGCTTTATTACTCTAGTTGTTGTTTGGGGAATTAAGTCTAGTTGTGAAGTGACAATATAAAAAATAGATCATCATCACTTCTCTCACACCCGATCACTTTAGGTGGGATTAGTGGTTCCAATGATCTAAGCCTAGGATAGTGATTTTGTTTATTTTGAGTAATGGCTTGAATATTAGTGTATCTCATTTGATATATATAATTATGTGTGTATTTATGAAATTTAACCATTGAATATTGTTGATGCTACCTTATTTTACTATCAGTGGTATCAAAGCCATTGTGAAGAGAATAATTGCTTAAGATATAATGAAGATAAGACATGAGCACAATAAGAGAAAATTTAGTTGAGATAAGAAATTGGTTAAAAGGGTCTAAGGTTAAGAAAGCTATGTTCAACAAGTCAAGGTAAGATAGTAAAGTTAAGCAGGTTATGTGAGAGATTCATGTTAAGTGGGAGGTTGCCAAAACTATTGCAAAGCCACATTAAGAGATTACCTTAGTGAGAGATACATTGAGAATTTTGTGAGAAGAAGCCATAGGAAGAGAAGCCACGAGGAAGAGTCATGGGAGAAACCCACAAAGAGAATATTGTAAGGAGTCTGAGTCCACACTGGAGGAAATTGTAGGAATATGGAGTGTCCATTGACAAGGAGAGTTCATTGGAGAATGTTGTAGGAAGGCCAAAATAAGGGAGAAGACCTTGCAGTATTTAAGGTTGTAGAAGCAACATTTGGGAGAAGGAAGCACAACAAAAATAAAATAAAAAATAGATATTAGTGGAAGGAAAAAAACTAAAATACATATTGCAAGAAAAATAAAATGCTCATTGCATGTGTCCAAGGAGGACATTAATAATAGGTTGATGGAATATTAGTTGAGAATATTTTTTCAAAATATAGAGCACCATTGGAGATTACAAGATAGAGCACCAATATATATTGCAGGAGAAAGTACCATCGATGATTGGAGGAGTGAACATTTCAATAGATAGAGTGCATTTTGAAACTATAGGGAAAATCGAAAGATAAATTCATAATGTGTGCACTTTATTTTGAGTAATAAAAATTCTAGAAGATGTCATAGGTAGACAAAAATATAAATAAGAAGATGCAAAAGCACTTATGCTAATAACATTTGGGATATCAAATGAAATACAAGCACACATAAGTGAGGTTGAGACTTCAAAAGAGGCTTGGGATAAACTATGCACCATATTTGAATGAAAAATGAAGCCACTATTTTGCACTTGCAACCACAATTGTATTCATTGGAAGTTCAAGATGGTGAAAATATAGAATAATATAAAATATAAATCTACACAATTTTAAAGGTTATCTATAGGTTTTGGCCCTTTTTGGATGCACAGTGAGGTCCTTTCGGGCTGAAAATTGATGGAATTTTTAGTGGTCTCTAAAATTCCACTAAGAGTCTAATGTGAGTGCAACCTGAGATGAATACCTGAAAGAAAAAGTCACTAAGAAATGTATATCATTAATTTTTGAACTTTCTGATCATTGAGATTTGATTTTACGAGGTGAGAGCATAATGTTTAAAAAAAAAAAGTTATGCAAAACAATAAATCTTTGATTTTTGAACTTTCTATTCATCGAGATCCAAGTGGGCGATATGAGATCATACGATTTCAAAAAACAAGTTATGTAAAACACTATATATTTGATTTTTGAACTTTATGATCATCAAGATCTGAGTGGATGAGGTGAGAGCATACGGTTCAAGAAGTCGAATTTACAAGAGCATAATTCAAAAAAAAAGAAAAAAATTGAAAACAATCTAAAATGAACACTATTAGATATGAAGATGCGCTAGCAACCAACTTGCTCTGGTACCATGTAGAATTGTTGAAGCATCAATCTCTCCAAGATCTAGTGCTAAACACAAATTACACTATCAGAATGAGAGAAAACAATTACAAAAGCAAATGATCAATTCTCACACGTAAGTGCTCAAGAATGCATAAGATCTCTATATCAAATATAATAAGGGAGGGATCACTTATATAGTAAGTGATTCCTCGATATGTACAAATACTAATCAATGTGGTACTAACAAGCTTCCCACTAGAAGATAAAATAACAAGCTCAAGAGGTATCTCTAGGCCTAGAAGGAGCTAGAGATGTTGAATCAGAGCCTAGAAGGACTCGAAAGAACTAGAGTGAGCTGAGCAAGCTAATATAATGGTGCAAATAATAAGGCAAAAAATTATAAAATATGCACCAACATTAACTATAGTTTTTGTGACTCACAAGGGAACTCTTACTAGTAGGAGTTAAGGAACATAGAGAAAGGTACATTTTCCATTAGGCACAAAGTCTAAACTAGGAAAATATTAAGGCTTCTATAGTAGTGGCATGTGTTCAAAGAGAAAGACATTGGAGATAACTTATCTCAAGACTTTGTGAAGGTCAAGATGAGGTGTGCCTTGCTTTATAGGCCACATCACTTGGATGACTCCTAAGGGTCATCTTCATTCTTCTAATAAACTGACATCAAATAATCATGCAAAATATTGGTCCCCTCATGCCTAGGATTTGGGGATGTCATTATCTTCCACACTTTCTTTCCAAGATTCCTTCATCTTTAGTATAGTGGTTATCCTTCATCTAACCAAAAAGGAGCTCTACTGGCATTGAGGTCCTATTAAACATACCTTGATTCCAACTACTTCATACTTCGAATTTGTGTGAGTTTAACTCCTCTATTACGCATATGAATTTGCTTTTGTACTAGCTTGGTAGGTCTATGAAAGATAAAAATTCTATATTTTTTATTACAAATGTTAGTCGAGGCCAATGGGTCTTTCTTGGCACTGAGATTTTATCCCATGCCATCTCTATAAAAAACTATCATCAGATTAGTTTTCCAATCTTCTACATTCCATCTCTTCATTTTTTGGGTTGGGTTCATTCTCTGGTGATGTTGGGTCCTTTATTCCTCTAAAATTTTTGGGTGTCCCCCTTTTCATCTATGTTTCTAACTTCCTTTTTGGGATAGGACCTCACTTCAAATCTATTTTATAGATCTTCCAGAGCTTACCTAGATATTTGGTCTCCTTTCAATGTCTTATGAGGGCCTTGGAGGAAGTTGTAGTGGTGTTGCAATGAGTGGTTAGTCATCAAGCTAGTTTCCTTGCCTTCCCGAGTCACTTTCCTTTTGGCTAAATTCCAAACCATATTTAATTCTTGAACTATCACTCTAAGCAAGGAGGATTTTGGGATTACACCTATCTTGTGCCTTTGGATTGACTTTCCTCTATAACTTAGGATTATGTGAAATGGATTTATCCTTGTCTACATAGGTTCTTTTGTCTCCATATCCTTTAGTTGTTGGTTCTTCCCTCTCATAGATTTTGATTATGGCCTGAGGTTCCTCAAGGGAGCTTGAATATTGGTTTCATTGTTTTTTTATAGAGTAAAAAATTTTATTTATGGTGCTTTCAAGGTATTTGGCATATTTTTGTATTCATTTGATACAGTCCCCCAAAAACCTTTGTCAAGTCTAGTTTCAATTCCTAGCTAGGAACCCAACTGCTTCTATTTCAATGATTATTATTTTTGCTATTCCTCTAGGAATTGATATCCATAGTGGGTTTTGGAAACTGGGTAGTATCATACCACTACGCTTTCTTTTTTAAGTATTTCCTTTTGGTGAGAGTGGCAAAGATTGGACCTTTAATGCTTAGGGGGAGGAAAATATATTAGAGTTAGAGGATGAAGGATTTTTGAGAGACTTGGGGAAATATACCTATAAATATGAGATCTTCTACTTCAAGGGCAATCTAATAAGTAGTAAGAATATATTTTCCCCCAAGGTTTATTATAATGGAAATCCATGGATGTAAATATTTGAGATAAAATATGAGTGTCATACCTAGGGAAGGTTTGATCTCATCTCATATTCTTTATCAGGTTTCATGGAATTGGGCATTGAAGTCCTCCATTGTCTCACCAAATTTTGTCCTTGTGCCAATTAGGTAGTCCTACAATAAGGTCCTTCCTCCTTGAAATGATCAAGAATTTGGATAGTTAGTTGTTCCCAATCCCTTATTGACTACATGGGTAGGGAGACATACCATATCCAAGGCTTTCATCTGAAGGATACCACTAATAACCTAAGGGTTACATCCTGATTGGTTATATTATGCATTCTATGGTATGTAGCCATGTGTTGTAAGTGCTCTAATACAATTTATATACCTTCATTTATGAGTTTTGTTAAGGAATCCCAAGTTTCTTTATGAATTGGATTCCAAGAATTAGGGGGGAGCTGGACCACCAAAGGGCTCTAATTTTTCCATGTTAGAATATTTTCATCCATATCTTCACTTTGATCCCTTCTGATTGGTTGGCTAGGTATGGTGGATTTTATTAGGACTTTGGATTTGCACTCCTTTGGGTGGCTCCTTTGTAGTCTTCTTTTATATAGCAAAGCTACCATATGGAAAATTTTTGTTGGCTAGATAGGGGTTCCCATAGTAACCTTGGCCTAGGGATGGTGGCTTCTTCTTATTCTAGGTTCCCATTTAGTAGTGAAGTTTCCAAGTGAATCTATAGAGTGCTTCAAAAAACATATAACCACAACCTTCACTAAAACCATGGTTTAACTTTTGATCACGGGATGAATATCTTCAAATTTGGGTCCCACCAAGCATGTCAATTTAAACTATTAGGGGGCTAGTTGTGACCTCCTTATGATCCATGGGTGTCTTGGCCCCCCATAATTTTGGCCTTGGCATCTATCATTACCTTGACCTAGAGGGTGCATTTGGCTCCCTGTGCCTCATTTGGGGATGCGAGTCCTAGGACATATATGGAAGCATGGGATGTGGCTCCCATCAGATGACCTTTGGGGAATTTTACCTAAGGTCAATTCCTTAGTTCTAGATGTCTTCTTTGGTGCTCATCATTCTATTGCTATGCTAATATACTCCTAGACTAGACTGCTTCAAGGAAAAAATGAAAAGAGAAGGAAGTAGGAAAACTTAAGGTAAAAAAAATTATAGGAAAGCAATAAAAGGTTGAAAATAAAACTAATCTATCCTAGCTTACATGTGGTGATGTACCAAAGAAAAATAATAAGACCTCCTCGTCACTCCAATAGGTTTAATGAACACATGCATCGTGGTCGACATTGCATGAGGAACATAAGTCTCCTTAAGAAGATGTAGCAGAAATAAAATACCCATGCTAGAACTAGGATAGAGATTTTTAAAGAGTCATAGATTATTATCAATGTGAACTCCGAGTTACATACATGTAGAGAGAAGAGGTTCAAAAACTATATGATAGACCATGTAAGCCTTAGGCCAGGATGATATGTGGAGGAGAGTGAAAGAAATCATCTCTCAAAAGAGTGGGAGGCCTTTTGATACTTTACAATTAGAAGGAAAGAGTTATTTATGAGAAGTGGTGGGAGAGGTTCCCCAAAAATACATGCAAGATTTCAAAATTTGATTTAAAATTTTTTCCCAGGCTAGTCAAAATCAAAAATGAATTATTTGGAGGCTCTAAAGGTTTATAAATAGGGAAATCACCATGATTAGATCCTTGTGATCATCCATCACCAATATCTTAAGCATGCATTGCACCTTGGGCTGTAATTATTGTTGTTGCTTTATTACTCTAGTCATTGCGTAGGGAATTTATTCTAGTTGCAAAGTGCCAGGATAAAAAATAGATCATCATTGCTTCCCTCGCATCTAATCACTTTATGTTGGACCAGTGGTTCCGATGTTAGAATCCTCGTTCATCCACACTCTTGGTAGTTTTACTTGGTGAATGTGTCCTTCATTTCATCCTATGGAAATAATGGTCACCACCTTTTGAGTTGCTTTGCTTTTGTGGATCCCTCTTCCACCATGTATCACAAGGGGGATATCGTGGGATCGGTAGACTAGAAGGTTAAGGGATAATGTTGTAGCTAAAAAAATGTTAGGCCCCTCTATTCTTCCATAATTTTTGGATATCAAGCCTTCCCTTAGGAAAAAGAGAATCTTTCCTGATTGCCTCTTCACTTGACCTCCTCGAATACTCCTTCCCTCTAATTAGGGAAAGCACCTTAGTCCTTAGGATTCATTAGTGTTATCAACTTGGAGTGATACATAGGACTAAGGGGCCTCCTTAGCTAAGGGGAGGGACCAGTCTTAGGGACTTCACGCATTAAAGGTGAGAAAAGAACATGAGCTCTGGTCGAACTTAGGCCCTAATAAAAGTGGTTCCCCTTATTTCATCATCAAGTATTATAAAGATCTACTTTAGCTACCACTGAAAAGGCTTTGGATCCACTACTTTATTTTGTTATAGTGGTGGGGATGAGGTTAGTGGCAAAGGAAGTTTTATGCACAATATTACTCAATGATAGTGGCTCCTCCTTAGTTGCATATTAGATGTTCTTCTGGACTTGGCTACATCGTAAGTGGTAGAGGCATTAGACCCTTTTATTTTGGCTTTAGGTAACTACTATGGTCAAAATTACCTTTGGAGGAAATATTTTCCCACTATAGTGAATTTTCACTATAGTAAGCTCTTAGCCATGGTGGGAAGGCTACAACTCATAAATACTACATTACAATCCCTATTTATATGATGTCACTTTCAATATTGACAATAAGTATAGTATTAGAAATTGATAAAATTCAAAGGGACTTTCTTTAGAAAAATGCAAGAAAAAATTTAGGTTTCCTATTTGTAAGTGGGGTAAGGTTTGCAAAGACAAGAATATTGAAGAATTAGACCTATAAAATTGTAGACTTATGATTTTGGCATTAGGGTCAAATCTTGGGTAGATATTATTCAGAGATCAAGGAAAGAATTGGGAAACTGTAATATTTGTAAAATATATAGGTTCTCTTGATGCAATGAAATTATTTAGGAAAAGAACGCTATCCAAAGGATTATAAACATGGAACTTCACATCAAGTAGTTTGTATTTGATAAAGAGACATATGAGATGGTCAATCAATATTGGGAATTATACAAATTTTTGGTCTAGTGATTGGTTGAATCCTTATCATCTTATATATGACTCAAAATGAAAACCATTGGCTTGGGCATGCCTAACTTGTAAAGATCCTAAGGTGGATAATATATCTAGATGTTTTGGTTTGAAATAAATATGGTGGATACTCAATCAAATTAGGATATGAGGATTTATATTAATAAATATTTCTTGATCCTAAATATTTTCCTTGGAAGAATGGTTGGTCACTAGAGGCTTTCCCTAAGGCCTCAATATCAATTTAGTTAGAAGTACAAAGTAATATTCTTATAGTAGAGAGTCTACAAAGAAGAGGATATCATAGATATTTTAGATATGCCTTATGTGAGAAGGATATAGGAACATAAGACCATTTAATTCTTCATTATCCCTTTGCTCACACCATTTGAGATTACTTTCTAAAAATATTGTAAACACAAAAACACACCATACACATGAAATGAAAAGACATAAGCAAATGTGTATTAATCAACAAAGAGTTTATTTTGAGTATAATATAGCCTTACCAAAGGGATTTTAAACAATGGTAATATTTATGAAATGATATCTTTTTGAATAAAATGAGGGGGGATGACCTATTTTTACAACAAGTCTTCTTTGGCGCTTTCTCTTTTCGTGTCACAATCGAAGTTTGTGGGTGGGTTTTGTGTGTGTAGTGCTTAGACCACCCTGGTGCTTTGTCAGCTACTACAAGATCTACACACATGCAAAACAAATGGAATTAGTATTATCTGAAGGGCCTCCTTGCATGAGGTCCTTGTTAAAGCAAAGATAGTAAGACATTATAAAAACCATGAAGATGCTTACAAAACCACTTTAAAAACTCAAAAAACCAAGGAACATGATGCTTTATACCTCTATTTTATTGTTTGGTGAGTGGGTACTCTGCTTGTTGGGTCACTAGGTAATCATCAGAGATGATTAATTTTGTGTAATCATTAGGTATAGTTGGCTCTATGTGGCCATTTTTTATGATTGATATAATGTTGCAATATGGGTAAGATGACCCTACTAGGGGGTGTAGGTGGCCTCTAGGGCTCCTCTGGTGCAGATGGGATGGCTGGATGTCAGTCAAGTTGAGCATATTTGACAATCAAATTTGATGTTAGACTCCTTAAGCATCCTCCATAGCCACCATGGTTGAGCTCCTAAAGAATTGTGTTGATGGTAGATAACTCTTCAAGAGCAACAAGGGTGGATGGCTAAATTTTTGCAACAAAATAACAAGGTGCACATGAGTTCTTGAAAATGGTAGAAATCGAGGGGGGATTTATAGGATTTGAGCGAGGGGAGGGGTAGGTGGCATGAAGATGATGTGGAGGCTATGTGGCAACCATGTGGAGGGTGGAGGATCCAAGGTAGATCTAAGGAGGGAACATGGAGGAATGTGCATCCTCTCCATTCAAAAACCTTGGATAGGGTGACGTCTCACCCACCAAAGTGGCATTAATTATTCTAGGAGGTGATGATATGTGCATGGGAGTATGTGTGACTGGGGGTTTCACTTGGAATTTTAAATTTCTAGAAAATATGACATGGAGGAAGGAAATACTAGCTATTAAATTGGCCAATTTATTTCCTTTTTGACTTGGGGTTTTTCTCATATTTTTAAATCATCCAATTTTTGGAGGAAAAGTGAGTGGGAGGACAAAGTGAAATGAATGAGGGCTACAAATGGAGATTTTGAACAATCCTAGGGATTTGAGGGAGGATTTTTAAATTATTGTGCACATTCCCTAGGGATTTGACCATGACTTAAGATAGGATTAAGAATTAATGAGAGGCTAATGAAAGACTTAGTAGAAGAATTAAGTGAATAAGAAGGGTTATGAGAATTTTGAGGGGGAGGGAGGAATAAATGAGAGAAAATTAGTTGGAAATTGATAAATTTGAGAGAGGATAAGAAGGATTAGGGGAATTAAATGATCTAGAAGAAGTTTAGGAGAAAATTAAGAAAAAACGAGGTATTGAGGATTTTAGGGGATAAAGGGAAAACACTTAGAAGACTTTAGGGAAAATTAGATGGAGATGAAAGACGTAGGAAGGATAAGAAAAATTAGAAGAAATTAGGGAAATTAGGAGGGAACATGAGGGAAATTAAGTCAATTATAAGGAAAGGATGGAAATTAGAGAAATTGAGGAGGAATTAAGAGGAATAGGGAAAAATTAGAAGAAATTATGGAAAAGAGAGAAATTGAGAAGAATCTTGGGAGGTTAGAAAAGAAAAAGGAGATTTAGGGGATTTTGGGAAAAATTGGACAAAATTGGGCACCTAGCTATAGTTTTGTGACAATTTGAGGGTTTTGTGGATTTGTAATATTTTGAGAGATGTTTTGGTGGTTTTATGGAAATGCGATTGCAAATGACTAAAATTTGATGTCTACTGATGTCCCTTTTTATATCGCATTGCATGAAACACAATGTGATGCAAAAACAAGAAACACTTGATCCAATGGATAAATTTTCTGGTTTATTGTCCCACTAGGCGTGCTATTTTGTAGACACAATGCACCATGCACATGAAATGAAAATACATGAGAAAATATGTATTAATCAACAAATCATTTCTTTTTAGTATAATACAGCCCTACCAAAGGGATTTTAAACAACATTAATGTTTATGAAATTATGTCTTTTGGAATAAAATGAGGGGGGCTGATCCCTTTTTACAACAAGTCTTCTTTGGTGCTTTCTCTTTTTGTGTCACAATTAGAATTTGTGGGTGGATTTTGTATGTGTGTTGTGCCTAGACCACCTCTATGCTTTATCGGTTGCTACAAGAGCTGCACACATGTAAATAAAATGGAGTCACTAGCACCTAAAGGTCCTCCCTTGCATGAGGCCCTTGTTAAATAAAATATAGTAAAACATTACAAAAACCATGTATATGCTTACAAAACCACTTTAAAAGCTCACAAAACCAAGAAACATGATGCTTTATACCTTCATTTACCTTTTTGGTGAGTGGGTGCTCTATTTGCTAGGTCACTGGGTAACTCTCAAAGACAGCTAGTTTTGTGTAGTCATCAACGATGGTTGGTTCTAGGTGGCTATCTATAAAAGTTGATATTAGGTCGTAGGAGGGACAATATGCCCTTGCTAGAGGCTGTAAGTGGTCTTTGGGGCTCCTTAGGTGTACATGGGATTGTTGGATGTTGCTCGAGCACATTTGATGATCAAAGTTTATGTTGAACTCTTCAAGCATCCTCTATAGCCACCATGGTTGAGCTTCTAAAGGATTATATTGATGGTAGGTGACTCTTCAAGAGTAGTAAGGGTGGCTAGTAAAATTTTGGCAACATAAAAAGGTGCACATGAGTTCTTGTAAATGGTAGAAATGGAGGGAGGATTTATAGGATTTGAGCAAGGGGAGGAGTAGGTGGCATGGAGGTGATGTGGAGGCTAGGTGGAAACCATGTGGAGGGTGGAGGATCCAAGGAAGATATGGGGAGGTCACATGGAGGAATGTGCATCCACTCCATTCAATGACATTGGATGGGGTGACTTATCACCCACCCAAGTGGCATTAATTGTTCTAGGAGGTGATGAGTATTAGAGAATATTATATTATTTGGTACATGCCAATGTACCACCATGGGTACATGTTTATATTAGGATTTAAGTATTTATTTTATGCAAAATAATAAATGTACAACTATTATTTATAATGTGCAATGATGTAAATGTGCATATTTTCCACATGTACATGAGTCCTTTAGAATAGGTCCTTAGGTGTGCATGTGCACAAGTGTCTATGATGCATAATATACATGTGTTCTTAGGGTAGGAAAGTGAAGAGTCACATACTAGTATATATTTGTGACTTAGCATTGTAATTGAGGGGGAAGCATGCATTGTTCATAGCATGCACTAGTAAAGTAGTAGAGAGATCTTCACATATTGTATCAAGTTTCCAATTTTTGTGAGCTCACATTAATGACTATTCCATTAATATTTATCATGTTCAAGAAGCTAGAAGAGTGATACCTAGCATGCCATTTTAAAATATTGTGCTAGGTATCACTCTTCTATGATACCCCATTAGGTATCAACATTGCCAAAGGGATTTTAAACAACATTAATGTTTGTGAAATGATGTATTTTTGAATAAAATGAGGGAGGATGACCCCTTTTACAACAAGTCTTCTTTGGTTCTTTCTCTTTTTGTGTCATAATCATAGTTTATAGGTGGGTTTTGTGTGTGTATTGTGCCTAGACCACCTCAGTGCTTTGTTGGTTGCTACAAGAGCCACACACATGCAAACCAAATGGAGTCTATAGAATTTGAAGGGCCTCCCTTACATGAGGACCTTTTTAAAGCAAAGGTAGTAAAACATTACAAAAACCATGTAGATGCTTATGAAATCACTTTAAAATCTCACAAGACCTAGGAACATGGTGCTTTATATATTCATTTACCTATGTGGTGAGTGGGTGCTCTATCTACTGGGTCATTGGGTAACCATCAGAGATGGTCAATTCTATGTAGTTTTTAGGGATGGTTGGTTCTAGGTGGTCATTTGTACTAGTTGATGACTATCATAGACAATTAGGTCTATATAACCATCGACTACAGTTGATGACTATCATAGATGATTGGGTCTATAGAACCATCAACTATGGTTGGTGATCATAAATTATGGTTAGGTAGATCTAAGAGTTAGATGTGAAACCCTTACCACAACTATATTTTACAACTGCAATAAATCTGCACTCAGAAACAAATAATAGAGCGTTAGTGGAACATGTAAATGAAAATATAAAGTAGTAATAAAAGACCCAAAAATATAACTTTCTAGGCATAAATATTAAGAATAAAAGACCTACTATCACATGCAAGACTAATGCCTACTGATCTAAAGGTAAGGGTCCCACTAGCCATGCCATTTTGAAAACATGAAAACACACCATGCACATGAAATGAAAATTCATAAGCAAATGTGTATTAATCAACAAAGAGTTTCTTTTTAGTACAATAAAACCCTACTAAAGGGCTTTTAAAAAATATTAATGTTTGTGAAATGATGTCTTTTTGAATAAAACAAGGGGGATGACCCCTTTTTATATTAAGTCTTCTTTGGTGATTTCTCTTTTCGTGTCACAATCAAAGTTTGTGGGTGGATTTTGTGTGTGTTGTGCCTAGACCACCTTGGTGCTTTGTTGGCTACTACAATATCTACACATGCAAACCAAATGGAGTCAGTAGCATCTGAAGGGCCTCCCTTGCATGAGGCTCTTATTAAAGCAAAGATAGTAAATTATTACAAAAACCATGTAGATTCTTATGAAACCACTTTAAAATATCACATAACCAAGGAACATGATGCTTTATACCTTCATTTACCTATTTGGTGAGTGGGTGATCTATTTGCTAGGTAATTGGGTAACCATCATAGATGGTTATTTCTATGTAGTCGTTAGGGATAGTTGGTTCTGGGTGGCCATGTGTAATGATTGAGATCAGGTTGTAGGAGGGGCAAGATGCCCCTACTAGGGGGTGTAGGTGGTCTCTAGGACTCCTCTAGTTTAGGTGGGATGGTTGGATGTCGTTTGAGTTGAGCATAGTTGATGATCAAAGTTGATATTGGACTCCTCAAAAATCCTCTATAACCACCATGGTTGAGTTCCTAAAATATTTTGTTGATGGTAGGTGACTCTTCAAGATCATCAAGGGTGGTTGACCAAATTTGAGCAGCATAATAGCAAGGTGTACATGAGTTCTTGCAAATGGTGGAAATAGAGGGGGATTTATAGGATTTGAGAAAGGGGAGTGGTAGGTGGCATGGAGGTGATGTGGAGGATTCAAGGTAGGTCTAGGGATGACACATGAAGGAATGTGCACCCTCTCCATTCAATGGCCTTGGTTAGGGTGACTTCTCACCTATCCAAGTGGCATTAATTGTTCTAGGAGGTGATGATATGTGAATGGGGGTATGTGTGCCTTGGGGGTTACACTTGGAATTTTAAATTTCTAGAAAATATGACATGAAGGGAGGAAAGACCAACTATTAAATTGGCCAATTTATTTCATTTTTTACTTGGGGATTTTCTCCTATTTTTTAATCATCCAAGTTTTGGAGGGAAAGTGGGTTTGGGGACAAAGTGAAATGAATGAGGGTTATAAATGGAGACTTTGAATAGTCCTAGGAATTTGAGAGGGATTATTATATTATTGTGCACATTACCTAGGGATTTGACCATAACTTAAGATAGTATTAAGAATTAATGAGAGGCTAATGAAAGACTTAGTGGAAGAATTAAGTGAATAAGAAGGGTTATGAGAATTTTGAGGGGAAGGGAGGAATAAATGAGGGAAAATTAGGCAAAAATTGCGAAATTGGGTAGAAGATAAGAATGAATAGGGGAATTAAATAGAATATAAGAATCTAGGGAGGTTAAAAAAGAAGGAGATTTAGAGGAGTTTTGAAAAAATTGGGCACCTAGCAATGGTTTTGTGACAATTTGGGGGGTTTTGTGGATTTGTAACATTTTGAGGGATGTTTTGGTGGTTTTGAATGCAAATGACTAAAGTTTGATGTCTACAAATATGAAAATATATTGGGTAGCTTCATCAACATTGAAAGAGTTGAAATGTAGAATTGATTATTTCAAAGCTAAAGCATTATATATTATGTGGAGGATTGGTCCCACCCTTATTTTTTGAAATCTATGGCATGAAAGGAATAATAGAATAAAAAAAAAAAAAATCTCAAAATCATGCCCAAGTTTGGAACCATACTATTGCCTCTCTTGTAGAATATTTATAGTTATGGTGCTCATCATGGGAAGTCTCAACTACAAAAAAAAACAGATGGTGATAATTTGGTTATAGGACTTGAATATACATGGAATAGTCATCTGTGATAATGATATTAAAAAAAAGGATCTACTTTGATCTAAGGTAAAATAGGAATGTCCAAAAATTAGGTTTATCAAAATTAATATTGCTGGTGTTTTTAAAGGAAATATAGGAAGCTAGTGAAGGTGATGTTTTTCTAAATAATGAAGGTAAATTTTTCCTCACTTACTTAGAATCATATGGAACTTCAAATAACAACTATGCAAAGGCTATCCTCACTATTTATGTTGGTTCCTTTGAGCAATACTATAGTTAGTAAAAATTCTTTGTGGTTATACTTTAATATAAGGTACAAGTGGGTGCTCTTGCAATAATGGTCCAAAATGAATATAGGAATAATAAGGAGTCCCAAGTGTAGAACTAAGGGTCATGACTTTGACGCATGTTAATAATTAAATTATCTAAAATATTAAGTATTTATTTATGGACAATATGGGTAGTGACTAATTGCAATATGTAGCGATGATAATCATCCAAATCATAAATCTTATGTGGAAAGTGGAAACCTTGGTGAATTATAAGAATTCATAAGTGATTACCTTGGATGTTAATAGTTTGTGAGATATTTTTTTGAAGCATTAGATAGATATTTGAGTTGGAAAAATAATCTTTTAAGGATGAATGCTAGTTTTTTATGTAGTTATCTTCATTGAAAATGTATTTGTGTTGTATATTCTTCAGAAAATGTTTGTTCAACATTGGCCTTATTTATGATCTAAATGTTTTTATTCTTTTTAATGTAATATAGCTACTAGATATTCAATTCAAAAAAAAAAAATTCTACAATATGAATATCACCATGTTTACTACTAGCAATAATATACAAAATACTATCAAAGTTATCAAAAGTATCACTGTCTTTATTTGTCTAAGATTGATCATATTTAAAGACAAATGAAAAAATTAAAGATTATTGCAAAAGAAATTGAAGAGGAATAGGAATACCTTTTGGTATGTAATGTCCCACTTTCCTTACCCATTAATATAAAAGGATAAAGTAGGGGTATTGCTTTATTTTCCAATCATTGAAAAGGAAATAACTTTTTGGGAGTAATTTGGAGTTGTGTAAGCTTTTATATTCTCTCTATTTTTTTTCTCTAGGAGACACTTTGTTTAGGTCACACACATTGTACTCTAAATTCCATAGCAATAGTATAATATGCAACAACATAATTTTGTGGGTTTTCTTTCTTAGAAGAGTTTTTAAAAATAAATCATAACTTGTTTTATAAGTTTGATTTACTTGTCATGGTTATTTTAATTCATTGTTTCTTTCTTATGCAATTTACAGCTATATTTGCTATTGTTTTAAAGGCTTTTTATTATATATATATTTGGCATAATTACCTTATTTTATTATTATCATGTTTAATAACTGTATCAAACCTCCATGTAACTTCAATAACCTAATACATATTTACATGGTTCAAGAAAAAAAAAATTATATATATATATATATATATATATAAAAGGCACAAAATATATTAAATAAAAATACCATTAACATTAAGACAACTTTATATCCAGCACCGACATAAAAATAAAGGTATTAACATTAAGACAACTTTATATCCAGCACCGATATCCAGCACCGACATAAAAATAAAGGTTATAAAAAATATTGTGATATTCTTTCTTAAACAAATTTATTTCCAATAATATATTCTTATAATGAAATTTTAATCCACCTTTTCTTCTGCATGGTATTTTTTAATATTATACCAAAATACAAACAAAAATAAATAAAAATAAAAACAAAAAAATCTTTTAATCATATGTGTTGCCTTGATGCACATATATCTTTAAGTATATAACACTATACATTTCTTAGAAGCAAAGCATGTTTATCTCTACAGTCATTTTCTTACTTTAGAGAAAATGTTAGTTTAACTCATATTTATATATGTGGTCCCTTTATGCACATATATCTTTAAGTATATGAAACTATACGATTCTTAGAAGCAAAGAATGTTTATCTCTACAGTCATTTTCTTACTTTAGAGCAAATGTTAGTTTAACTCTTATTTATATATAGCATCAAAAGTGAAATGATTTTAATTATTTTATGAGACTAAAACAAATCAGGAGATTAAAAGTTTTAATATAAGATAAAATGATAGACAACTTTTTAAATTTTTTTAATTTAAATTTTAAACCTTTTATTTACATGTTAATGTTTATATAAATAAATGTTTAACTACTTTTTAGAAAAAAATTATTTACCAAAACTAAAAAGCTCAACATTTTATTATGATCTTTAATACATTAATTTTTACTTAAGATAAAAAAGTTGTTCAACATCCTATTATCATCTTTAATATATAAAATATAATAATTCTTACCTCCTAGCAAGCAGTCTACCACTACCAACAGGATACGCTATTGTCAGATCAAATGATCAAGTCACCCTGTACTTTGCATTCTAGATCCAAAAATGCCAACTATTCAAGAGGCCAGTTCGTGGTGTTCTTACAAGACGATGGGGATTTGATCATTTTCCAGCGTCGTAGTGGGCGAAAATTACTGGTCTATTTCGACGACCATTCGATTCACTCTTCCTTGAAGTTTGATATGAATGGATTATTATCTTTGATAGATGCCTCCAACAACATAAGTCTCCTAATTTAGAAAATAGAATATTAATAATAGAACTGACAGGTTAAAAGAATTAATTTTTTGGTTAATCATAGTTTTTGAATAATTTTTACCTAAGTTTTAAAAATTGAAGAGGACATAGGTATCAATTCTGAAAACTGATGTTATTCTGAAGCCTATATTTCTATAAAATAAAGATGATGAGGAATATTAGGAAACCTTTTTTTTCTATTAATAGATCTCTGATATGATCTTTAATAAGAGGACTAGTGACGGGGACGGAAAATGCCAGAACCTTACAAATTCAACTTTTCATTAGTTTTGCCAAAAATATTTACATGTGTTCCGAATTAAAAACAGCCCTCAGGCATACAATGACCGAGCTCGGCTCGGTTCTTCCACTATGTAACTCCCCTGTTCTTCCGTCCCCCCTTTACGTTACAAAACTTCGGGTTTTTATCGAGGCCGCGGTCCTCCCGGCAATCAATGCTTCCACCAAACAAGATTTCGAATTCGAAATCCCCCCCCCCCTCCGGGTTTTCAAAATTCTGACATAAATGGGCCATCTGCCCGATCTACCCGGAGCTTGCATTAATGGCCTCCTTGACCTGCATCGCCGCTCCGGTCAGTCTGTCCTCTGCCCTGTTGTCTCTTCAATGCCATCACCTGTAAATGCAGTGTTGCCCGAGGTAATAATAAAATCTAATGCGTGGCCATCACCTCCCTTATCAACCTCCGTGACCTCCATCGTTGATTTCTTACACGTTGCTGGTCGCGTGTATATTTTACCCTGCCTTCTCCTTAACGCAAAACAATTGGCACACGTGTCCTTCACACTGTCACAATACACGTGGCAGCCCACGTGCCAGAACTGGCCTTGCCCGACCATCCGCTCGTTTACTTTATGCTGTGCTTTTACCCGGTCGTGATCGACCCCTCCACCTTTGTCTTCACCTTGCCGAAGTCTTTTGTGTTGCCTAAGAAATAAGCCACGTGGCAGCTTTTGACTGGCCACGATATCGCGACAGGGCTCTTCTCCTCCGCCTTGCTTTGTAGACCGTCGCGATATCGCGATGCCTGAAGCTCCTCACCACCGCCTTGAAAACAAAGTCGCGATATCGTGACGTCGCGATATCGCGACGCAACTCACTCCTCTGCTTTGCTTTGAAAACAATGTCGCGATATCGCGACGCAACTTGACCCTTTGCTCTACCGCAGCTTTTGAGGTCGCGATTTCGCGACCTCTCTCCAACACTTGCCTTAGTTCTTAAATAACTTACCTTCTGCTTTATGAATTTTTTTTTTTGAGGTTGTTCTAATGCCGCCGGATGCTCCTGCATCAGACACCCGGGGTAACAAGAGAAGTGACCTTCACTTCTAAGCTGTTCGGTCTGCGTCCTTTGCCATATCTCCGAACACTTATCAACCTTTACATCCTGCTCAAATCCTGCTTCTAGGCAAAATTTTCTGCCCTCTACCAGACAAATTCTGGCATTGCTGCACACCTTCTCATCTATGGTCTGCAATGGCTTCAACTTGTGCCGCACTCCATATTTCATCAAGGAATACGTATTTGCACGACCATCATGCACTGCATTCCGATAAAACTGCCATGGCCTTCCCAACAGCAAATGGCAAGCATCCATGGGGAATACATCACACAAGACTTCATCCTGGTACCTCCCAATCTGGAACGTGACTAAACACTGTTCTCGGACCCAAGCTCTGTGGTCCTTCCGCAACCATGCAATCCGGTACGGGTGCGGGTGTCTCCTCCTTTCCAACTGCAACTTAGTAACCATCTCCTCGGAAACCAAGTTGTCTATACTCCCATTGTCTATAATGACATTACAGACTTTGCCTGCACTTTTGCATCGGGTGCGAAACAGGCTTCTCCTCTATTCAGATTCGTCTTCCTCCACCAGCATGGTCCTCCTCACAATCATTGCTTCTCCCTTTTCAGCTTCTTCAGAATGTTCTGAATCAGCATCTTCAACTGCCACAACTGCTCTGGCAGGACCCACTGGCCGCTTGTTTGTCCTTTCTCGATGTTGTGGACACTCAAATGCCCGGTGTCCTTCTTCACCACAATGGAAACATGTTCCACGAAATACTCCTCTTCCATACCCGCGTCCAGATCTACCTCTTCCTCTTGGGTAGCCATCATTCTAAACTTGTGGTTTGGATTCTTCATCTTCTTTCTGATCCCGGCTACTGCTCTCCTCTTCTTTCTTCTCTTCCTTTCCTTCTTTCTTTCCACCGTTCTTTCCTCTCGGTCCTTTTACTCTTTGCTTGTTCTCAAAATTTCGGTTCAGTTTTTCTTCCACCTTTAAAGCAAATTGGTAAGCATCTTCAATGGTGCTTACCCGAACCAAGCTCAATTCCTCCTGAACACTGGGTCTCAACCCATTAATGTAACAGGCCACTTTTTCTTTGCTGGCTTCTAAGTGTCCGGTTCTGATGGAAATTTTATAAAAATCCTCCGTATATTCTTGAACAGTTTTGTTCATCTGCCTCAAACTCTGCATTTTACGTAGCAGGTCCAGTTCATAATCTATGGGGATGAATTGTCTTTTTAATTTCTCCACCATTCTGTCCCATCTTGTTATCTGCTCTTTTCCTCTTCGGTTCCGCTCCAGCTGTACTCCCTTCCACCAAATGCTGGCATGACCCTTCAGTCGGGTCTTAGCAAATCTGACCCGGTTAGGGTCTTCAACTTCTTCGTATTCGAAATACTCTTCTAAATCATTCACCCAGTCTATCAACTCCTCTGGGTTCAAGTTCCCGAAATACGTGGGAACTTCTAACTTCGGCCTCTTCTCGATCTGGGATATGGCCTTGTACAATCTGGCTTGTGCCGGATCTACATCTTCTTCCTCTTCTTCAAACTCATTCTCCTCTTCCACTTCATCCTCACTGTCTGCATCCCTTCTCGGCTCATGTCCTCTGCGTAGTTCTTCTTGCAGGGCCTGGACTTGCCGCTGCAATGCCCGGAAATCTTCCGCTGCCATGCCTCTTCCACCCACGGGATTTCTTCTCGGAGGCATCTTCACCTGAACTCAAGCCCTCCCACAAGTCCTGGTACAACTGCCTCTCCTTCGGCGGTCTGCTGTACGCTCAGGAACTCCCGCTCTGATACCACTGACGGGGACGAAAAATGCCAGAACCTTACAAATTCAACTTTTCATTAGTTTTGCCGAAAATATTTACATGCGTTTCGAATTAAAAACAACCCTCAGGCATACAATGACCGAGCTCGGCTCGGTTCTTCCACTCTGTAACTCCCCTGTTCTTCCATACCCCCTTTACGTTACAAAATTTTAGGTTTTTATCGAGGCCCCGGTCCTCCCGGCAATCAATGCTTCCACCAAACAAGATTTCAAATTCGAAATTCCCCCCCCCTCCGAGTTTTCAAAATTCTGACATAAATGGGCCATCTGCCCGATCTACCCGGAGCTTGCATTAATGGCCTCCTTGACCTGCACCGCCGCTCCGGTCAGACTGTCCTCTGCCCTGTTGTCTCTTCAATGCCATCACCTGTAAATGCAGTGTTGCCCGAGGTAATAATAAAATCTAATGCGTGGCCATCACCTCCCTTATCAACCTCCGTGACCTCCATCTTTGATTTCTTACACGTTGCTGGTCACGTGTATATTTTACCATGCCTTCTCCTTGTTGCAAAACATTTGGCACACGTGTCCTTCACACTGTCACAATACACGTGGCAGTCCACGTGCCAAAATTGGCCTTGCCCGGCCATCCGCTCGTTTACTTTTTGCTGTGCTTTTACCCGGCCGCGATCGACCCCTCCACCTTTGTCTTCACCTTGCCGAAGTCTTTTGTGTTGCCTAAGAAATAAGCCACGTGGCAGCTTCTGACTGGCCGCGATATCGCGACCTGCCGCGATATCGCGACAGGACTCCTCTCCTCCGCCATGCTCTGTAGGCCGTCGCGATATCGCGACGCCTGAAGCTCCTCACCACCGCCTTGAAAACAAAGTCGCGATATCGCGACGCAACTCACTCCTCGGCTTTGCTTTGAAAATAATGTCGCGATATCGCGACGCAACTTGCTCCTTTGCTTTTTTTTTTTGCAGCTTTTGAGGTCGCGATTTCGCGACCTCTCTCCAACACTTGCCTTAGTTCTTAAATAACTTACCTTCTGCTTTACGATTTTTTTTTTTTGAGGTTGTCCTAATGCCGTCGGATGCTCCTGCATCAACTAGACTATGAAAAAATCACAAGTCCTCAAACCACTTCTTACCTTTGCCATGTGCCTACTGGAATGTTCAAACCATCTTTTGAAAGACAATCTACTTTTACATTTAGTTCCCTATAGATGTGCTTATTTGAAAATTTTGTTATAGAAGATTCTAATAATTTCACTTGCTCATAGAAAGGATTGAGGAGCAAATATTTCATCTTAACATGATTGCAACCCAACTTATAACTAATTTTGAATCTCAATATATTCGTAAAGTTTTAATTCCTCATTCCATGACTAATCTCATCAAGAGGATCAATGTTTTTCATTCTACCATATTATTTGTGCCTTCCACTAAGCCTACCTTAAAAGTGATCTGATGATTTTTATTTAAGTGCAATGCTTTTCGTGCCCCATACTTGCCTAGGTTTCCCTAGAAAGCTCCATCAAAGAAGGCCCATGGATTGATAGGATTTACTATCAGTGTTCCTATATTCCTACTCAGTTTTAGTTTTGGAGAGGTTTTTAGACCTTCAAAAATAGATTTAATTTGCATTTGCATTTAAATCACTGAAATTTCCTTACCTTCTAACAACTTGCATTAAGCCCATGCCAATATCAAAGGGACACATATATACTCCTTTAATCCTCTTTCTTTGAACAACTATTACATGTTATTTTAAGGGTTACTAGTAAGCCATTATCCCCTTAAGTCAAAGGTAAAATTGAATTCCACACTTCTCTTGTGAAAGGGCAATGAACTACAAGATGGTCCATTGTTTCTTCTTCCTTTTTGCACATGACACACTGAATTGGTTCTTCCTAGGATCTCTTTTGAAGAACATCTCATGTTAGTTATTTTTTAGCTAGATCTAACCAAGAAAAGATTCTAGTTTTTAGGGAGCTTCTACTTTCCATATTCTACTCCACCACCAAATTGTTTCCTCATTTATTTTGTCAAAGCTTTTTTTATACCCTTATGTGGTCGTGTACTACCCACTTGCTAGATTCTTGGAGCACATCAAGAAATATTTTCGCTGATTTAGTATTATGTTTTCTCTTTCTAATTCATTTGTGCAATCTTGTCAAATATGTGCTTCATTTCCTCCTAGTATTAGCTCTTCTACTATGATCCAACATTGTTTCCATAAAATTAGTGCTCTTTGTCACTACCTCTTGCACCAATACCATATTTCTGTTGAGCAAGGTGTTGCAAGAAGTTTGTCATTGTTGTCAACACAGGCAGTTAGATCTAATGATGCAGTGGACAGACATTTTAGGAGTCATTCAGATGCAGAAGACAGAAGTTCAAAGGATAGTCAGATTATGTAAAGTGCAATTCCTGGAAAACAGAAGTGACCCAGTTTCTAAAATTCGAAGAAAAAGACAAGTTAGAAAACTGTCGCGATATCGCGACATGTTTTCTGTCACGATTTCGCGACAAGTCGGAGGAGAGAGAAGGCACAGTCAAAAATGTCACGATTTCACGACAAAAATGAGGAGAGAGAAGGCACAGCCAAAAATGTCATGATTTCACGACAAAAATGAGGAGAGAGAAGGCGCAGCTGAAAATGTCACGATTTCACGACAAAAATGAGGAGAGAGAAGGCGCAAGGCAAACTGTCATGATTTCGCGACATGTTGGAGGCCAAGAAGCTAAGTCGAGAAACTGTAGCGATTTCGCTACATGTTGGATTTTCGCTGGCCGAAGCAAGGAGAAAGCGTTAAGTGGAAAAGTTGTAGCGATTTCGCTACATGTTGAAATTTCGCTGGCCAAAGCAAGGAGAAAGTGTTAAGTGAAAAGTTGTAGCGATTTCGCTACATGTTGAAAGCACAAAAGGTGTAGCGATTTCGCTACGAGTCAAAAGTGCACAACACAAAGGTGTAGCGATTTTGCTACGAGTTGAAAAAGCATAACACAAAGGTGTAGCGATTTCGCTACGAGTCAAAAGTGCACAACACAAAGGTGTAGCGATTTCGCTACAAGTCAAAAGTGCAGAACTCAAAGGTGTAGCGATTATGCTACAAGTCGAAAGTGCAAGGCACAAAAGTGTAGCGATTTCGCTACAAGTCAAAGTTTCATGGGTAGAAGCAAATTTGGAAGCACAAGGCACAAAGTTGTAGCGATTTTGCTATTGCATGAAGCAAGAAATGTACGGAAGCCGAAAGCATCACGATTTCATGACAAAGATGAGGATGACGTCAGCAAAAGCTGAAAGTGTCACGATTTCATGATAGGCTGCAAGAAAAGCCTCTGGAAGCCGAAAGCATCATGATTTCATGACAAAGATGAGGATGACATCAACGAAAGTTGAAAGTGTCACGATTTCATGATAGGTTGCAAGAAAAGCCCTGAAGCCGAAAGCGTCATGATTTCATGACAAGAATGAGGATGACGTCAACAAAAGTTTGAAGTGTCATGATTTCATGACAAGAACGGTGGCAAAGCTATCAAAGGCCAAAAGGGTCATGATTTTGTGACAACAAGGACAAGAAGGCGTATGGTTACAAAAAGTGTCATGATATCATGACATGTTTCTATTTCACGGTAATAGTTATAGGAAGGTGATAGAGGTGGCAGTAGAAGTTGGATCTGGGCCGACAGATTTTAGGGTTTTGTAGCTGAAAAAATTTTAGGGTTTTGCAGCCGACATTCTTAGGGTTACAGCCGACTGTTGTTTAGGATTTGTTCCTAAAATTTCTTCTATAAAAGTAGGGGTACTTCGAGTTTGAGTATGCATTGTGGAAGATAATGTGCGAATGCGAGCAGAGTGATTGTGCAAGTGAAGTTCGTGTCGAGCAGAGTGCGAAGTCGTAGTTCGAGTTGAAGCAAGTGTGCATATCGTGATTGCATGAATGAAGAGCGCAATGTGTAGAGGTGGAGTTCTAAGTTCAAAGTGATAGCACGTAGACAGTGAAGTGATCGATCATCCGATTGCAGTAGAGAGTGCGAAGAAGTTCACAAAAGCGGTCGGATAGTGCGAAGCATTTTGCGTAGAAGCAACAGAATGCAGAGAAACAACAGACTGTAAGAAATAACGTGAAAGTTTTATTCTATAATTTTTATTATCATTATTGACTTCCAAGTTGCAGCTTGGCATAAGGGGTTGGTGCCTCTTTCCAGAGAGGTGCTGGTAAATTAGGAGTTGGTGCTCCATTCTGTTTGAAATAGATAAAGCTAAGGGGTTGGTGCTCCTTCCAGTTGGTGCTGGTAAAAGATATTGTAAAGTTGTAGCTTTGCATTGGCTGGATTTGGATGGTAGTCCAAGCAATCATTTTGAGGAGTAGCCACATTGGTGAACCTCATTAAATAACTGTGTTGTGTGTCATGCTTTCTTGCCGCATTTGATATTTCTTTTATCACTTTTAAATAGCTACTGGATTTAAAACTATATATATTAGAAATTTTAAAGATCACACCGATTCACCCCCTCTCAGTGTCACTGTGATTACAACAATTGGTATCAGAGCCAAGTTCCTGAATAGGCTCAAACAGCTAGGGTGATCTTGGAAGTGACGCAATGGCAAGTGGTGAAGGGTTCTCCTCGAACAAAGCACCATTGTTTGATGGAACTAATTATGCATTCTAGAAAATTAGAATGCAGACATATCTCAATGCTTTGGGTTTTGACATCTAGGGTGCAGTAGTTAATGGTTACAAAGCTCCCGCCACCGCTCCAATAGACACTGCTGGTAAAAAGGCATTTGAAAATGATTCAAAAGCAAAAAATGCCATCATGTGTGGACTAGTGGACAATGAGCTAGTCAAGATCATAAATTGTGAATCAACAAAAGATGTATGGGATAAACTAGAGAACATTCATGAAGGAGATGATAGGATCAAGGAGGCCAAGCTTCAAACACATCGAGCTCAATTCGAATCTTTAAAGATGGACAATGATGAGAACATAGAGACTTTCATGCAAAGTGTCAATGGGATCACCAATTCAATCGAAGGTCTTGGCAAAAATATAAACGACGCTACTATCATGAAAAAGGTATTAAGATCGCTCCCTCCTAGATTTGATTCTAAAGTCTTCGCCATAGAAGAAGCCAAAGATCTAAATCGTTTTAGTATGAATGAGATGCATGGTTCTTTGACTGCTTTTGAAATGAGAATAGGAAGGTCTAATCCCATAGATAGAGAAGCTACTTTCAAAGCCCTAAAAGGCAAAGTCACAAAACCAGAGTCTGAAGAAGAGGATGTATCAGATGAAATGGAAGCAAATTTTGTCAAAAAACTGAGAAAGGGAAAAGGAAAGTACAGAGGAAAGCTACCATTTAAATGCTTTAACTACGGAGGCATTGGGCACTTTGCGACAAAATGTCCTCTCAATGAAAAGAACCAGGGTGAGGAAACTTCGCACCAAGAAAGAAGTGACTGGAAGAAGAAATCAAACTTCAGGAAAGGCAATTTCAAAAAGAAAAGTTTTATCTCCCGAAATGCAGATTCTTCAGAGGACAGCTCTAGTGAAGACTCTGAAGAAGGAACAGGTGAGGCTCTCTTTATGGCGTTTGAAGTAGAAAAATCAGAAGAGGCAGAAAACACAGAAAAGAGAGAAGGAATGAACTCTAAAGTGTCTATTGAAAAAGGTGAGGCTGAAGTTGATTTAGAAGGTGAGCTGGTTTCTGCTCTTATGGAATGGAAATCTGAGAAAAGAAAGAATAAAAAACTGTCAAGGAAGCTTGAGGATGCAAATGACATTATAACCAGTCTAAAAACATAGACAAAAGAGTACAAGAAAATGTCCGAAGATCTTGAAGTACAGGTAACCATGAAGATAGATTACTGTTGCAAATTGGAAGAAGAAAATGTTGGTCTTCGAATACAGATACAAGAGCTGGATCAAAAAATTAGCTGCCATTTCAAACGTGAAGAAAGTTCGATGAAGTTGGACAAAATCCTAAGCGATCAAAGACCCACAGGTATCAAATTCGGTCTGGGCTTTATTGAAGGAGAATCATCAAATGGACCAAAGGCAAGCAATGTTGAATGTGAAAAGAGTAAATACAAGAAACAAGCTGTTGAAAGAAAAACAAATCAAGCAAAAGAAAGCAGTAATGCCAATCCTGAAATAGGAACCGACAATGATGGTTTTACCAAGGTCACACATCAAAAGAAAAGAAGATCTAAGGCTCCTGCAACATCCTTGGCAAAAACCATCTTTCAGGTTCAATCATTACTTTTATGGTTTCTGTTTCAAATGTAATGGTTATGGGCATAAAATTGCTAACTGCAAGTATAATGTAGGTCCAAGAAGTTTCACTAGTAGAAATACCTTTGCTCCTCTAATGAGTTATGCAATAGAATGCTTTAATTGTCACAACTTCGGGCACATTGCTAGAAACTTGTCATAGTACTTCTGTTTCAAATCAATCTCAAAAAAGAAGAATTCAACCATATAGGGCAAAACAGAATAGAAATATTTCTGAAAGATATGTGCAAGATTCTGAAAAGGGGAAATCCAAGTTAGAACCCAATACCATAGTCAAAACAGAATGGAAACAAAAAGAACAGCTCAGGGAAGAAAAGGAATCTTTAATAGTGCAGATAGCTTTCAGGGCTCAGAATAAATGTGTACCGTGGATTCTTGATAGTGGTTGCTCAAGTCATATGACAGGTGATAAACAAAAATTTGAAAAACTACAGAAATATGAGGGTGGCTTCGTGAAGTTTGGAAATAATGATGGAGCCAAAATAATAGGAAAAGGATCTCATCAAAATTAGTGAAGGGAAAATCAAGTCGAAGAAGTTTTATTTGTGGATGGTTTGAAACACAACCTGTTAAGTGTCACCAAATCTGTGATAAAGGACATGAAGTAGTCTTCAAAAAGTAGTGGTTGTGAAGTCGAAAAATAAACAAGTGGGAAATTGATAGCAACTCGGTTCAAGGACGTCCTGGAAATTTGTACACACTCTCAAAAACTTCAGAAGGTACGTGTTTCATTGGACAAGAAGAAGAGAACTGGCTGTGGCACAAGAGGCTTGGACACATAAGTTTTGATAATTTGGTGAAAATCAGCTCGAAACAAGCAAAGTGAGAGATATTCCAACCATTAAAAAACCTTCAAACAATGTTTGTGCTTCATGTCGAAGGGAAAGCAAACCAGAGTCTCATTTAAAACAAAAGAATACCACACTAGCAGGCCCTTGGAACTTATTCATACAGACTTATGTGGACCCATGAGAACTCAAAGCATAAACGACGACAAATACTTTATGCTGTGTATCGATGATTATTCCATAATGACATGGATATTTTTCCTAAAAGATAAAATAGAAGCTTTTGAAATGTTCAGATCCTTCAAACAACTAGTTGAGAATGAAACAAGAAAAAGGGTCAAATGCTTACGATCGTACAGAGGAGGAGAATTCATTTCGAATGAATTTATAGAATACTATGAAAAACATGGTATCAGGAGACAATATTCAGCAGACTAGAACTCCACAACAGAATGGCGTAGTAGAAAGAAAGAACAGAACTATACAGAAATGGCACGCACCATGCCGGCAGAAAATAAAATAGCAGATAGATTCTGGAAAGAAGCAAGTTCACACCGCAAGATACATCCAAAACAGATATATGTTAAGAACTCATGAATGCAAAACACCTTATGAGTTGTGGTTTGGTAGAAAAGCAACAGCAAAACATCTCAAAATATTTGGTTGTAGGTGCTACATCAGAAAAATAGATGACAACCTTGGGAAGTTTGAAGATAGAGCAGATGAAGGTGTTTTTGTTGGGTATTCATCAAAAAGCAAAGCTTACAAATGCTACAACAAGAGACTCAAGAAAATTGTGGACAAGTGCAGATGTTAAATTCGATGAAGGTGGGAAACGATTAGCTGACTTTGAGGAAAACTACCCAATCTATGAAGAAGTCGTTGAAGGAGATGAGGTGAATGAAACAGAAAATAAATCTACGTTTGATTCAGATGAATTAGTCGATGACTCAAAGGTGCAAGAAAACAAGAAATTCAAAACAGGCAGCTGGCAGAAAAATCATCCAAGAGACCAAATAATTGGAGATCCCACAACTGGTATTCAGACAAGAAGGAAAGTAATAAGTAATTACTCTCTTTTATCTAGCATTGAGCCCAAAAACATAGATGAAGCAAGCAAAGATGATAGCTGGATGAAGGCAATAAATGAAGAGTTAGATCAGATTGAAAAGAACAGAACTTGGGAATTAGTAGCTAGACCTCGCAAATAAGAATGTAATCGGCACCAAATGGATATTTCGAAACAAATTAAATGAAGACGAACAGGTCATTAGGAACAAAGCAAGACCGGTTTGTAAAGGATATGCACAGGTCGAAGGCATTGATTTTGAAGAGACTTTTGCACCAAAGGGCCAGATTAGAAGCAATTAGAATGTTTCTGGCCTTAGCAGTTCACAAAAACTTCAGAGTTTATCATATGGATGTAAAATCTGCCTTTTTAAATGGGAAACTCGAAGAAGAGGTCTATATTGAACAACCGGATGGCTTTCAAATTAGTGAGGATCCTAACCTTGTCTGCAAATTAAAGAAAGCATTGTATGGATTAAAAAAAGCACCACGGGCATGGTATGCAAGGCTAGATAATTATCTCTCTCAACAGGGATTCAAGAAAGGTTTAGTGGACAATAATTTGTATGTAAAAACAGAAGGTGGGCATCTCATTGTTCTAGTTGTCTATGTAGATGATATCATATTTGGCAAAGAACAAAGATGAATCTTGTAAAGACTTAGCAAATAAGATGCAGAATGAATTTGAAATGTCTATGATTGGTGAACTGTCTTACTTTCTTGGGCTACAAGTTAATCAAAATGAGAAAGGCATATTCATTTCCCAAATCAAATATGTGAAAGAAATGCTAAAGAGGTTCACTATGGAGGACTCGTAAGCCGCTTAGCACTCCCATGACAACAAGCTGCAAATTGAGTAAAGAAGACAAATCTCCACCTGTAGACCAAACCATGTACAGATCTATGATTGGAAGTCTACTATATTTAACAGCTACTAGACCCGATATTCTGCAGGCAGTTTGCATGGTAGCTAGATTTCAGGCCACTCCCAAAGAGACTCATGTGACAACAGTTAAAAGGATTTTTCGGTATCTCAAGGGCACCATGGAGTATGGGTTGTGGTATCCAAAAGGCAAAGACTTCACTCTTATATCATATTCAGATGCAGATTGGGCTGGATGTGTTGATGACAAAAAGAGTACCAATGGAGGTGCATTCTATTTGGGGGACAGATTGGTTGCATGGCACAGTAAGAAGCAAGAGTCGCTTTCTTTATCTACAACTCGAGGCAGAATATATTGCAGCAACAACATGTTGTACACAAGTCTTGTGGATGAAACAAACTTTGAAAGATCTTGGAATTAATTTCAGTGAACCAATATCGCTTAAGTGTGATAACACCAAGGCAATTAACATCTCCAAGAATCCAGATATGCACACACGGACAAAACACATTGCTATAAGGTATCATTTCTTGAAGGAGAAAGTTGCATAAGGAGAAGTTAAATTGGATTTTTTCCCAACTACGGAACAAGTAGCAGATATTTTTACAAAACCTTTGCCCAAGGAAGTGTTTGAGTACCTTCGAAGCAAATTAGGAGTAGTCACACTTCCTAAGAAGTGACTAGCTACAGGGATCACTTTCTCATGGGGACCATTTGAGTATTTGACTATTCTTTTGCTCATGATCATAATTTGTGCTAGATGCAACAAATTGTGCCTGAGAATTGTGAGGATGGACTCGTGGGGAGTCTATAGCAGCCCTTTGGTATTATTGACAAAGGGGGAGAAGAGTTACAGGAATGTACCTAGGTGTTGCCAACAATTCCAAAGGGGGAGATTGTTGAGCAAGGTGTTGCAAGAAGTTTGTCATTGTTGTCAACACAGGCAGTTAGATCTAATGATGCAATGGATAGACAGTTCAGGAGTCATTCAGATGCAGAAGACAGAAGTTCAAAGGATAGTCAGATTATGTAAAGTGCAATTCCTAGAAAATAGAAGTGACCCAGTTTCTAAAATTCGAAGAAAAAGACAAGTTAGAAAACTGTCGCGATATCGCGACATGTTTTCTGTCACGATTTCACGACAAGTCGGAGGAGAGAGAAGGCATAGTCAAAAATGTCATGATTTCACGACAAAAATGAGGAGAGAGAAGGCAATAAAAATGTCATGATTTCACGACAAAACTGAGGAGAGAGAAGGGAGAAATGTCACGATTTCATGACAAAATGAGGAGAGAGAAGGCAAAGGCAAACTGTCATGATTTCGCGACATGTTGGAGGCCAAGAAGCTAAGTCGAGAAACTGTAGCGATTTCGCTACATGTTGAATTTTCGTTGGCCAAAGCAAGGAGAAAGCGTTAAGTGGAAAAGTTGTAGCGATTTCGCTACATGTTGAAATTTCGCTGGCCAAAGCAAGGAGAAAGTGTTAAGTGAAAAGTTGTAGCGATTTCGCTACATGTCGAAACGCAAAACAAAGGTGTAGCGATTTCGCTACAAGTCAAAAGTGCACAACACAAAGGTGTAGCGATTTTGCTACGAGTTGAAAAAGCACAACACAAAGGTGTAGCGATTTTGCTACGAGTCAAAAGTGCAGAACACAAAGGTGTAGCGATTTCGCTACAAGTCAAAAGTGCAGAACTCAAAGGTGTAGCGATTATGCTACAAGTCGAAAGTGCAAGGCACAAAAGTGTAGCGATTTCGCTACAAGTCAAAGTTTCATGGGTAGAAGCAAAGTTGGAAGCACAAGGCACAAAGTTGTAACGATTTCGCTACTGCATGAAGCAAGAAATGTACGAAAGCCAAAAGCATCACGATTTCATGACAAAGATGAGGATGACGTCGAGAAAGCTGAAAGTGTCACGATTTCATGACAGGTTGCAAGAAAAGCCTCTGAAGCCGAAAGCATCATGATTTCATGACAAAGATGAGGATGACATCAACGAAAGTTGAAAGTGTCACGATTTCATGACAGGTTGCAAGAAAAGGCTCTGGAAGCCGAAAGCGTCATGATTTCATGACAAGAATGAGGATGACGTCGAAAAGTTTGAAGTGTCATGATTTCATGACAAGAACGGTGGCAAAGCTATCAAAGGCCAAAAGGGTCACGATTTTGCGACAGTAAGGACAAGAAGGCGTACGGTTTCAAAAAGTGTCATGATATCATGACATGTTTCCATTTCAGGTAATAGTTACAGGAAGGTGACAGAGGTGGCAGTAGCAAAGTTGGAATCTGGTCGACAGATTTTAGGGTTTTGTAGCCGACAAATTTTAGGGTTTTGTAGTCGACAATTTCTTAGGGTTACAATCGATTTTTTAGGTTTGAGAGTTGAACAAATTCTAGGGTTTTGCAACCGACATTCTTAGGGTTACAGTCGACTGTTGTTTAAGATTTGTTCCTAAAATTTCTTCTATAAAAGGAGGGGTACTTCGAGTTTGAGAGTATGCTATGTGAAGATAATGTGCGAATGCGAGTAGAGTGATTGCGCAAGTGAAGTTCGTGTCGAGCAGAGTGCGAAGTCGTAGTTCGAGTCTGCATATCGTGATTGCGTGAATGAAGAGCGCAATGTGTAGAGGTGGAGTTCTAAGTTCAAAGTGATAGCGTGTAGACAACTAAAGTGATCGATCATCCGATTGCAGCAGAGAGTGCAAAGAAGTACACAGAAGCGGTCGGACAATGCGAAGCATTTTGCACAGAAGAGCAGAATGCAGAAAAATAGCAGACTGTAAGAAATAACGTGAAAGTTTTATTCTATAATTTTTATTATCTTTATTGACTTCCAAGTTGCAGCTTGGCATAAGGGGTTGGTGCCTCTTTCCAGTAGGTGCTGGTAAATTAGGAGTTGGTGCTCCATTCTGTTTGAAACAGATAAAGCTAAGGGGTTGGTGCTCCTTCCAGTTGGTGTTGGTAAAAGATATTGTAAAGTTGTAGCTTTGCATTGGCTGGATTTGGATGGTAGTCCAAGCAATCATTTTGAGGAGTAGCCACATTGGTGAACCTCGTTAAATAACCGTGTTGTGTGTGTCATGCTTTCTTGCTACATTTGATATTTCTTTTATCAGTTTTAAATAGCTGCTGGATTTAAAACTATATATATTAGAAATTTTAAAGATCACACCGATTCACCCCCCTCTCAGTGTCACTGTGATTACAACAATTTCTTTGGATATGGAGATGATGAATAAAGTTTACAAATGCAACAATATTGGAGAAGCAGACCCATAGAATTGTAGACTTATGTATTTGGTCTTAGGAACAAATCTTGGGTGGATATCAAGGAAATAATTGGGTAAAAATATTAATTTAAAAATACGTAGCTTCTCTTGATGCAATTAAATTATTTAGGAAAAGAATAATAACCAAAGGATCATCAACATGGAACTTCATATCAAATAGTATATAATTGATATAGACACATATTGGATGGTTAGTCAATGATAGGAATTATACATTGGTTGAAGTATTATCCTCTTATCTCTGAATCAAAATGGAAACCATTGGCCCAATATCCCATGGATAAATTCAATGAATTTATTCAAATTGTTTCCTCTCCTCATATTGGGACCAACTTTATAATCCTCCCAAATCAAATCCACCTACAATTACCATAGTCACCATTATCTAAGGCAACCCACTCTGAACACAATTTGTACCCAATAAAACAACCCACTCACCTTCTCAAAAAATATGTCTACTTGGTCATTTATCCTTACACCATGAATTGGGGGTTGCTTCAAATTTGGCACTTCAATGAGGAAGTACTTGTTCTTTTCTCCTTCCTCCCTAGGCTCAAGTTCATGCTTGGTTTCATTATCACCAGTGGTGGTTTCTTCAATATCCTCCCCACCATGGTCCTTTAGGTTGATCATGGATTCGATGGATTTCCTTCCTAAATTTACGAGTCCATCCTCTCCACCTCAACTTTTCCTACATCAACGTGCTTTCCTATGATATCCCTTATGTCTTTTCCTTTTACCAATTTCTTTGCTGGTAGTTGGCTAATTTACCCCTTCTACCACCACACATGCTCTGATGTAGGTAACTTTCCTTTTTCTCTAAACACTGATAAAGTTGGTGTTATCACTTGCGCTATGGTAGACATGACCTCTACTCATGTCTCCTCATTTAAAGTTGGTAAATCATACCTTTCAAATTTCTCTACAAACTAGCGTAATGGTGTTATAGAAAATATTTCCTACTATAAAATTGGGTGCTCATCATGATTCCATATCTATCTAATATGAGTGTCCCTAGATAAAATCTCTCTACGTTCTCCTCTTGAATCCCTAAAATGATGGTGAAGTATCCATTGTGTCCATTGTAGTTTACACCTTGTTGACATACACTACTATTGGTGTAGCCTACACAGTTTCTCCTCTTCTTCTTGGTTGCTCCATTGTTTCCTCCACATGCATTACTTCCTACAAAAATTATTTTGTTTGCTCTGGCCACTATAATATTCTTATAGTCTATTGTGAAGCCTTTGTTCCTAGTACTTGCAGTGTCACCAATGGTGCCTCCTTACACAATCTAGCCTCCTAAATTTTCTAGAGTGTTCGATTACATCACAACATAAGTCATCCCTCATTACTAATAGTGTTGGCCTTCCACTAGTCCTTTTGCACCTCCTCTAGTTGTTCCAACTAGTGTAACAATTTTTGTTGGTCCCTTTGGTTGAATAAATTTGGTCTTCTAGTGTAATGGCTAGTATTGAGGATTTTTTTATAGAGATGAAGGCTGATGTTGCAACTTCTACCCCATCTATTGTTTCTATCTCTTCTCCTCTCTTCAATTCCTCTATAGCCAGTAACCACTCCTTGGTCCCATTTGAATTTGATTCCTCCTTAGCCAATGCATCAATGTCATCACCTTCCTCCTATTTGTCATTGTGGTTCTTTTTTTCTAACCTTTTCTACTTTTTCCATTGGTCCCATCTTTGTTAGTGGGGCTGCAAAAAATCCAACAAAAATAGTGGGTGCTCATCCTAGCAAATCTTGTGGTAGACCTAGTCTTGGAAACTGAATCTTATTGTACATTACCTCATTTAGAAGTAATGTAATGGAATGAAAAACCATAGAGAAATTGTTTGTGAATTGAAACAAAAAAATTTATATGTTATCTGATAAAACATTCCTCAATCATATTTCACTCTAGCCATGATACCCTCCATGTATAGTATGAGCCAATTGGGTATATCCAAGGCTCATTTTCTAGACAACCTCAACATTACTACATGCATGGTATAATGTAGTTCTTCAAATTTTAGGTTTTGCATCTATAACACAAGTGGTAGTATTCCCAATAATAGGATGATGATAGATTCAAGAAGTGAACAATGTTGTAGTCATGAAATTGTAAACACCAAGGTATGACATAGCTTGAGATTGTATGGTCTCAACTATACAATGTTGACAGTGTATGGTCCAACTAGTTGTACAACACAACAATCATATAATATAGCCTATTGTATGATCAATCTCTTGTACAATCTAATCCTTTGTGCAATTTGTCTCTCGTACAACATAGTACAAGACACTTATCAAAAAATCCTCAACACTCTATATGATAGCAATTGTATGGTAGTCACATGTACAATGCACAAATAATGATTAAGTCCTAACTTGGCAACACTCTTGTATATTTGCCTTCTTATAATTCCACTATCATATGGCTTGTTGGTCATGTGGCCTGCGATTGTTGGAACTGCTAAATTCTTAACTATTGCACCCTCATAGAATCTACCTATGTATGATAATCCTACAATTCTTTCTACATGTAAATTCTATAATCCTATGGCAATGCAAAGTGCTAGTATTCCTATCACCAAAGCAATGATTTATACACCAGGTTATACTATAACACATTAATAATCACACCCACAAGCATTAACAAGGATTGAAAAAAATAGCAATGGTTGATTTATATTATCATTTATTGATTATTATAATCAATAGTATACACATGTGATTACAATGGCTATTATGGCTAACAATGAAAATGGCCTCAACAATTAAACAACAATAGCAATATTCTCTATTCGCCCAAGCAACTTGCTCTCATACATTGCAATAACATAACCAAAGCATAAACCAAAATTGATTGAGACTTCCTCGAACTAACTTTGATCCAAAATGAAGGAAGAGGGGCCTTATGAAGCTTGCCTAGGTAGCACCAAGCAATTCCTAGATAGTGCAACATTTACAACCACCATCCCCAAATCCAACGTTGCATGAATTTTACAATTTCCTAAAGTCTAAAGTCACTTTTCATTATCTCTAATTTCATTTACATTTCATCTTCATTTCACCTGGTTTTACTTTTAATTTCATTTAAATTTATTTATGCTAATATCAAATACATTCCATCCAATTTCATTTTAACAAAATTGCAAGAAAAACTTTGTACAACCTTTTATTTTTTCTTTATCTAGGAAGTAGTTTTATCGCCTACATTTATCCTCTTCTTTTAAATTAGTTGGCATCCTCATCGATGCTTGCTACTTTTTTGTATTTGTTTATTTTTGCTAAGATTTGGCCATAGATGCTCCACCCATATCTGTTATTTGGAGACACAAAGCTTCTCATCCATTCTTCAATATCTCTACATATATACTAAAATGGAGAAACTACAATCCATAGTGATTAGATTTCTTCTTCATTTTGGCTAATTGCACTATCAATTCCTTTTCTCACTCAGTAGCACTCTTTTGCATTCTCTATTTTATCTTAACCTTAGTGTTGGATGTAATAGCCAATTGTTCATCCCTTTCAACAATGAGTTGATCCTTATGCTCTAACTCTTTTTTTTTAAGCCTCATGAAACTATGAATTTATTTTCATTTTTTCCTTATAGCTTATAATGATCTCATTGCACATCTTCATATCTCTCTTTGTTGAAGCAAATTTGTCATCCTTGGCCTTCAACTGTTTATCCTTGCTCTTAAACTATTTGTCTTTGGCCTTTGATTGATCTTTATTATTTTGCCTTAGGCGAGCAGTCTTCGTTGAAAATTTTTCATTGTCTTTACTTCCCTTTTCATCTTCTCAGCTTCTTCCTTCATGGCTTCAATTTTTTTCCTCGTCATTTCCATCTCTTCATTATACTAGGATTAGTGAATCTTTTCTAACCCAACTGTTAACCAATCTATCCAATGAGTCAAAAATTTAATTTAGCTATATACTGGTGCTACTTTTGGTGGAATCTTCCCATACTCCACCTTAGTTTTATCTACTATAAAATGTTGCAATGTACCTAATCTATGTAAACTCTCCTTGGTACCCTATAGTTAGTTGACATACCCTTTGGTAGCTCTTTCATTCCAATCATATTTATCACTTCAACCTGTAACTCCTATGGTTATTTTTCATGGATTTCAGTGAGCTTATTTATCCTCATATCCTCTTGGGCCTATTGTATTACTTTCTCTATTTCATTGTAAACCATGGATTTTCATTGCCTTAGTTATCTTACACAACATATCCTAAATTTTAGTCTTGAAGAGTTAAAAACCTCTATCTTTCCAAAAAATTCATCCACTTGATCATCATCTTGCATTCCTTCTTCCTAAAACCATTTGAAATTGGGCATTTCAATAATGAAATGCTTCTCCAATACTTAGAATATCTCTTCCTCCTCCTGTTCCATATTTAAATCTACTCTAGTTTGTTTTGGTTGTACTTCTCTATTCTCTTCTAGCTAATCTTCTTTATTCTCTTTCGGTTGTGCTTCTTTATTCTCTTTTTGTTGTGCTTCTCTATTCTCTTCCATTTGATCAGGTTGTACTATAGTTTATTCCTACAAATTTGATAGACTTTCTTTACTGGCTAATCTTTGGCTACTACCACCTCTCCTAATACTTCTAATTTTATTTCTCTTTTTTGAGATTTGAGTATGATCTAAACCTGCTTGTCCCTTTCTAGATCTTTAACTCTTGTTTCTCTTGGCACCACTAATTATTTCAATAGATATTGGACTCTTTCTAAGATCTCAAATAGTTCTATAGTTGGCATGGTTACTGATGCACACAAATTCACTTGTGCCCATTTAGCAAGTCTTGTCAATTCTTCCTCCACATTGCCTATCACTATTGGTTCTTCTTAAACCTCTTTGATTGACTATGCCCTCACTTATTCTTGTTGCACAAACTCTTCTAAAAAAAAATTCTTGCAATATTAACCTCTTTTTCTCATGTTATATCCATGTTCGAACATGGCTTATTTACGATCGTTCCTCCTCCCTTCTTTCTTCAACTTGTTGTTCTTCCTAGGTGACGCCCATAGTCACTTCTTCAGTTTTTTGCTACAATTTGAGCTCTAATATTATATTATTTCTTCATCATGGTGCCACCTCCTTCTTTGAATATTCATTATAATATTCATCAAAGAGGTTTGCTCTTTGAATAATATTCTTGGTCCAAATCTTAACCAGAGTAGTCTTTGTTACTAGCACTACTTTAACCATCTTAAAATTATGCGTTCATTCTTAGGCAACTTCATTGGAGTTGTTAATCTAGGCATTTCTAACTTGGTGCAATACTACATTCAACATTATTCCAATGGCATGGAATGCCATAAAAAAATTCTTAGTTTTTTGTCTCAAGAAATTCTTGATTTTGTATAATTACAATACCCAATCATATTGTATATCTTCCACCATGCCTTGCACACACTATGCTAGCCACATAGGCATATCTAATGATCTGGTTTTGCTGATTAGTTTGGACATGATGATATTCGTAACACATCATAATACATCATTCTTCATTTGGCTCTATTTAATCCCATGACTTATTGAACCAAAAATCTTATTGGCATTATCAGGTTTAATAGTTGTTATATCTCAAATTATCCTGTTACATTCTTCTATAAATAAGACCTCCTTCCTCACTCGAATTTCATATTTTGGAAACCCATACATATACCAAAAATTATTTTATAAAACATTACCCTGATGTCTGTATTTTCAATATTCTTAATGCTTATGTTCTTGTTTGCATCATAAGGATTGAGAATGTGCAACAAATATTTCTTAAAAAATTTCTTAATCAAATACTTGAACCTGTGCAATGCATCTTACTTCTACTTGCATCAATGCAACTTTCAACTTATCATTTAGTGGATTCTCTTACCACCACTTCCAAAATATTATCTAGCTGGTTGAGTCTATATTATTTGCTTTAGAGTTATTTTCTCCTTCTCTTTTGCCAGTGAATCACCTTGCCATCTCTGAGACTGTGTCTCCTAGTCCATGTAATGTCTTCTTATGTATACTCTAGCAGCTCTTGTCTTGCATCGAGTCTAACTTCTTCTTGTCTCCTTGGGTATTATCTTCTATGCAATGGATTTAGCAAGCATGTAATCCTTTGTGCTTCTATTCTTCATAAGCACTCACCAAAATCTATTCTCTCACTCATTCTTCATAGGTCGTACATTCTTTCTTTTTGTTGTACATTGACTATTTAGTTAGTTTTTCATCATCTATACGACCAATCAATTGTACTTGTATGACACTCCTTGTGATTGTACAACACTTCTTTCAATTTGTACAATGCTCCTTATTTATCATACAATAGTCTTTGTCCTTTGTATGATGACCTTCTTTTATCATATGGTAGTCTTTTTCTTCTTCTATGTGGTGACATCTCTATGTCACATGATCACTTTTTCTCTCTTCATATAGCAACTTCCCTGTGTCGTATGGTAGCCTTCCTTCCCTCATATGATAATTTCACAATAATTTTTGTATGACACTTTATTCAATTTGTAGTCTTTTTCTCTTTGCAGTATGTCCTTCAATGCTCTCGTACGATGATTTCCTCATTGGCCTAACCCTTGATGTACTTTGTTTGTATGACAAATTTCTTCTGCCTTACCCTTGCATAATTTTTCAAACCCTTAAATGCAACTTTCCTTGAATTACTTTGAACAGTAGGTTCCCCTCCTTGTACAATTTTAATATAGGGGTTTTTGTAAAAGAAAATAAATCATATTTTCCAACTCTGTATGGTAAGTCTCCTTATTTGTATTAGTTTCAATTTCTCTTCCTATTGGTTTTTAGTATTACTGTACAACCTCCTGTACACCTACAATTTTTTTTAATGTACATATATATACATGTGACTTTTTGATGACATGTTAGGGTCGTCATACAAGTCGTATGACCATGTAGACCTGGAATCGCATGACATCCCCTGCTAACATGTCATCCTACTTTTCCATCAGTTCTTTCATCATATAATTCATATGATCCTCATTCTTCACATTCTTCATCGTACAATTCCCTTACTTCAAACTTGTATGATGGTAAGCCATACAATCCTCCCTATGCACTTGACTTATATGACACCTTATCATATAGTCACTTTGTTGTTAGTCTCTTTCTTGATCTTGCGTTATATGGCCATCCTTTCCACTACTTCTTACTGTATTGTGCTCATTTGTATGATTATATATCATATAATCTGCTTCATTTGTATGGCTCTTACTTGGATTTCCTTGAGCTAATTTTACTTCCAAACTTGGTGAGAAATTTTACCCAAGTTTATCTTCTAACTCCTTCATAGACTTGTTGAAATCATGCTCACATTATGCAAACTTGCTCTCCCTCATTCCTAAGTCGATTTATTTTATGACCACACATTTGTGCCATGGCCCTTCCTATAATTATTGGATAAATATCTCTAGCTTGGTACTATCCTCTCCCATATCTAGGTTGTTTGAGATCCATTTAATCCCTCAGCCATTGTGGATGACTTCTTCAATTTGAACATGGTCCTCGAGGTGATCTAAATGGTCCAACCTAAAGTTCATGCCCAACTTGATTTTGTGTTTCTTGATAAATGAATGATCCTTGCAGTCCTTTACATTGATCCTATAACTTAGGGGTAGGAGGGAAATTTATTCCCCTTGATCCACTAGCATGGAGGTCAATAAAACTCTTCCCTTGGTCAAGTTGCCTTAGGCCCCCATGAGGACTTGATTTTCTCCCTGAGTTGGCTAAGTTACCCACTTGTTCCTTTTTTGCAACCTATTGGATTCTTCTCTATTTTAACTACTTGGAGATAATTCTCTCAATATTCTTAATATTTTATCCATAGCCAACAATATTTGAGTCTATATTTCTTCTTCCCAATATCTCTATGTTGTAGACTAAATTAGTATTTTTTTATACTATGTTGAGAAGTTAGAGTCAATACTTGAATTATTCCCCTCACCTTCTCTTTCTCTTTGGATTCTTTCAAGTGCTTCTTTGAAGTATCTCCTATACCTTTTGATTTTATTTGTATTCTTAGTTTTATATTTACATCTAAGTACTATTGTACCTTAGGATGTATTTGCAGTTCTTCAAATCTTCATAAGAGGTCAAAACTACTATTTGAACTGTTGCTTCATATTTGAACTAGGGGAATGCCATCACTACTTGAGTCAATCACCCAGTTCCTTTCTCCATATTATGGAAATGTTGGTGCTTCCTTAATATCTCTCCATAATATCTCGATAATGTCTTCCCTACTTAGCCGATATTGTGTTGGATCCTCAAATTCCTCTTGTGACCTTCCTTATTGCCTTGCACTCTCTTCAACTATTCTTCTTTGTTCAAGTTCTACCTCTTGTTCTTGTTGTATTCTAGTTGCTCGTTCATCCATTCTTTGTATAGTATCATCCAACTTCTAGATGATTTGTGCTCTCATTCTTGCATTATTTCTATGCAAGATCTCCTACTCTTCTTAAAAATTTTACATCTGTTCCCACATTCTTTGCTTTACATGTCTAATTTGAGCTAAGGGGCTATACCCTACCAATTCTTCGGTGCTAACTCATCCTTTTGTAGGAGTCAATATTTTTTTCTCATATACCTTTGTTCTAAAGGAATCGTATGTACACTTGTATTATTCTTTCATTTCGATGCGGTACCAATTCCTATTATTTTATTATATATTATGCTTTCACATTTGTTGTACAAATCCTACTCGAGCTAACAAACTTAATATTGGCAATTTCTCATTCTGGACTTGTCTTGTATCTTCAAGAATAGGTAAATCTTGCTCATATTCTTCTGTTCTATCCAAAACTTGTACCTACACCTGTACTCTTGTTTCTTTGAGATAAGGTGCTAACTCTTGTTGTTTTATAACTGGCTATGATTCCTCTCCTTTTGCAAACAACCTTCTCAACTCCTTATCTTATTTATCCTCTTGATGAATTTGATTACTTTGGCTTGATTCTCCTCATTTGTGAGCACTTCTTGTTCAATTTCCACCTCTTTGATAGAAACAAATAGACATTGAGCTTTTACTATATAGGGCTTTAATTTTGATCCATAAACAGTTTTAGGAATCATTATACTGTCTAGTTTTTGCAACTTTACTACACCATTTTCCAACACCATTTTCCATAATTTTAAGTACTTGGAAGGGACCAAGCCACAATATTTTTATCTTTCTTGGCTTGATCTCTCTCTTACCATTATACTTCAAGACTAAGTCATTCTTTTCAAGTCCATCTTCCTAAGGTGCTTGTTGTGCCACAATTTCCTCCAATGTGCCACTTCTATCACCCACTATGCCATAACTCTTTTCTCATCTAGTCGAATCAATGCCATAAGCCTCCCCTTGGCTATCCTGGTTTCCTAACCATTTTTTTGCCACTACCCTTAAATTGGGTATCATGAATTCTACTTGTACTACTACCTCTTGGCCATACATCAATTGGAATGGCGTATGATTCATTGTTGGCTTAAATATTGTCCTATACACCCATAGGATTGATGATAATTTCTCCTCCTAATCTACTCCTATTCTATAGGTTTTGTAGAGTGTATATACCAAGATATTATTTGTTGCCTCTACCTACCCATTTGCTCTGGGGTAATATGAACTTGACAATAAACGTAAAATATTGAACTTTTGTTAGCTTTTGATGCTATATATTCAAGGAAATGCAACCAAAATGCATAAAATGAGCATGCAATATTGACAATATCTTAAGCATATAACTAGCATGAGAAACTTCTGAAAATACTCATAAAATAACCATTAATGAAAGCTCATGAAAATAGGATCTTTATACAAAATATGGAGACCTCAAATGATCCATTATTGATGCCCTACATTGTATCTAACTTGAGCACTACTCCAATGTGCTCATGCACTCTCACTAACTCACTCAACTCACTCAACTCACTCAATTCACTCAACTTTCATTCTCTACTACAAAGGCCAATATATAATGGAGTATGATTCTTGGCCTTCCATCTTCCTATGACTCATTATATTCCTATTCTAGACTCATGTACATGTGGACAACATGCACATCTACATCATTGTACATTCTAATAATACTTGTGCATTTATTACATTGCTTAAAGTAAATAATCAAACCCTAATATAATACACTCTCCTAATCTAGGGATGTACCCAAGATGGTACATTAGCATGTACCAAATAATGTAATATATTTCAACACCCCCCTGTATTACATTATTTGGTTATAGAAAACTTTAGTCTTCAATATGGTCTTCATCCTGGTTCTAGAACTCGAGCTCTTCTTTTCTGCCGCCTTCATTGTGCTCTTTATTTGTATCCTAATCAAGTAAATAATTTGTATCTTCATCTTGTTCCTTTAGTTCACTCTAATATGTATTCAACTTGAAAGTATTTTCTTTTATCTTCATATTTTCTTTTCTATCATGCTTCCTCTTCTTTCTTCTTCTTCTTCTTCTTTGTTTCTGCATTTTAACTAGTGATATATCTTCTTCATGATGAGTTAGTATATCATCATAATAGTATTTGGCCAGGATTTAGTATTTCATTGCTAATATGTTCATTTTATTTCATGTTTTAAAAGAATTAAAAAACAATTAATGATAGATAATCATCAAACATTATTATGATGTAAATATAACTATATTTTGAGTATTCCACCTAGCTTTGAAATGTACTTCATTAAGATAACCAATTAATATCATAAAATTTCCTTCTTTTGCTTCCTTGAGAAACAAAGAGAATCTTTCTTTTTTACTAGTAGACAAATATTTATATCCATAAAAAGTGTCTATTAAGTTTTGTGAATAAAATTTCAGTTCATGAAATAGTTCTTCATTATCAAATGCATTCCTCACTATTTCATCCATGCTTCTTCTAATTTAATTTTTGAAGTGGAATTCCTTATAGCTCCCTAGTAATATATATTATGAATAGTTTTGATAGAATCTTTTAACTTTCAAAAAACTATTGTGGTTGACTACCTTATGACTCCCTAGTGTTTTGAGTATATGATCAAATACTAACTTTCAATTCTTCAACTTTTGTAGTATGCTTTGTAATTTTTATTTGTAATCTTTCAAATCTCTAAGTAGTATTCATTTTAGCTCCCTATAATAAGATCAAATTTGATAATATTTTTTCAATTCTAGAGTTTGGTAGAAGACCTTGTATCTCCCAAATGTTTTGAATATAGTATGGTCTTGATAAAATGTTTAGCTTTCTTAGTTTTTTTTTAGTTGAATTCCTTTTATCTCCCTAATGTTCAACTTTTACTCTTCAAGATAACCACCTTATTTATTCCTATTTATGAATATAAAGCTAAAAATATTTTTGATGCACTTTCAATTTTTTTTTTGGTTACATAGATGAATTGGTTACAATCACAATTTTTAGTAGGTGCCAGCAGTCAGGGTTCAAACTATCAACGAAGGCTTCCAACACACCCACCATCTCGTTAATGGTAACCCGACGTGAGATGGGGACCGCTAGACACACAGGGTTCGCACCGTCTTCATCAGTCTGGTTCAACACGTGGCATGAAGGGGGACCATCAGACAAGCAAGAAACATATCGCTGTCATCAGTCAAGTGCAACACACAGAGGAGTTGGATCGGGCTACTGGCTATGCACTTTTAATTTTGATTAGATTATTTGTTTTTCAAGACCTTTAAGTTGGATTACTTATGTCTCATTAATTTGAGCAAGAGACTAATATCAAAAGTAAATTTTCCAACTTTCTAGCAATTCTATGTTTTGATTCTATTATCTTTCAATTTTTAATAGTGTAGTTTCTAAATTTTAATAACTTGAATTCAATGTTGAACTCCTTATAAATCTCTAGTTGGAAATTTAAAAACTAAGATATTTGCAAATATAATATTTCTATTTCAATGTATAAATCCTTATGCCTCCAATTTAGACTATTTGTAAAAATATTTCTATTCACTTTGAATGAGGTAATTTCATAACCTTTCTAAATACTTCTTTCTTAAAAAACATATAAGGCAATTAATAATACTACTAAGGTTGTAAAACTATTCCTTATTTCTCCTTTTATCATAAAACCTTGAGTATAGTGAATTAATTATCTTGACTCCAATATTATGCCTTGTATCCTTTGCAAAAGTTATAGATTATATTAAATATTTATTACCTCCTTTAATGTAGTGCTCCAAAGGCTTTCTTTTGCTTACTTTATACTGCACCCTATGTTCTCATGATGTTATCCTTCCATTATGATGCATTCAATGCACTTTGCGCTCTAACTTCAAGCTTTGACTGTGTCTTTTTCTTCCCTTCAATGTAGTGCATATGGTCTATTTTCTAGTGCTTTACTCTCTCATCTTCACTGTCTTCTCTCTGTGTATTAAATTTTATGTATCTCTTTAATGTAAGTAGAAAGCATTACTTTATGTAAATATTGACACTTTCCTTCTAACAAGATACTTGGCATATGTGTTGATGCTTCTTCTATGGTGCCTAGATGCTCTTTGGTTGTTGATGCTTTGTATCCTTGGTAAAACTTACCCTTTTACACCTACAGTGCTTGTAGATGAACATTATAACTTGCTATCTCCTTGATAATATTCGAGTTATCATTTTACTTTCCTCTATAGTGATTGTTTCACTTTCTTGGTGCTTAGACTCTCCTCACGATGGTTGGCACTATGTGTTTAACATGCCAAATGGAAGATTGCAATATTATCTCTTTACATATGATTGCTATATTCTTTCAATGCTTCTCCTTCCAATTTAATTCTCATTAATAAGCAAACTCCAACCTCTTCTATTGCTATTTCTTTTGTATGCATTACACTGGCTACAACTAAAGTGTTCTACCTTATTTTTCCATTATGTAGCAAGTGTTATATCAAATGATGATAATCTCTTCATTGTCCACTAATAATTTATTTTTCTATTAGTTAGAGTATTTATCTAATTATTTTAATTTGCATTATTGATACTCTAGATGTTTGAAATAATTCTAGAAGCATGCAATTGTTCTTAATGATGAAGATGACTGGTTTCAAATGTTGTTAATCCTGAGTATTATCTCCTGAAAGTTAATTTTTCAAAGGTTCTCTATGGATGCCTATGCTATTAGATTTATCCATCCATCATTAACTCACTTTTCTTTTAACCCTTCCATCTCTATCTCTATTCTTTATACATTCATTTGAGCTTAAAATATTCAATATTTGTTAAGTTGACAAGGTATGCCAGTATACTTTGGAGGTTGTATTAAGGTATTTTAACCCTTCCAATGTTTGGTTTGGGCTATGATTAGCAGGTTCTTGCCTTTCAAAATATTCCAAATAATAATCCTAGTTTAGGTTAAGCTTGATGACAAACAAGACCACAACAATACCCTATTCTAATATTTACATGTTTACAATTGTACCATAAGGGACCATGGAGGTATATTAGCATGTACCAAATAATGTAATATTGTCCAACATACCCATGTATTACATCATTTGGTTATTGAAGACTTTACTCTTTAATCTATTTTCTTTAGTCTTTTGTCTTGGTCTTCTTGTCTTAAATTTTTGCTTCGTTTATTTTAATCTTCTTCTTTGATCTTCTTGTCTTCATCTTCAACAATGGTATGGCTATTGGTGTGACATATGAGTAGTGTATTAGTAATTCATCATAATAATACATTTTATAATTTAAATATTCCATATTGAAGCTAACATATGCCGCATTCAAATAATATGTGTCACATATAACATCTTTCTAGTCTTGTCTTTTCTCTTGATAGACCTCAAAGGCGAGTAAAGCCATATCCATCATAATGTATACTTTAGTAGAAAATATAATGGTGTTTTGTGAATTCCACCATGCTCTAAAAAGTTTCTCATGAAGATATTTGATAAAATATTTTGAACCTTTTGTCTTTTGAATTTTTGAGAATTAAAGATAGTCTCATATTCAAATCATTTGATATTTCCTTATTTTCATCAAAATTGTCCATTAAATTTTGTGTATAGAATTTTATTTTGTTAAACATTTGATTTCTTCCATGATAATTCCTTCGAAGTTGAAGACCTTATGTATCCCAAATTTCAAATAATCAATTTCTTCAAATTTGCAAATCAAAATCAAATAAACAATTTTTAAAATCAATTCTTTTGGAGTAGGAAACCTTATAGCTCTAAAAGTTCAACTAAATTATTTTTAAATTTCTTTAATTTGCAAAATCATAATTTTAAATTATTTAATTTCTTTGGAGTAGAAATGCTTACCTCTCCAAAATTTTAAATTTCAAATTTCAAAATTTTTTAAATCAAAAAATTTCCTTCCAATTTGTAAATTTCAATTTATCAATTATCAAAAATCAATTTCTAAATATAAAATATCCTTATAACTCCCTAAATTATTTTCCAAATATAATTATTTAATGACATAATCACTTCAATTAATCTTTATGCAAAATAATTATTTTTAGTATAAATCAAATTTCCAAACTACTAAAGTTAAAAATGCATGCGCTCATAAACTTAAAATATAGAAGAAAGGTAATCTTTGTACCTTGGTGCATGTAATATCCACATGGAAATTATGGCAATGGATATTATCCCTCTATTATCGATGATTCCTACAACAAGTGTAGACTACTCAACAAGCATTATGCTCAAGCTTTTTTCTCCTGAGATATTTTAGACATAACATCATCAATAGCTCGCCTTGACACTTCTATTCAATCTTTGCTCTCTAGTTTGCAATGGTTTTCCAATAATCCACTTATTCTCATTCAGGTGTTGTCATTTCAAACATCTTCACTAGGCACTTAGTCTTTTGGTATTCTTCACTAAGCACTAAGTCTTTCAAATATCTTTACCAGTCACTCAATCTTTCAAGTGCTCAAACTCTTTGATATCAACACAAGGTTGAAACTGCTTCAATATTTTCTATTCACCAAAATGCACTGATGTTCTTTGAGATGCATAAATCCACATGTCTTCACTTGGGCTCTTCAATATTTATCCTTATCAAGGCACTATATATTTATCTAGTTTTTTTGAAGGTGCTTATCTATAACTCTTGATTTCTTATTTTTAATAAAATGGCAATCAAATTTGGCTTTCCTTTTACCTTTAGAAAGTATTTTGGCCTTCTTGTATTCTTTGATTGTTGCTTCCTCTGATATCAACTGTGCTTTAACTTAGACTTAACCTCCTCTTCTCAACTGCTCCTCAATGTCTTATCTCAATTATTCATCCACCTCTTTCTTAAGCCACTAATAGCCCAAATATTTTCCTTCAATGAAATATGTTAGGCAGTAAACATTCAAACATTTTATCAACCAAATTATCAAAAAAATATTTTCCTAATAAAATTTAAATTCACACCATATTCTTCTCTAATGCTAGATTTTTGTCCTAAAACAAATTTTAAATTCAAAAAATTAGATTCACACCAGAATTCTTCTATAATGCTAGCCTATGAAACTATTCAAAGTACTTGTGAAACTTATCTCTCTAGATTCTTCAAATATTTACACCAATTTTTTTTTTGCTAGCAATAGAGACTACTTGAGGTAGCTTTGATACCAATATTGGTTTTTTATCTAGATTAACATAGGTCCCAATATTCAGGATCAAACTATATTATCCAATATTTGAGCATTCAATTATCTATGGCCAATATCATTCATGAAATAATATGAAGAAAACTTATAATAATATTGCTCAAAATATTGTATACAAGCTTCAATATTATCAATGCTTGAATAGATTACATCAAGTAATCTTTTGATATCTCTCATGGAGCTTTGTATCCATAATATAACCTTAGAAAGGTGACTCTTCAATACTTGACTATTGCTCTCCTCACATATCTAGGAGATACAACCTTTCTTATTCTATGTATAAGACAAACCTCTCATACCTTTTGGCTTCTCAGCTTACCACTTGTATACATGACTCTTGAATCTCTATTTACTCTTGCACACTTTATGACACTTTGTACACACTTGCACACATAGTTACACAACACATGTGCACTTTCTCACTCTTCACATTTGCACAAATTATTACATAATACTTGTGCACATCCTACACATAGATACATACATAAGGAGATATATAAATCACAATCCTAAATAATAGACACACATCTTATTCTAATATTTACATTTACAATTATACTATACGATACCATGGGGGTACATTAACATGTACTAAATAATGTAATATTCTCCAACATAATTATGTACCCATGCTACTTTGTTCACAAACTTCATATAAATTGTACATGTTGGCAACCAATTGACTTATTTTCCCATTCAGTATATTATAATTAGCTTTTCCATCAAATATTTTTACCTCAAATTGATATTTTTCTAGGGTATAATACCGATCTGCATCTAATCTAATTAAAGGAACTTACTCTATATGATGGACATGAATTGGTTCTATTAAAATTCTCATCTTACCACCATTCTAGTCACTCAGTAGTATTTGTGTCCAACCTAGGATAAGTATCCTCCTATTTTGGCAATAGAATCTCTTGATAGACATATGCCAAAAGTGGCTAGGAACTCAATTACTACTAAGTGATAATGGATATATATATTTTTATATGCTTGCAGTGTGAGAGGAGGGTTTTTGATTATCTCAAGGGCTTGGATCGGTGTTCCATCCAATTGAATAAAATGCTGACTAATTGGATCATAACTTAGTCCCAATGCATCCACCACCCCTTTTGGTATGATCATAGTATTTGCTCCAAAATCAACTAAATAATTAAAAATCAATTTATCGCCATAGATGAGAGTCAAATAGAATGGCATTGGCTCTTTTTTATTACTCTAGGAGCAAATAATTATAGAACAACATGTAACCTTTGATCATTTGAGGTTTTTTGCTCCTTTAATGCCTCTTCTAAGTGCTTCATTCGTCCTAGCATAATGATTACTTCCTAGAGTGTCATGACCACAATAGATTTCTTGAGGTGATCCATTATATTAAATGAATTTAAAGAATGTATCTTTTGGATAAAAAATTGTGTCCACTTGGGATTGATTTTTCTACCATAGATAGCTAAGGAACATTTGCTCATATCAGTAGCTTATCCTGCATATTGATTTCCTCTATTTCCTCCATTACTTTTCTTTTAGACTTGGTCATACAATATGTCTGTAATTGTGGTCTTATGGCTCCTCCATTAGATATTATGTATATTTCTTCTTCATCCCAAGTTGCTAAAGCTTGTTCAGACAAACTATTAACTATACCTAGGCAAACACTCTTGGTTGGAGCTTGGAAAGTGGATAACTATGGATGAAAGGATATATTTTAGTTTGTTTTAGCATAAGTATTAAGAGGATATAGGTTTGGAAAGTGCCAAGTTTTTAAATTTCTTGGATAGATATTCTACATGGGATCTAATTCTCTAACCATGTTTAGGAAATATTTTGATGATGAAGTTTGTTCAAAGGTATTCCTTTGATTTAAATTCAAGGGCTAAATTGGGTTCTTGTTGGGATTCTAATAGCTATTTATATGATTCTTGAATCCTTGATTGTATGGTTGGAGATAAAGACCAAAATTATTTTGACACTATGTTTCCTTCTATATGTTAATATCTCATTAGAAACTATATTTAATAGACTCTTATTTCTTCTAAAAGTTATTTATAATAGAGGAGACTAGAGCAGGGTGTGTGAGCAAAGGAATGCAAATGACATTTGAGGTTATATGGAATGTTATTGTTTGGATGACTAGAGGAGGTTGATATGGAGATTAAATAGTGGAATACAAATACATAGGTGGCTTAGGAGCTAGCCTTCTCATTATTTTTGACCTAGATGGCTATCTGATAGGCATCTGGAAGAGAGTTTCCTCCCTTGGCCATTATCATCATGAAGATCTTAAAATCTAAGGCCTTCAAATAGTAAATAAATGCCATACCTAGGAGGGAATAAATCTCTTTAGGTATTATATGACATGCCTTGTGAAATTGGATGTTAAAGTCATCCATAGTCTCCATTGATGCTCTCTTTATGTTTGAAAACTATCTCAAGAGAGATACTCCATCTATCTTCTCTTTGAATATTTATACAAATTGGAAAGCAATCTAGTCCTAGTCATTGATTGAGTTAGGAAAAAGAGATATACACTATTCTCTAGCCTTACTTTTGAATGAAACCACTAGTAATCCTAGAGCCACTCTATCACATTATGTAGTGCACCCAGGTTGATCATATTTTATAGATTATCTAGTGGAGTGGTTAGATCTTCTTCGATGTAGTATAGGAGAAACTTTAGCATGGATGTTAAAATATTATCCCATATAGTCAGTGGCATCGAAGTTCTAAGGGGACCTCTATCATTCCATGCCAAAAAGTATTCTAGGTGGTGGAGCAACCATGTTTTAGCCTTGATATCTTCTTCTTGGAATGGCATTGAGTGGAGGTATTTGCGAATGTAAGGGTATATTAGAAACAAAAAAGTATCTGGTCAATAGCTCTTTCACTCATAAAATATAATATCTTTTGCTTTTAGAAGATTCATCAAGTAAATACTATTTGCTTTTCAAGCTAATAGTTTGATATCTTCACTGAAATCTCAATCTAATGTCCTTCTTAATGACTTCTTCTCGATGTTCATTTTGAGTAAAGTTGCCAAGTGAGATTTTTAGATGCTTCAAATAAGAAAATAGGTAGGGAACCTCATCAAAGTCTTAGCCTATAGGTTATTTTGATTGTGGGACCAATTAAAAAGGATCAATTAGGTCCCACTTAAGGTTTCAATTATATAATCTATAACTAGGGTGACATGGGATCATATCCATGAGGGCCTCTAGATGACTTGAATAAACCCACCCAAATTCCATATACCATTATTGAGAAGCATAGTGTAGAATACATGTTTCTTTTCCAATCCATCCAATCACTAGAGAAACCAAATCTAGTAAGGATTTCCTTAGAAAGTCCCAATTCACCTTGTCATAAGCCTTGATAATATCAAGCTTGAGTAGAAGACCTATATTCTAAAAAAGAGAACTAATTACTAACTATTGAATTTCATAACATTTTCTAGAAATTAATAGAATCAACACATTACCTAGATAAAATAATAGCTCATAAAAATAACACACACAATAGTTCCCATAGACACTAAAATAATCACTCAAAGGAAAAAATAACATTCCAAACTATTGATAAAATGGTTGGTCTCAAGGGGTATAAACACCCAATTATGAGGGATTAAACTATCTACCTTTATGTTTAATAATAAAATATTACAATAAATCCTCCTATACAATATGTGGCAAGGCCCAAAGGGCTATACAATAATTATAATACAAAAGTTAACCCTTGCCTTAAGAAACACCATATATTCCAACATCCACCACTAAGTTAAGTGAGGGATATAAGAAAGATCCTTAAAATTCATATCCCATTAAGGGGAACTCTTCTACTACAAGATGCTCCTATTATTACACAAAAAAAAAAAAAAATTTTTAAAAAAAAAAAAAAAAAAAAAAAAAAAAAAAAAAAAAAAAAAAAAAAGAAGAAAAAAAAAAAAACCCCAACTAACAGGGTTTAAGCACTAGGAGTTTTCCCCCTCAAAGAGGCCAAAGATTCTATATTATGATTCAAGGTCCTAACAAGTGATATCAAAGCTCTTTCCAAGGTTGTTTTCTATTGTGACTACCATAGTTCCTACCCTACCATTTCAATTATTAGGTATAAATTTTCATTGTTTTTATTTTTTGTCTTACTATCTTATTAAAAATAAAGTCAACCTATTTTTTTATTCTAGTTTATTGAGTTAGAAACCCTATCCTAGGGGTTTTAATATAATATGGAGGAGTTATTGTTATTGGCTAAGATATAGTTCCTATAAATTTTCCAATGAAGTGATGTAATCAGGATTCAATATCAATGCCTCAGGAAACACCCGTATATGAAATTGAGCTTCCACATATTTTGGGTATATCAAGAGACCCCCCAAGGATTAAGAGAAACCTTTAACCTCAGAAGTTTTTTGATCATGTATCTACTAATAGTGTACTGAGTGCAACATTCAAGAAGATCATCCTCTTGTACTATTAGATAAATCCTTCTTGAGTAGTGGCCTAAAATATTGGTTTGAGCACTATTGTTCATAATTGTGGTATAATAGGGAGCTATGGATAATGCATACACCTTGGACTAGAGTACCCTATTTCTATTGAATTTTTAACCTGAATGTCAAACATCCAACCTAAAAATTGAGGATATTGAAGAGACTACACTATTATAAAATTAATTGAACCAAAATAGATAAATAAAATTATGGTGAAAGTAATAGTAAGGTATCATTTTAGCCAAAGCCAAAGTCAATAACAGTTAATATAGAGTCAATTGAAATTTATATATAGGAAACATAATAGTTAGGGAAATTATTAGTAATAGAGTCTATGAAGTCCGTCATTAGAAATAGTGATTAAAAAAGTCAAATAGAATATTTATCAATAATAAATATTGTAGGGCTTGCTAAGAAGGTTGCCAAACAAAATTTATTGTTTTCATGAATCAAGACTCTAGGAGAAAAATAGACAAAACTTGAAGAAAGTACTTGAATAGGAAAGTGTTTGGGATACTGAAAATACCATCTCAAGACCTATCCGATTATGATCACATTTTCAAGAATATCATTTTGAAATATCGCACCCAAACACTTTTTTAGGATCAATACTAAAAATATTGTACTAAAGTTTAGTTGAGTACTCACTGCTTTTTAAATAGTCTTTTATAAGCATGATGTGGATAAGAAATATTTATTTTCTATAATAATTTTAGATACTCCTTGAAAATCAAGGATTTATTTAACATAAAGCTAAGCCATATCTTTAGATTCTAATGTATTTTTTGTTGTCAAGAAATGTACAACATTGGCCATCATTTCTATGACCACCAATATACACTCATGATTTTTTTGAGTTAACAGTAATCCTAAAATAAATTCAATGGATGTCATATCTCATTTCAATCCAAATATTACATGGGTATATAATAAGAGTGAGAGACGTTGATATTCTACCTGTACATACTCACACCTTGCAATGGACTCTACAATGTTTCTCTTCATACCTGTTTAGAAAAATGATTTTCTCATATACACACATATTTTTCATCTTAGATAGGCTACATATGATACCTTATGAGATTCATTCAATACAAGAATTATCAACTTGTTTTTTAGTGATACATATAAAAAACGTGAAATCTAATCAATCCATCATAATCAAAGGAATAGCCTATAAATTTATTTTTATTTAATTCACAAAAAATCTTAGCAACTATAACTTCATAATAGAATGGATCTCCCTAAAGATTATGCTTGGGTTAATTTTAAATTCTAAAGTTATCACTATTGAAACACATATATGTCTTCTACTACTCAATATATCTATGACCTTTTTTCTTTGCTCTTAATATAAGAGATATCAAAATCATATTCAGAGAGAAATTTCATACATCTATGCTATTAAGGTTTAGATCTAGTTGAGGGAAAATAAATCTTAAAATTTGATGATCCAACTTTATTTTGAATCTTTGTCCTTGAAAACAATACATCCATATCGTAAAAGCATAAATAATTACAACTAACTATATATCATGTGAGGTAATTCACTTCATAATCAAATTTCCATGATTCATACACAATGACATGTCCATTCTACAAGAAGATATCCCTAATACTTCCTTAGGGATATAGCCATGATTCATACACAATTACATGTAATCCTAAAAGAAGAAGCATCCATGCACAATATTAAATATTTATTTAGATCTGGTATAGCCAATAATAGGTGTACTAGTCAATAGTAATTTTAGTTCTTGAAATATTGCCTCACATTTATATGTCCAAATAATTTTATTCTCTTTTCTCTATAGATATATGATAGGATTAGTTATTCTAAAACAAATATTGATAGTATCTCGTCAATCCCATAAAACTTCTAACTTCTAAAATGTTGGTAGGTGCTATATAGACTAAGTTAGACTCAATATTTGATGACTCAACTAATATTCCTCCTTTTTTATATCATATCCCCTATAGATTATATCATTTTTTAAAAGAGTATTTGAGATCTTAGAATATAGATTTTATTCTCTAAGACATTGCAAAACGGTTTCAAAATTAGATCTAGATTGAGAAGTCTTTTATCACACCAAGTATCCATCCAAATAAAAAAAATATCCAATTCCTACCATCCATATTAGAACTTTAATCACCAGATCAATTGATTTTTTAAAATTATTCCATAGTACAAAACCATCTAGTATTGATAATATAGTAAATATTAAGCTTGGGTCATTGGGTTCAACATACTTAGAAGAATTCTTGCCCATTATTTTTTACTCTTTGTACAATATTCAAATTACATATCCCCTTAGAGCTAAGTTTGTATTCGTAAGAACTCTTAAGCTAAAATCTACCCTAGTTTTATCATCATACACCTTGCTCCATTTCACCAAAGGAAAATTCGTTCTATCATGTAATCCTGACCATAAAAATGATTGTATAATACAGACTAAATTTTTTTATATTAATTTTGGCATATTATAAAAGGACATATAATATTTTGGAATGACATGTAAGACTGATTTTATTAGTTGCACTCTTCTAGCTAATGATAACCTTCTACCTTTATATATTGGTAGTTTATTCTAAACTTTACTTATAACTCCACAATTCTATCATCATTCTCCCATCAAATTAGGGAATCTTTAGATATGTTGGTAAATTTACCTCTTACATTTAAATAAACTATATATCCCTGCTCTAATTCTAGCTAGAGTGTTTAGGAAGTAAATTTTAGATTTTTCTATTAACATTTTGCGCAAATGCTCTTTTATATTTATTTAATAAGCTATTCAAGGCTTTGGTATCATTTTATCGGTCCTCCCAAAAAGGTTTATAATATATACAAATTTTTGATGGGTGATGTTGTCGATCTTAACACTAGCCTTAATTATTCTTATTAGCCTATCTTTATATGTATTCTTTAGGTTCATTCTCAAAACTTTTTCCATAATAATGAATTGGTGTTAGAGGATCTCCTTGTCTAAGACCCCTCTTGAATTTAAATTATTATGTTACTAGTCCATTGACTAGTACTAAATATGATACTATAGAGACACACAATTTAATCCAACTTATTTCTTTCCAAATATAAACTTTTCTAATACTACAAAATAAAAATGCCATTTAACCCTATCATAGTCTTGTTAGAAATAGAGTACATCATTTGGATCATGTAAATGTATCTTCCAAGATACGTACTTAGGAAATTAGATTACTTTAGGGGGAAGTTATCTAGTTACTTTATGCAATGTAATAAATACACAAGTGTTAATGTGCAAGTTGTCCCTTGCATAACTAGGTAGAGTGTTGGCCAAGTAACCTATTTTGCTTATATAAGGAAGGCCTCACTGTTATATAGATATAGATTCGGGGGACATAGTTTGAAAGTGTGATATCGATGTCTTCCTCTGGAATAACATATTATTCGTGTTTGATGATAGAAAATACTAAATCATATAAGAGATCAATAATCAAAGGATGATCACTAGGTAGTGGAGCTTTTGCAAGTTGATCAGCTATTACCGGACCTTTAGTGGATTTTTGACTAATGAATTCAAGATTGAATTCAGTAAGTAACATTATCTATTTAGCAGTGCAAATGTTTTTGTAAGTGTGAAACATCATATAACATAGAGGATTTTCTTTAGCTATGACATATGTTGTGTGACTAAGCATGTAGTATCAAATTTTCTTAGTGGAAAAACAACCTCTAAGCATAGATTTTCTACATAAGCATGTCTAGTTTCATAGCTTACCAATGTTCGACTAATTTAGTAGACAACTTGCTCTCGATTTTCCTCATTATTTTGTGCAAGCATTTTCCCTAATGCAAAGTCTATTGCTAAGATATAAATATATAATGGGATCCCTAGACAAGGAGGAGCTAAGATTGGTGAAGAAGTTAGGTATTGCTTAATATTATTGAAGGCTTTTTGGAACTCATATATCCAAGAGAATGGCACCCCTTTTGTAGTAGGTGATTGAATGACCTACATTTTTCAAAAAGTTGCATAATAAAACAATGGATTGATTGGATCTTTCCTTGTAAACTACATAATTTCTTTAAGTTAGTTGGGAAATGCATCTCCATGATGGCCTTGACCTTATTTTTGTCTACCTGAATGCCTCTTTTGGAGATAATGAATCCTAGAAGTTTGCTCGAGGTAATTCCAAAGACACATTTCTTGGGGTTCAACCTTACATTATGCTCTAGAATTCGATCAAAAAATTTCTCCAATACACCAATGTGCTCTTGTCGAGTTTTACATTTATCCAATAGATCATCCACATAATATTTGATAATCTTAGGCATGTAATCATGGAAAATATATGTCATGGCATGTTGATAAGTAGCGCTTGCATTTTTTAGGCCAAAGGGTATCACCTTGTAAAAAAAAATTCCCCAAGGTGTAGTGAATGCTATTTTATGTTGGTCATCAAGATTTATTAAAATATGGTTGTATCCTAAAAAATCGTCCATAAGAGAAAGCATTTCATGGCTAGTGCAGGTGTCGACAAGAGTATCGATTTTTAGGAGAGGAAAGTCATCCTTGGGACATGCTTTTTTATATCTCAAAAGTTAGTGTAAATACGTAATGTCCTGTTAGGTTTTCAAACGGGTACCATGTTTGAAAGCCACTTAGGATAGTCAATAGGAACTATGAATTTCATGTCTAAGAGTTTTTGAATCTCTATTTTTACCAAAATGGCCATGGTAGGATGCATTCTCCTAAGTTATTTTTTAACCAAATTAGCATCAGGTTGTAAGGTAAGATTATGGACAACCAAACTAGGGTCAATGCTGGGCATATCATTATAAGACCATGCAAATATGTCCTTATTCCTCTTGAGGAGAGTAATTAATTGCTCTTTTTCATTGGTTGATAAGCTTTTTCCAAGCTTGACAATTTGGGGGTTGTCTTTATCTGAACTAAGGTCCATATCGATGGTATCTTCAATGGAAATATGAGAACCTTCTCAAGTTTATGGGGCATAGGGATTAGATGAATGTCATATAGGATATCATCATTTTATTCAAGCTTATCCTCATCTATGTTTGCATATAAAACATTAGGATTTGAAGGTGAAGGTGAAGGCGAAGGTAGAGGGGATGGAGGAATGTAGTTGGCGGAAGCCCTTAACAATTCCTCAAACAAGACAAATTTAGAAAAGGATGGAGGTGAGGAAATCTAGTCCATATCAATAAGGCTTATGTCAAGTGGAATTGGTTTAGCCAAATCGTATGGATTATGAAGTGGGGTGAATAAATCAATAGGATTCATGTTGACTTATGGGCAAAGTGGATAAGGTTGGATGGAATGGATGGAATCGGTGCTAGGAGCTTGGTAAACTTGGATAGTAGCAAGCAACACAAATAAATGCATTTAACTAGATGATGCAATTCTAAAAAAAGAAAAATGTTTTTGTTTATTTTTTATTTATTTTTTTGTTTTTTTGGTAGTGGTGAAAACCACTATTTTTGTGTTATGTACATATGTTACAAATTTGGCTTATGAAATGGCTTAATGGAATGGAGATGGTGGTTCACCAGTGGGGGTGGCTCGCTCTTGTGGAAGAAGCAAGTGTAAGATGGGCTCATGGATGGGAAACATATTGAGATAAAACTCATCTTGCTCAGTATGGGGAATAATGGGCTCCGATTGTTTTTTAGATTCATTCAAAATTATTGACATAAGTTTGAATTCTTCATGGATTTTATTTTTAGAATCATCAATATGGAGGGCTTCTTCTCCTGAATTTAGATTAAGCATTTGGAAGGCTTGTTCAAGATAAGAGGTGGTGGAAAGTGGGTGGTAACCTAGACATGAACGATCATGCACTTCTTGATATGGAACATCAATGGACTATGAAACTCCCTGTTCATGCAATCCTAGGCCATGACCTTGCTAATTGACTATGTGAAAATAGCGAGATGGAAATCCCCATATGTTTGGAATTTTGGCAAGTATAGGTTCTTTCATTTCCTATAGGGGTGCTGGATTTGATGAAGAATCAATCACCCATACAAAAAATGTATGCTATTTGGAGCTAAACCCATGTTATATACTACTCCTATGGATAAATGTGGGTCACGTGTGCGACCAAAATCCTTAGCCCTAGGAATGGTAAGTTGTGTGATGGTGATGTCTTGGACCACATATTCACCAATATTGATATTAGTGAGGTGGACCTTGACTTGGGAAGATATGGAAGGACCTTGGTTGGATGATGGCTCGGGGAATGATGAAGATGATGTCTCATAATTCGTTAATTCAACTTGTGAAATATTATTTGATGGTGATGGATTGGATTGGGAAGTTTGTTGAGTGGATGATGATGATGTGGATGGCAAGGATGATGTGGTGGATTGATTGTGACCACATGTGCAAGTAGTCAATGATGAAGATAATGGGGGTTTGGTTATAAGGGAGTCCTCAGAAATGAGATCCTTTAATGAAGAAATTGATGAAGTGGTAGATGTATTGGCTGATGGTGATAGGAAAAAATGAGTGGAAGGAAGCATGGACTCATATGAATTTGAAATAAAATTGCAATACTTGAACGATTCAATATTCATTGGTATGCAATGCACCTATCCTTCATTAACGTACTTTAAGCATTGATGTAGTATTGAAGGAACACATCTCATTTCCCTCATCCAAGGTCTTCCAAGGAGCACATTGTACGCCATGGATCCTTCCAATATCAGAAACATAGTGTGTAATATTTTAACCCCTACTTCTATGGGTAAAAAATAGTACCAACTATGGAACACAAAGCATCATTGAATGCTTTTAGGGTGAATGATGACTTAGTGATATGAGATGGAGGAATATTCAAGTGGTGAAGGATGGATGTCGTGATGATATTGATAGAGGAGACTGTGTCAATTAGAACTATTTTAAAAGGCTTCTTGTCAATTAAAGTCGTGATATGCAATTGAGGGTCTATGGATTTTTATGAGATTGGCTTAATATCAAAGTCATAGAATGTGATGGAAGGCTCCATGCATGTTTGAATGCTCCCTAAAAAGGTTTTGAAGGAATTAGAATATTAAGATTGTAGTTAAATGAATTTTAAAATATCCATTAATGCCTCATGATGTGGGGGATATTGTTGAATTAACTCATAAATTGACAATTTGGAGGAATTCATATTTAGACTTGTGGTTAACTGGATACTCAATGAAATAACTGGTCGTGGTGGATGATTGATAGGTGGATTTGAAAAATTTTATTGGCTAGGGATATGGATGGATGATGAAGGATTGGGGAAATTTGAATGGGTGGTGATGTAGGAGGTTGTGACACACTAGAGGTGGTTGCCTTACATTTTGTTGATTATTTCTTTGACCTCTAGTGACCACATGAATGGCCCCTACAAACCCTTAGTATTTTTGGACATGATTGACTTGATTAGGAGGAGTTTTGGTGTTAGACCCTCCTATGTTTGGTTGTACTTCCTCATGTGAGAAAGTGGTGTTTGAAAAATACCAAGGTTTTGCTTTTGTTGAGCAAGGGGGTTTTCAAGCTTGATTTCCCCCAAGTCAATAAGGTCTTGCACTATGTCTTTAAATGTATGGAAATTATTATTATCATATCCATTTTGACTATGATAAGGATAAATAGATGTTATCGATAGTTTTTACTATGTTTAGTGGGATCATATGGTCTAATTTTGGGTAAAGCAATTTTTTTGTGTCATACAACCTTTGAAAAAGGGAAGCATTTGACTTGGCTAAGGGGGTGTATTGGTGATTTTGTCAAATAGACTATCATTAGGGATGGTTTTCTACAGCTAGCATTGTGTTTTGCATGGATTGAGTTATTGAGGGTATCACATGATAAGCATTCTTTTACGGTGGTTGTTGCACTGATTGTTGTTGAGCCATTACTGGTTGGCTCATGACCACTTGATTAACATGATTGGGTTGACTGGTTGGGGTAGCCTGTGTTGATTTTGGTTGGCTAGAATGGTTGCTTTTATATTGACCCTTATTTTGCCATTATTTTTTATTAGGCTTAAGTATTTCGTATTGGATTTTTATTTCCTTGATGAAACTAGCCTGAGCTAAAGCTTCCTAAAATTAATGATACGTTTGTAGTTGAAGCATCCAAGAGATAGATTTTAAGCAAATCTTGGTGAATAATTTTATTAGCTCATCCATTGGTAGGGTGAATGGAAACTTTGTAATGACAACCCTCTAATGGTTTCTAAAATCATAGATAGACTCATCATCATGTTGTCTTGAAGCATATATATTAGACAATGAGACTTTCTTTCTAACATTTAGCATAAAACGCTCAAAGAATTGGTCAATCAATTGCTCAAAAGTATAAATACTATGATTGGGCAATTGGTTATACCACTCTATGGTATCTCCTCCTAATGTTTGAGGAAATTTTCTGAGCATGAGAGCATTGCCATTTTGAATTCTAAAAAAAATATGTACAAACGTGCTCACATGTTCTTTGGGATCCTTAGTTCTCTTGAACTTGTCAAAATTAGGCATCATAAAATATTCCAAATATTGCAGTTATGGTATCGAAGGATGAATGGGTTGATTGATAAATTGATGTAAAGTTAATTTATGATTTGTTAAACCAGGGGTATATTGTATCAATTGATCTATCTGCTTTTGAATGACCTTAATTCGAGGGTATTCTTTAGGAATGTGGAAGCCCTGAATTACCTTATTATTTTGAGGTGGGGTGGAAAAATGCTATGGAGTGACTAAATGATGTTGATATTGGTGATGATAACTAGGTGATTTTTATGGAAATTGATGAATGGGATATTTATGGTGAAAATATGGGAAATTTTAGAATGAAGTTTATGTATGAGGGTTATTGCTGGGTTGGCCAATGGAAATAGGATGGGTAGTACTATGACTTGGTGGAGGGACAGTGATAGAAACCAAAGAAGACTGTTATGTCCATGATGGACCTTGGTTAATGAGAACAGTTTAAGCAGAGTTTGGTAAAGGCTTAGGATTCACTTGCACTTGTTGTTGAGCATTTTGAAATTGCTTAAGCAATTTATTCAATTGTTCCCATGCTTCATTAATCTCTCTATCAGAAATAGAGGGTATGGAAGTAGATGGTATGGAAGATATGGTTGGGGGACAAGTTATACTTGGTATGGTAACTTGTGAGGCTAAAATTTATGAAGAAGAATTTACATGTACTTAAAACAAGGTATTAGTGTATGTGGATGTGTATGAAGTGCTAGGAGCATATGAGGGTTGGGGAATGGTCACATGAGAGGAAGGTGAAACTGATGCCTCAAAAATAGGGTTAGTGTACACATGGGTAAATCTGGATGGTGGTTGGGAATAAACAAGCTCTCGCTATGAATTAGGATCCTGTCTAGGTGAGTTAGGGACTGACTCTAAGACATAGTTAGAAGACTTCATAAAAGCTTCTACTCATGGCATATCTATGTGGGTAATTGTTGGCAATTTTGGGTACTTTGGGTACATTGCCTTTGCTCAAGTGTATAAGTTGTCATTGATGTCAAAAAGCTCTTGAAGGAATTTGATTTGATGTCAAACAATTTGTTTTGATGAAGGTTACGGCATGACAGTTTCAAAGGTCTTTTGTAAACCCCAAGTTGGCAAGTTTAAAGACTACAGGTGGATGCATTAGTTTAATGCATTTGGGTCCACGAGGAAGTATTTATTTAAATAATTAAAAACCTTGTTAAGGTTCCTTTTAATTATTTTTAAATAAATATTAATTTATTGTTTGCATTGGGTTCTCCTAACCCATGGTGCAAATGTCTTAACTATGATGGCGCTATGTTCTAAGATTGTGGGCGCTAGCCAAGACCTCTACCGATGTGTTAAACTCCTCCATCGACGTGTTAAACTCCTCGTCGACATCAAGAGTTTATGGGAAATATGCATATAAATCTCCCATGATGAAGATCAAAGATTATACCATCCGCATTTTCAAAAAGTGTTGCTCGTTGTGATTTCACGATCTGATGTTTGATTTCTTCCTCACTGTGATTTCGTGATCCGCTATTCGGATATCCGTCGTTCATTTTTTGTATCCACCGTAAGGTTTCATCGTCGTCGTTCGCGTCAGAAGACAGGGAGGCCTACTATTTATTTTAGCCCTAGCATAGAAGGTACAAGGGAAATAGAGTGAGGTTTAAACCTCACCGGATGCCTTTGGCACACCGATAGCGGCTAGGCTGTTGGCATGCTACCCGAACGGGAGGTTCCACATTCGAATAATGCGAAAGGGTTTTTCTTCGTTGAAGTGGATGTAGCGGGTGGTGTTAGAGTTCATGCGCAATTTCTCCATAGCACTATTTTTGATGTTGGTGAAGGTATTTTCAAAATTGATTTTTGTTAAGTGTATTTTTGCGGATGGAGGAAGTTTATTAGAGAGAGAAAATAGCTTAGGAGTTATAAGGAGTTTGAAGCTTGCTTTATTTTGATAAAATATTCTTTTGAAGGTGTTGTTTGCATTATCTTATTGCATTCTTATGAGAGAAAGTTTATTGTTGATAAGACTATAAGGGAGAAATAAAAGCATGATGTTTTAAGGTTAGAATTGCTTCTTGTGTGAAGTTGTGAAACCTTAAGTGGGCAGCTTTGAGATTGACATTAGCTTTCATTAAATTGGTTATAATCAAGCTATTATTTACTTGTTTTAAAGTGTTGGGCTTACTTCTTTGTTGATGATTTGAAAAGTTGTTTTGTGCTTGGTGATTTGAGTTGGTGGATGCTTTTTGTTCAAATAATGTTGGAGAGAAAAGGAGTTCTACTTGTTTCCTTTTCTAATGTTGATTATGAAATGCTTCAAGGTAGTGTTTTGAGTTAAATGGTATTGATTGAACCTTGGTTGATGAGCATTTTTGTTGAAGCCCTAATTGATGGTGAAAAGAACATGAGTATCAATGTTATGTGATTCTTTGCATAGTTGGCAATTGTTGGGGTTTCATGTTCTTGAAAGAAAGCATTCTATCCTATCCATTTCAGATATTGAGTTGAGTTTTCAGCTTTGAGATTGAGATTGAGCTGAGTTGATTTGAGTTGAGTTTTGAGATTGGGATTTGAGTATAGAACATATTGATTCTCTAACAATTCTCTTTATGCTTCTATGAGTTTGACAAATCACATTGGGTCTCTAACAATTCACTTTGTGATTTCCTACTAAGAAAGTTTTCTTGGTGAGCTTGCTAAGTTTTTGGACAGGTTCCGATGGGGACTTATGAGCAGTTTTGGACAGGTTTCGATGGGGACTTGTGAGCAGATTTGGATAGGTCCTAGCAGAGGACTTGTGAGCTGAGTTTGATAGTTCTATCAGAGAACTTGAGGACAGAGGTGCACTGGTTCTATGAGAAGAACCTGAGGATAGATTTGGCAAGTCTTTGAGAAGGCTTGTATGCAGAGGATTGATTTGTTCAATAGTTGGACAGATCTGATAGACAGAGGAAGACTTGTACTAGACTGACTGACTATGTTTGGTACAGGTTCCTGAGCTGCTGTAGACATGATCATAGAAGGCAAAGGTCTCTTAGGCTAATCATTGAGGATAGGAGGTCTTCGGTGGAAAGGAGTTCCATGTGCTGGCAAGAGGTAGAGGTAGTTGATCTTCTGAGGGATCATTTCCAGAGCAGAGGGGAAGGTATCTCCTTTGAGCAGAGGCTCATAAATTCTGATTGGGGGAAGGTATCTCCTTTGAGCAGAGGCTCATAAATTTTGATTGGAGGAAGGTATCTCCTTTGGGCCGAGGCTCATAAACATTGTAATTGGGAAGGATTCCCAAAGAACTTTGAGATAACTTTTAGAGAAAAGTTTTGTGGACATAGCCCAGCCATTCTGGGTGAACCATGTTAAAATTGGTGTCACTTTGTGGATGATATTGTGCATTGCTTTGATATTGCTTTTGGTATATTGCTTTACTGTTTTGAAGTATAATGGAAAAAGTAAAAAGAGGTCTTATATTGTTCACCCCCCCCATATTAGTATAAGATTGTGTTCTTCAATTGGTATTAGAGAAGGTGCCTTCGAAAAGTTTAACAGCTTGAAGGAAAAGCTAGTAAAGAACACAATGGATCTTTCAAGTGGCAATGCAACACCTATTCTTGATGGGTCAGATTTTGGTCTTTGGAGTGCAAGGATGAAGGTTCATCTAATGGCACTTGGGAATGAGGTTTGGGAAGTGATTGAAGATGAGTACATTATTCCTAAACATGGTCCTAATACTAAAGAAGAAAGGCTCCTACATCACAGCAATTCAAAAGCAATGAATGCAATCCTGAAAGGCTTACAGAAAGCAGATCTCACCAAAGTGATTCACTACAAGATAGCTAGTGAAATGTGGAATCAGTTGAAGGTGGTTCATACAGGTGATACAAATGTCAGAAAGGCCAAGTTGAGACACTTCAAAGGTATGTTTGAACAACTCAAGATGAATGATGATGAAAATATTAGTGACTACATGCTTCGTATGGATGAGGTTGTTAACTCCATGAAAGACTTAGGTCTTGAGCTTGCTGAAAATGATGTTTGTGATAAGATTTTAAGATCTCTTCCTAATAGATTTAGTGAAAATATTTCTATTATTGAGGAAGCTAAAGATTCGGATAAGTTGAAAAAGGATGAGCTCCATAGTATACTTGCAGCATTTGAGTTGAGAACTAAAGTGAAGGTTGATGTCAAGAAAGTTGCAACTTTCAAGGCTACCAAGAAATCCAAGGGTAAATAGCTTCAAGATAGTGATGAGTCTTCTAGTGATGAAGAGGCATATTACAACAAGAAAGGCAAGTTCTCTAGAAAGAACAAAAGTATGAAAAATGTAAGATGTTTCAATTGTGGAAATTTTGGTCATTATGCTACTAACTGTACTATTCCCAAGAATGAAAGTGATGAAGATAAATAGGATTCTAAGAGCAAGGATTCTGAAAAGCACAAGCATCACAGGAAGAACAAAGATGAGCACAACAATCAAGGAAAGAGGTATTCTCACAAGCACAAGAAGAGTTTCTACCTAGACAAAGCAAGTAAGTGTTCTAGTAGTGATAGTGAAAGTTCTTCAAGTGATGATGAAAATGAGATGTTGTTCATATCAGAAAAAGAGGAAGAACCAAAACATAGATTCATTATCATGAAATGTCTTAGATGTAGAAACTTTGGTCACCTTGAGGATGATTGCACAAATAATGATTTGGTTTCTAGTATGTATGAGGATGCTTCAGAAAACTATAAGGAAGATGCATGTATGGTTTTTGAAAAGGGTAGCACCTCTAGTGATAAGAAATCTGAAAAATGCTTTGATGATTCAAAAGGCAATCAAATAAAGGATCTTGAAAGTGAACTTATTAGTGCTCTTAGTGCTTTGAAAAAGGAAAGAGAGAAGAATGCTAGACTCAAGGATAAGTTAGATGAATGTTGTATGGAGAGATATGATCTTATAGAAATTCTTGACTTCTCTATAGATAAGACACAAGAACTCAAGGATGAGTTAGAGTCTAAGGTTCTTGAGTATAGTGAGTTAGAACAGAAAATGGCTTCTTTGGAAGAGGAAACTAAAGAGTACAAGGATAAGCTTTACAGGTTTCAAGATAGCTCCAAAAAGGTTAAGTCACTCATCAAAGGTCAAAGAAAGACAACGAGATAAAATAGGCCTTGGTTTTGTTAAGCCACATAAGGAACAAGTTGGAGAGTCTAGTAAGAGACTCCAAAAGGAAGAGAGTTCTGATGAGAAAAGTATTTTAGAAAAGGAGTCCTTGAATGATAGATGCACAGAAATAGAAAACAAAATTCAGAATGAGAAGAAGAAGTTTTCAGAACCTAAGAGGTCAAATAAAGGAAAGTTTCAAGGCAGATGTTTTGCTTGTCACAGGTTTGGTCACATGGCTTCACATTGCATGGCTCAAGTGAAGGAGGTAAATGATAGTTTCAGAAGTGCTAGTTACTTTCAAGGGTATTGCTACTCTTGTAAACAGTTTGGGCACAAGGCAGTTTATTGCAAGGCAAATAATAGGAACAGGTTTGGTCAGAACAGGTTTGGCCAGAATAGGTTTGGTCAGAACAGGTTTGGCCAGAACAGGTTTGGTCAGAACAGGTGGATTCAAAGATCATGTTTACCTCAGAGAAACAACATCGTCAAGTGTTTCAAGTGCAACAATGAAGATCACATAATCAGACAGTGTAGAGCTGAAATTCCAGAATATAGGAACAGGAACAGTGGCATGATCAGGTCCAAGGATCAAGGCATGGACAAGAACAGGGATGAGAATAAGAACAAGAACAATGACAAGAATAGGAATATGGGCAAAGAGTTCAAGAGAAGGCCCGACAAGGAAGTTATAGATGCCGATGATGATCGGTGCCTAATGGGAGTTTTACTCCCACCCCAGAATTAATCACCTCATCAGGAAGTGGGGGAGGGACTAAGATAAGAGGCTCATTCTTAGTCTCGAGCCCCAAAGGTGACCCTTTGCCATTGATGACAAAGGGGGAGAGATATGAGTAAGGAGGAGAGTTTCAAAGTGAAGAGGAGAGCTTCAAGTCAGGGTGAGCAAAACTTCAAAGGAAGATTCTCGCTTGTGGGCACAGCTTGGTCGGTTGTTAGCACAGTTGGTTTCAGTTTTGGCTCTTGAGAAGTGTTTTCAGTAAAGGTTTGCCATCAATGACAAAGGGGGAGATTGTTGGCAATTTTGGGTACTTTGGGTACATTGCCTTTGCTCAAGTGTATAATTTGTCATTGATGTCAAAAAGCTCTTGAAGGAATTTGATTTGATGTCAAATAATTTGTTTTGATGAAGGTTACGACATGATAGTTTCAAAGGTCTTTTGTAAACCCCAAGTTGGCAGGTTTAAAGACTACAGGTGGATGCATTAGTTTAATGCATTTGGGTCTAGGAGGAAGTATTTATTTAAATAATTAAAAACCTTGTTAAGGTTCCTTTTAATTATTTTTAAATAAATATTAATTTATTGTTTGCATTGGGTTCTCCTAACCCATGGTGCAAATGTCTTAACTATGATGGCGCTATGTTCTAAGATTGTGGGCGCTAGCCAAGACCTCCGTCGACGTGTTAAAATCCTCCATCGACGTGTTAAACTCCTTGCCGACATCAAGATTTTATGGGAAATATGCATATAAATCTCCCATGATGAATATCAAAGATTATCCCATCCACATTTTCAAAAAGTTTTGCTCGCTGTGATTTCGCAATCTGATGTTCAATTTCTTCCTCCCTGTGATTTCGTGATCCGCTGTTCGGATATCCGTCGTTCATTTTTTGTATCCGTCGTAAGGTTTCGTCATCGTCGTTCGTGTCAGAAGACAGGGAGGCCTACTATTTATTTTAGCCCTGGCGTAGAAGGTACAAGGGAAATAGAGTGAGGTTTAAACCTCACCGGACGCCTTTGGCACACCGGTAGCAGCTAGGCTGTTGGCGCGCTACCCGAATGGGAGGTTCTACATTCGAATAACATGAAAGGGTTTTTCTTCATTGAAGTGGATGCAACGGGTGGTGTTAGAGTTCATGTGCAATTTCTCCATAGCACGATTTTTGATGTTGGCCAAGGTATTTTCGAAATTGATTTTTGCTAAGTGTATTTTAGCAGATGGAGGAAGTTTATTAGAGAAAAAAAATAGCTTAGGAGTTATAAGGAGTTTGAAGCTTGCTTTATTTTGATAAAATATTCTTTTGAAGGTGTTGTTTGCATTATATTATTGCATTCTTATGAGAGATAAAGTTTATTGTTGATAAGACTATAAGGGAGAAATAAGGTGTATAAGGGATAAATATTTATTGTAATTTTGAGAGTGCTTTTGGTTGATTATGGAAATGAAAGCATGATGTTTTAAGGTTAGAATTGCTTCTTGTGTGAAGTTGTGAAACCTTAAGTGGGCAGCTTTGAGATTGACATTAGCTTTCATTAAATTGGTTATAATCAAGCTATTCTTTACTTGGTTAAAGTGTTGGGCTTACTTCTTTGTTGATGATTTGAAAAGTTGTTTTGTGCTTGGTGATTTGAGTTGGTGGATGCTTTTTGTTCAAATAATGTTGGAGAGAAAATGAGTTCTACTTGTTTCCTTTTCTAATGTTGATTGTGAAATGCTTCAAGGTAGTGTTTTGAGTTAAATGGTATTGATTGAACCTTGGTTGATGAGCATTGTTGTTGAAGCCCTAATTTATGGTGAAAAGAACATGAGTATCAATGTTATGTGATTCTTTGCATAGTTGGCAATTGTTGGGGTTTCATGTTCTTGAAAGAAAGCATTCTATCCTATCCATTTCAGATATTGAGTTGAGTTTTCAGATTTGATTTTGAGATTGAGCTGAGTTGATTTGAGTTGAGTTTTGAGATTGGGATTTGAGTATAGAACATATTGAGTCTCTAACAATTCTCTTTATGCTTCTATGAGTTTGAAAAATCACATTGGGTCTCTAACAATTCACTTTGTGATTTCCTACTAAGAAAGTTTTCTTGGTGAGCTTGCTGAGTTTTTGGATAGGTTTCGATGGGGACTTGTGAGCAGTTTTGGATAGGTTCCAGTGGGGACTTGTGAGTAGATTTGGAGAGGTCCTAGTAGAGGACTTGTGAGCTGAGTTTGATAGTTCTATCAGAGAACTTGAGGATAGAGGTGCACTGGTTCTATGAGAATAACCTAAGGATAGATTTGGCAAGTCTTTGAGAAGGCTTGTATGCAGAGGATTGATTTGTTCAAGAGTTGGATAGATCTGACAGACAGAGGAAGACTTGTACTAGACCGACTGACTATGTTTGGTATAGGTTGCTGAGCTGCTGTGGACGTGATCATAGAAGGCAAAGGTCTCTTAGGCTAAGCATTGAGGACAGGAGGTCTTCGGTGGAAAGGAGTTCCACGTGTCTGGCAAGAGGTAGAGGCAGTTGATCTTCTGAGGGATCATTTCCAGAGCAGAGGGGAAGGTATCTCCTTTGAGTAGAGGCTCATAAATTTTGATTGGGGGAAGGTATCTCCTTTGAGTAGAGGCTCATAAATTATGATTGGGGGAAGGTATCTCCTTTGGGCCGAGGCTCATAAACATTGTAATTGGGAAGGATTTCCAAAGAACTTTGAGATAACTTTTAGAGAAAAGTTTTGTGGACGTAGCCCAACCATTCCGGGTGAACCACGTTAAAATTGGTGTCACTTTGTGGATGATATTGTGCATTTCTTTGATATTGCTTTGGGTATATTGCTTTACTGTTTTGAAGTATAATGGAAAAAGTAAAAAGAGGTCTTATACTGTTCACCCCCTCCTCTCAGTATAAGCTTGTGTTCTTCAGTAATATGATGATCAATGGTTGGTGAGGTTGACTATACTTGAGGAAAATCCATTTGAAAGACTATGGATGACAAGGAATGTGAGGGACCTGCAGATAAATCTTCCTATGTCACATTTAGGAAATATAACATAGAAGTGGTGGGGTAGGTGGATGAAGGTTCCATTGAATTATATTGATTTAATACTTTCTTTTGTTTTCTTGTTAAGATCATAAAGCGAATAAACCAAAATATAGATTATGTAGTAAAATAAAACATAAGATTTAAATTTTACAAGAAAAAATAAACAATCACTGCTAAGTTTTCTTAACACGTGTGTCTTACCTTATTTATTGATTATATACTTTTAATGTGAGTTCATTTTCTTAGGTTTTAATCTTGTGTGTTTCAAATGTGCTAATTTGAATTAATATAAAGAAAGGTAAAAACTATGGCTAAGATGAGACAACGATATTCTTCCTCATGATGAAATATAGCAAGTTTTCTCAAGGGTGGCCTAAGGTTTCTAAGGGTAGATATTGGTGGATGGAGATGAAATCCATCGTCACCAAATCTCAAGCAATGGCTAGTGATGAAATCTGGCCACTATTGTTAAATGTGAAGTGTGCAGTGTATGATTCTTTCTAAAAATTTTGATTTGCTATTGTGTTCATACAATGTTAGAAATATAACTACTTTCTATAGTATAAATCAGAAGCCACTACTCAGAATACCAATTTTTCCAAAGGATGTAGAGTACACCACTTAAGACCCACTCTAGATAGCTAGGGGGTTTGTCTACTCCTACGTATAGAATCACCCAAGTACAGGGATACTTTTGGCATCTGAATAATATTCCTACTTAGACCTACAAAAATAAGAATCCCTAACCCTATAATGCAAACTAATTATGAAAATTTTCAATTCACATGAAATTAGAATGCAACATTTTTCAATTTCTGAATACAATAGAAACCATAAAATTCAAATAGAAAGTGTGTATGGATGCAAATGACTAATATGAAACCTAAGATGCAAGCTAATATGAATGTTTTTTCTATATTAATTAATGATGTTCCTTTTATATTAGAAACCTGAAAAAATGTAAGATTTCCATAATACATAAACTATTCGTGTGGCTGAGATAAAAGCATATCGGAGGGTGGATATTAAATCTAGGTTGTGGCAAGGATTGATGGAAATGGATGGATAGGATTAAATAAAATTGGATGACTAGGATTAATTCACTTATATAAATATATATTTATTATATATATATAAATATATGTAAATAAAGGGTGGAAATGGCAGGAAAACCAAGATGGATGATAAGTGGCTAGGTTTTTGTGTCTACACATAAATTTATAATAGCTTATGTTAAGATTAGTGTATATTGATAATAAATCAGTTGAAGGTCAAGTGAAGTGAATGGTCTAAGGACTTCACCAATTCAGGACAAATAAATTCACTCCTAAAGGTCATGACACTTTTGCCTAGAGAAATACAACATTCACTCAACCTAGAAAGTACCACAAAAAAATATACAGTAGATCTAGAGTATTTATGGTAATCAACATGCATATTTTGTAATTAACACTATTTAGTTCTGGTTAATACTTTTACAAAAATTCAAGTTCCTTCACAAAAAATAGTTAAAAACATCCAATATGTAACTTTGCTGATATTTCTTATATGAATTTAGCACTCAAACTTGATCAAGATATAATTGAACAAGTTTGTAGCTACTTAACTAACATCAACATACCAATTATTGATGTCAAATATACAAATCCTAATATATTCTCTTCACCAAGTTCTCTTTGTTGATCACTAGTTGCATTTAATTCTTGAATGATTTATTTTAAAAGTTGATCAAAGGGTATTTATATGTGTTTGATGCAAGGAAGGATACTAAGTTGTTGCTATATGGCCTAAAGAAAAAATTCTAGTTCTATATTTATAAATTCAAAATATTTAGTGTGATTTCATAATATAAAGTTATAAATGGGTTCATAATTTCATATATGATGTCATAAGTGTTATCACCACTACTTCCTCTACCTAGTTTCATGTGTTATATTAACCTTGATTGTAACTTGGATTTTGTTATATCATATCTCAAACATGTAATTGTTTATCTATAGATGATAGGCCTAGTTTGTGTAGTGTTTGAGGGTATTTAGTTGTCATGCATAATGTAATACAATAATACAAAGATACAATAATATCTGATGAGATATCTAAATGAAGATAATTACAAGGATTAACCATGACCAATATATAACACATGCATAGATAGAATCCCATGTGGATTATTCATTTTCCATAGTTATACATTTAAAATCTTGTGTAGAAGATAACATACTATCACAATGCACTACACAACATGCTATTAACAATATTGTGAAGGATCAGGAACAAGGTATATAACAAGATGTGGTAGAAGGTAAACAAACAATTATCATACTTATATAACCATTTAACTACTTGCAACTACCCTCATAAGACACAAAAGGTACCCATATTATGACATGCTTTTTGTTACATCACACAAATATTAAACATAGCATATGACTCCACAAATTAGCTCATGACTAGTTCACATAGAAAATACTCATGCAATATCCAAGTTACTATGATTGATTGTATCAATGATGATGATGCAGATCAAATTGTCTTCCTATATCTACCTCCACTTTATATAATTTATTTCCTCATTGATGGACAAGTTGAATTAGTAAAAAGGTTTCTATAAGTGGGAAGTGAAAGTGGGTGGCCTACCCTACTAAGATCCCAACTATTAGATGCATTTAAGGGATTGCTCAAATATCTAATGCATCTACTCCTTGTAATGGTAACTCCTAAGCCACTTTCTCTAATCCAAGTGCAATGATTCACATTTAAATCTCAATTGAAAATTCAAGTTTGAAGGGTGCTTTGCTAGTTCAATGATATGCTAGTCATGGTTAGTAAGATTTTGGTTGTGTTCCACCAATTAGTTTCAAAAATCTATAATATTTACCCTATATTGTTTGTATTTTATTAAAAATGATATGCTAGTCATGATTATCAAGAAGTTGTTCTCATTCCATTAGTTATTGGTGGAACTTTGTAATATATACTCAATATTGTTGATTATTTTATTGCAAACAATCTACCTACAACTTCTATTTGAAATTTTGTTTAACCTAACATCGCATCTATCGACCTATAGTTGATTTTCCTTTTAGTGATAGTTCTCCTTGTGAATACAGGTAGTCATGTATAGGCTAGCATAGTAACTTTAGATTTTTAAGGTAAGAAGTTAACTTTGGTTAGTCTGAATGAGCATGAGTGCAGGAAAAGTGGAATGAAAAACAATAGGTGGGTTGAAATAGATAATGATCATTTTCTCCAATGACATCCCTCATCTAATTTTATATGTATTGTTTGATTCCAAACAAGAATGTTTGCATGCTATCCTATGGCCTCCAATTGTGTGCACCTACCTTGTCTAGTACTATTAAATAATAAACTAATCTTATAAGTTAGTTTTGTGGACTAACTTTTTGACTTTAGGATAGAATTGATGATCAAGTCATGTTGTATGTGATTAGGTGTATGTATAATCTGATAAAAAATTATTAACTCTAATATCCTTAACTCCAATATTTGAGGGACACTTGAAGATGGAATGCCCACATGTTGCTCTCAAAATTCAAGAACTATATCCTTGCTTGGTTGCTTTAATTCCTCTTCAAAAGAAATATTTATGGATGCCTCATCATCCTCATCATTAGAAACACCTTCTTGAACATGCTTCTATTGACCAACTTGTGTGTCAATTTGTACTTCATTGTGCTCAATCTCTAATCTAGGTTACTCTAGTGTATGCTAAGTTTCGAATAAGTTATTTGTTGTTATTATCTCATGAATGGTATGCAAATATATTTTGTATTGTGGTGATATTTTATCATCTGAAACACTCTTAAGGATTCAACTTCACACTCTTAAGGATTCAACTTCATACCCTCCTGAGGAAGTTGCACATCCTTGCTAAGATTTTAAACCTTCATATGTTGAAGTTGATCCTACGTAGAACTTTACCTTTATGTCACTCACTAAATATCAAAGTATTCAAATACCATGTATGCTTCTAAGGTAATGAATCAATGAAATGAGGATCATTATCATGCATAGTAGGTGGATGACTAGGCTAAGCGATAAACACAAGATACTTAACAAGATTACCCCTATCCAAAGTCATCCTACTAGGGTGTGGAAGAGGATCTTCATTAGAAAGCAAAACAAAAAATCTTACACTAGAAGAGTAGAGGTACCTCCTTAAGGGATACCTAGGTCAAAGCTCATACTATAGTGTTTGTTCACTATTGCTCTCTTCCTTGCTTTTCTCAATATTATCCTCTAAAATTGACGTTGTCTTTAGAAGTTTTGTCTATGTAGGGTTTTTTCACCTTCATGTGCAATTTCCTTATTATGGCAAGTCCTACTACTATAGTATTTGCAATATGTACTAATTTTTGGGTGATTTTGTATTCGTTACCACTAAAATATTGTTGGTCTACCATGCTTAGGTGGTACTGGAAAATCACATATGGTGATATTGATGACTTGAACTTGCATTGAGCTAAGAAATAAGTTAATGGCATGAAAGATGATGGAAAAAACACACATATATATTGTATTTCATTATAGTAATATTGCATCCTTTCAAAAAATAAGATTTCTAATCATATTGAACCATCAATAATCCTCTATATGTACGATGCTAGTCAATATGGCATGTGAGAGGCTCTCGACTCTCCCACTTGTATAGACATCATAAGGTCCAATACACATTTATACTCATAATTACATAGTAGTTGTAGTTTAAATTCCTTGTTGCTATGAGAATTCAATTTATCCTTGGGATACATTGCTCTAACATCATAATACCATGTAAATAGGTTTAACACTTGCCATGAAGCAATTCAAATTCTTGATAACATAACTTGTTGTCAACCTAAGTCCTTCAAAGTCTGAACACCATTACAAAAGCAATGATATTTAAATTGATTTGCAAGAATTGTATTCCAACACTAGTCTTTGCTTTGATAGATTTTAGTGTTGTACTAATGCAACATCTCAACTAGGAAACAAGTGATAATGTAATGTATTTGCTCAAATGACATTCACAAAAAGTGTTTAACATATGCATTGCATAATGCAACCTTCCATTTATAAATTTCATGAGGTGTTATACATCATTTGTGGAACTTGTTTCCAGAAGGTATCTACTAACATAATCCATTTTGACATTGCCCTAAGTTCCTACACTACTTCACTTTCCTCATTGTCTTCATTGAGTTTTTTCTACAAAAAATTTCACTAATTTCATGAGTCATTTATCTGCTTTGCAAGTGGTCTTTAATATTCTTTAGATACTCTATTTCCACATTGATACAATTATGGAACTTAAGTATTTTATTAGTCCCACCACTTGCCAATGGGGTATCAGGCTTAGAGGTGCAAACCCTCAATCCATATTATGTGGGATTCCTCAGTCCTATGAACGAGTCAAAGTATGTGTTGGGGGGTAGTTGGCCCTCTTGATTTCTAATAAGTTTATTTGATGCTCTTATTTCTAAAAGTTTTTTGTAGTAGTATATTTTTGTAATGGAATTTTGATCCACTTTAATACATGGTCCTCCTTAGTATAGTGTGTACGTGTGTTAATAATCCCAAATTGATCTAGTTGTAGACTTGAGTGGATAATGAGCCCCATCACTTTCCAAATTCCTTGTCATTAGGGTAGTAGGTTTAAAGGTGCAAGAATTTGGTCCAAATTATATGGGATTACTCATCCCTATTGGCATCATGTCACGACATGTGTGTGAGGGGTAACTAGCCATCCTAATTTCTAATCAATTCATTGTGATGCTCTTCTTTCTACAAGTTTCTAATGGAATATTCATATTGTGGAATTTTATTCTACTTTAATACTTGGTTCTCATTAATGTATTATGTGTGTATGTTAATAATCCCACATTGACCCAATTTGGGACATAAGTGATTTATGAGCCCTACTAATTATCAAAATATTTGTAAGTGGGGTAGCAGGCTTAGACATGCAAGCCCTCAATGTTACGTATAATGGGTTTCTCAACTCTATTAATATCTAGTCATATCACATGTATGTGGGGTAGGTGGCCCTCTTGATTTATAATTGGTTCATTGTGATGCTCTTCTTTCTACAAGTTATGTGTAGTGGTATATTCCTATTAGAGTTTTTTTTCCACTTTAATACCTAATTCTCCTTAATGTAGTGTGTGCATGTGTTAATAATTATATATTGGTCTAGTTTTAGGACTTGATTGAATTATGAGCCCCATAACTTTTCAACTCTTTGCCAATGGGGTAGCAGGCTTAGGGGTCCAAGCCTTTCATCCCATTTATATGATATTCCTCACCCCTATAAACATGGATTTGTGGCATGTGTGTAGGGGGAGTTGGCCTCCTTTTTTTTTTGGACTGGTTCATTGTGATGTTCTACTTTTTGCAAGGTGTTTCTAGTGGTATTCCTATGATATAATTTTTTTCTAACTTAATGCATAACTGTCCTTAGTGTAGTTTGTGCATCTATTAATAATCCCACATTGATCTAGGTGTGGGACTTGAATGGTTTATGAGACCTACCACTTGCAAAAATCCTTGCCAATGGGATAGAAAGCTTAGAAGTGTAAGCTATTTATCTCATTTATGTGGTATTCCTCACCCTTATTAATATTAAGTCATAGCATGTGTGTAGGGTTAGTTGGTTCTCTTGATTTCTATCTAATTAATTGTGATGCTCCTCTTTCTAAAAATTGTAGTTGTAGGACTTGATTGAATTGTGAACCCCACTACATGTCAAACTCATTGTCAATGGTTTAGTAGATTTAGAGCTCAAGCAATCAATCATGCTTCTATGGGATTCATAACTGCTATTAACATTGAGTCACATGTGTGTTTGGTGTTGTTGGCCCTCTTGATCTCTAACCATTTCATTGTGATGCTCTTCTTTTGCCAAGTTATTCCTAGTCAAATATTTGTAGGATGGAATTTTGTTCCACTTTAATACCTAGTTCTAGGTGAAAACATAGGTAATTGAATTTGCTACTCTCTATGGTCTATGTTACTCTCATTTCATGTCTCTTTCCAATGAGAAATTACTTCTATTAAGATTAAATCTTTTATGGTTATATTTTCAAACCCTTTTTGAGTTTGGTATCTAACAACCCTTGGAAGTAATTTCTGGATGATATTAGTTAGTTGGAAAATATCATAAGTAAAATTATTTACCTTGTGGTGGTTGGCATAATCAAAGGGAATGTGATCAATATTTTATTGATTGGTGTTGATGACTTCCCCCTCTATATGTTGATTGCAAACTTGCTCTATCCTAGCAAAGAGTTAGTCCATGAAATTTGGATGATTACCTTTTACTAAGCTATTTGGTATTCTTATTGGTCAACTTTTTAATCAATTCTACTTGTCATTTTTTTTAATTTTTGAATCACTAAAGGGCCAAGCCTTTCTTTGGCCCTTCCACTTTATAAAATCTCCTCATCAGATGATTCCACACACTTGTCAAGCAATTTTTAGGTCCCAACTGTAGGGATATGAATTGGTGCATGTGCACACATTTGAATGAATGCATGTGTATGAGCACATATGTGCATGGATGCAAGTAGCACGTATTGGTTGGTGATACATGTAAATAAGATATCTCATATGTAAGTTTTTTTTACATAGTGTTGTATGCCATGATATATTCTAGCTATATTGTAATGTGTTATGGAGTATATCTTAATATTTTGATGCATATAGGTAGTTTGGTGGTAGTTACAAAATTAATCATTAATTTGTCCTATTGTATCTCTATGTACACCATCTACATTGGTTAAGGGATGTTGGTTGATGATGCTTGTTGAGGTGTGATGGCAGTATATGTTGGTTAATTCAAGTCTGTGTGTTGTATGCTTCACTAGACCATTATGTATTGTAGATAATTAGGTTGTGCAACATACATATGTATGCAATGCATCCACCTATATTTGTGAGTTATTTCCATTGTAAATGTTTATTTCAACTTTAGATAGGCTTTTTATTTTTAGCCTTGTTCTCATCCTCCTTGATGTCTATTTTGGATCTTGGGACTTAGCTACTATTATTGATGTGTCCAAATAGGTGCTCCTCCCATATTCAATATCTATAGTTTCAGTGTATCATTCTCATCCTTCAATATTTTGGTATAATAATGGTATCTTGCTCCATATATACCATAATGATTGGTCCTCTATACAAATTCAACCAGTTTTTCTAGATTTTCTTTCTCCCTCTTCATATAGGCTTCATTTGTAGCTCTTTGTGCCACTTTTACAAGTTGCTTGACTCTTTCTACAATTATGTAATCTTTATGCTCCAACTCCTTGGTCTTTGCCTCCACCAGTTATTCTCTTGATTGAGCACTCCAATTTTTTTTGTGCAATCATTAAATCATGTTCCTCTTATGCCTTTGTATTTGTCTCAACCTATTGTTTTAAGGCAAACACTTATGCTTTAGCTTCTTGCTTCAAGGTGACTAGTTCTACCTTAGCTTCATCTTTTGCTCTCATTATCTCCTCATTTGCTCTCATCTCTTCATATTGGATATCATATGCATATTTTAACTAGTTGAACTTCTACAGTTCATAAGCTAACCATTCTATACCAAGAAAGTAATTCTTCCATAGATCTTTACTAAATTGAGTGAGATTTTCTTATACTCCACACCTACTACATATTCTAGACAAGGCACTAGATTGACTTCATCAATATATATTTAGACTAGTTCCCTATATATCATCATGGTTCTTGGTGGTAATTCCTTTATTACAACGATGTTACCAACCTACAATTCCCATGGCTATTTTTATTGGATTTTTGTGAGTTCATTTATTATTTCTTCATCTTGAACCCATTGTATTACTTTATTCATTTCTTCATACACCATCAATTTCCACATTTTCAATTGTCCAATGCAACCCATCATGAATTCTAATCTTGTACAATCTAGAATCTTCATCATGTTATCAAAGAGCACCTCAATATATTCCTTCGCATGCTCTCCCAAGTCTATTGGATGTCTAAGATTTAATACTTCAACCAAGAAATATTCACATATTTCTACTAGGATTTCAACCTCAGTATCTTCCTCAATAAGATTCTCCTCTCTATTTTCTTCACCATCACATCTCATATTGATGATCTTATTTGCTTTATTGACTTTGATATAAGTTGTTGCATGATGCTATCCATTTGGTACTCCTTTATTTATCAATTTATATTTTACTATTTGTTGCCTTCCTTTCTCTACTTCTATTTTTTTTGGTATTGTGTCCTCCTTTGTTCATTGTTTTCCTTTTCTTGTCACGTTGGCTAGAATTGGTTCTTTCCATACTAGCTCCTCTATTGTGGATTTTATTTCAAACAAAAAATCTTCTCACAACTAAGGTTATTCACATTGATATATATACCACTCAAACTTTACATAAATTCCAGGTGATTCAACTCACATCTTACTTTTTTCTTCCACATAAATCACATCCATCACATTGTGTATCTCTCTATCCATATCCATAACTTTTTTTGTCTCTATACCTATTGCGTAACTTCTTTTTGTGTAGTATTTTCCATAGAATATTATTCTTTCTAAGAGCCTTCTTCAATATCATGAACTAATATCCTATACCTCTTCTCTGATACTGGTTGTTTTGGTTACCTTTCAACATCATCTGAATCCTTGCTTGTCTTATCATCTAGCAAGTCCTTCCTCTTTAGTATTTTATTTGTTCTTATCAGAGTAGTTGCTTTTGATTTTGAGAATGACATCACATTGAGCCATCCCATTATTGTAGGATTTTCCTCTGCTATCTCCCTTGGAGGATACAAACTAGGAAACTATAACTTTTTTGTGTCACAACATTCATCAATAATGTAATAGCATGAAACATCATTGAAAATTTATTTGGGTATTGCATCAAGAAATTAGTAATGTGCTATAATAGTTATGATTCCAAATCATATTCAACACATTTCATTGAAACAAGCCATGTACATATCTCTAAACATTATTGTTTTACTTACAGCTTGGACACTATCACATTCATGGTGCACTACAAATTCATTAATTTTAGTTATTGTTGCTTTATTCCATGAATACCATGCTTCATCACCTTTGTTTCTTTGTTTGCATTCATAATGGTAAGTTTAAAAATAATTTTATTCCACCATATCTGATATATTATATTTTTTTAACTGACTATCCATGCTTCAATAATTCAAATATTCTTTGGAACTTGCTAGGTAAAAATACTACCTAAACCTTCTTGTCACCAATATTCAGTTTGTTGGCAATTTGTAGTGGATTATATATCTCCAACATCTGCAATAGGTAATTATTCAAGAATTCCTTGTCAAATTTTAGAATATGCAGTATGCAACTCACACTGGCATTCCTTAACACAACTTTCAACAAGTGATTGTATGTACTTGCCTTATACCACTTACAACAAAAATATCTCATCGGCCATTGCCATATAATTTCCTCTAGTGGTATTGGTATTCTTCAGTGGTATTGGTATTATTTCTCTTTATATCATAATTCCCCCACTCTCTGCTCCTCTAGAGTGTTAGCTCAAGGTTCTCATAAAATTCCAGTATGTTGCCTACGTCTACTCTACTTTGTGTCATAACCATGCTCCTTTTCTCATTCTTGTATATTATTTGTGAGACTTATTCTCACATTGGTTCTAACACTTTCATATCTCCTTCCTACTCTTGTTGGATTTCTTCTCGATTCTATTTTTTCCCACTCCATCATCTCTTGAATGTGGAGTATTTTTTGCAACTTCTATTTCAAATCTCTACTATTGTTTGTACAACCTCTGCTATCTACTACCAACATTGGTATAACACCTACCATTTTACTCCACTTGGTATGACACATACTATCTGCTTATAACTGGTATGGCATCCTATTGGTATGACAACCTTCCTAGTTGTACAACCCTCATTTTCCTATTTGGTATGGTAGTCTTTATTTTTCAATTGGTAGTGCAACATTTTTATTTTGACTAGTATTGTAGCTCTCCTTGTCTGACTAGTATGAAACCTGGTAGACTTGCACTTCGTACAACAACATCTATATTTTAACTGGTATGACAATATTTTTAGCTATTTTTATGGCATGAATCACCTCAACAACTACCTTGCATGAGTTGCATGACAACCTCCATTGCACATCTCTACATAATTTGCATTACTTTTACCATTATGTATTCTACACCATTCATCTATGAATTCTCTTGCCTATTTCTAAATAATATTCATGCCCTCTCCCCTCTACACAACTACAATTATTTTCAAAAAATACTTCTATGCAGCAATTTATCATGGTCCCATTAATTTTTTTTTAAGCAAAAAACCCCTTGCGGGGCCACCTTGGTCTAAGTTACCACTAACAGGGGGTTCTACATCGTCAAAGTCACCCGGGAGTTGCACCCGACCCTGCCCGCACCAACATTATCAATTGGATTTTGGATACCCAATTCAGATTTTTGGTAGGGTGGATATTTGAACTTGGGACCTCTCTTGGAGGATTTCCCTCTCCTCTCCAACTCACCTACAACACCTGGGTAAAACTAATTTATAGTGGAAAACACCCATTTCGAGGTGCCACTTTCAACAAGTTGGGCATAGGAGGAATGGAGCCTTGTCGACCTCTACCAACACATAGGATATTCCTAACTATACCATATATCTGCAGGATGGAGACAAGGGTAATGGAACCTGGGTCGGCCTCTACCAACACCCAGGGCATTTACCACTGCACCACAACAAGCAGATCAAAACTAATTTATAGTGGAAAACACCCCATTCGAGGTGCCACTTTCAACATGTTGGGCATAGGAGGAATGGAGCCTTGTCGACCTCTACCAACACATAGGACATTCCTAACTATACCATATATCTGCAGGATGGAGACAAGGGGAATGGAACCTTGGTCGGCCTCTACCAGCACCCAAGGCATTTACCACTACACCACAAGTAGATTCCCATTATTTTACTTTCAATTAATGGCCTCTATTGTTGTTGTTTGTTGGTGGCTTCTCCTATTACCAACAACTCCTACAATGCCTATGTGTTGTAACTTCTTCCACTTGCTACTCAGTCATTCACCTTAGATGCACTCTATCCTCCATTTCCTACAAATGTTGAACACAATTGAATGACTCGAGCCTCCCTATGTACATCTATTTATAGTATTAGCCGAAGGTAGTTGCTACTCATGCATCTATTTTCTAGCCATCATCTCACCACCCTACAAGAAATTAATTTTCACATTTTTATTTATCTTTTTCTCTTTTATATTTTTGTTTTTTTATTTTTCTATATATATATATATTCAAAATTGAAATGTTCCCCTTTTTGTGTCTAAGTGCAATGTACAATTTGTACAGTAACGATAATTGTTGCTTCAATCATTTAGTCTACCAATGAATCTCTCCTGGAATCGGTGAACATCTGCCTGATCTACCATTTGACTTGTATTGTGATATTTTAACTCTACCATGCCATTATCAACATTTGTCATACCACCTATCATACCAATTTATTTCCTTGTTGTTCCAATGTCTACACCTATTTTACCAATTCTTATGTCATCCATATGACCTAAATAGATATGACACCCATTGGTATAGCCTTCGCTAGTACAACCCTCATTGGTACAAGCTTCATTAGTATGGCCTTCACTAGTAAAACCTTAATTCAACCTATTGCTTCCTTAAATATTGTATGATAATCTTGGTACCTATTACATCCAATCAAGTACTTCATTTTCTTTCTCTTGCCTTGGTCCTTGTCATCATCTTCTAAATATCCTTCACGATGATCTAATTTTAGGTTTATTCCATGAATTCTCTCTTCTAATCAAGCCTCCCTAACTTGGAACTTCCTATTCCTTCATCCAAGCTATTTGAAGCTTTTTTTTATTCTACCCTTGATTCCTCAATTATCTATTACAACATGTTTAGTTTGGATGTGAACCAAGAGGTGGTCTTGACAAGCCAACTTGCTAGTTATATCATATTTATTTTTTTCATACATGAACAAGAAAATATATGTGTAGCCTTTCTCATTGATCATGTGGCCTAGGTGTAGACACTAAAAACTAGTCAATCTGATTGTGCTACCAAAATTAGTGACGTTGCAACACACCAAGGCCCCTAGGGCAGCCCTTAGGAGGTATACAATAGTTCTAACCACTTAGTGCAAGATTTTGAAAGGTTCTAGGACACTTTTAGCACCTTTTTGGTACCCTTCTGCTATTCATGCCACCCTGGGATGAATACATAACCTATTCGCTCCACCCCAAAGTGAATAACAACATTCACTCTAGGGTGTAGCGAATAGCAGGTTTGACTAGAAAAAAGTCAAACCTGGACAAATAGAACCTACCAATGGTCACATTTCTGGTCCATAATGGCTAGGAAGGTAGGGCACGCAACATATTAATGCTCCAGTCCATGAGGGAGGCCAAATTTGGAGATTCTCTTCTCCCTCCAATGCATGCCACCCCGGTGGCCAAGTGGCACCTCATGCCTCACATGTCATCGCATGCCTTTGGACCCCAAATAATCCTTAGAATATAAAGTGGAGATATTTTCCACACCATAGGAGAATAGTTTTTTGATAGCAAAGCAATGATGTACTGCCAAGATTTTCTCCCACCCCTTTTGTGCCTAATTTCCCTTAGAATCTCTACCTAGCGAAGGAGGTTTGCGAGTGAACTAGGAGGCATAATTTGTTACCAAAAATTGAACTATCTAAGTGATTTCCACATAAAATTTGATGACAACACATATCATAGGGTTTTGCATCATTCCCAAATGGAATTTGTGGTAAAATCAAGGTATATTTTGTGGGTGCTCCACCTTGGGGCACCCCCCAATTTGTGACAGTCCTATTTGCCCCATACTATAATGAATATATATCTACGCATAATTTTTTTATTGTTTTTAATTATATATTTTAGGAATTCTTATATGATGCTACAGTTCAAATTTTATGTCATTCTAAGCTATAATGGTCGTGATATTGCATTTTTAGTGTTTTGCAGGGTCTCTTGTAGGTATCCGACGGTGATTTGAGCAAACACCCAAAATGTGACTGATATTAAAAATATGATCAAATGGGGTTTCTTAGAATAGAATTGTATGTATTCTGTCCAATTTTCATTCATTTTGGATATGTGTAGGGTAGGTAATTGCTTACTTTGGATTTTTGTAGGTTATGAATGATCATTTGGGTTTTGAAGCCCCATCACATGCAATTTCGGTACAATTTCTGGTGATATATTTCCAAAACCTTATGCTTCACATCTCTATGTAATTTAATAGCATTTTCAGTTCATTTGATACTTATTCTCACTATTAGCTATCTTACCCCTATGGGGATTACATGCTTTTTATCACACACACTTGCTATTTGATGATTCTGGTTTCCTTGTGTGTAGGTGTAGGTCATTACAGTGTATTGGGAGGCAGCCTAAGACATCAGAGATAATTGAAACAAGTGGAAATAACTTTGGCCCACCCACTTTGATTGTGGGTACGAGGAAAGACATTGGATGTGCACCCAAATTTCTTGAAGGATCTGATCCTTGGGCACCTGAGTTGTAAACATTTGTATCATCCATTTTGAGCTCTCAACAGGGATATTTTATAACCTAGATTTGATCCATCTAACTATTAAGTAATCTACTTGATTTGCTTTATTTCTTATTACTCATTATATTTCCACTTTACTTGCATGCTTCCGTTTGATGCTCATACGCAATAGGACATAGATACACATATTGTTTATCTTCATTTTGTGCACTATTTTTTCCTACTTCAATGGTGATCATGATGGGACTGAGTCCCTTTTGCTTTAGGTGAATTTTGGATCTCATTTTTTATCTTTTTATGTTGAAGGTGCTATTCATTCTGGCCTAAAGTGAACTCTGGCCTGTTATTCATGCCCCCCAAAGTGAATGTGAATTCACCTCACCCTAGAGAAAATGCATACCTGATATTCATTGCACCCTAGAGAAAATAGGAAACAAAGATATTTTAGAGCAGAATGTCAGAAATAACAAGTTTGGGCAGTGATGAGGTAGGTCCCTGAATTTGTCATCTATGTTTTGCATTTACTAAAATTGCCTATTTTCAGTGTTATTTGGTTTTTCTTGCATCTTGCTTGTTTAGAAAGGTTAGAAGTTCATTTCCATTTTCTTAAAAAAAAAAATAACAAAAACATATAAAGGAGAAAATTCAAAACAAATTCAGAGTAGGAATGCATCTCTTTGGCTTGTTTTCTTGTAGTCTACCCAATGGGTAGGCTAACATTTAGGGTTTCACATTCCTAGTTACATTCGTGAGTTATTTTTGTTACTAACCCTTTCTAAAATTAAAACGCTTAGTATGCATGCATTTAGTGAAGGATCATAAAATGCTTCTTTGCTCACTTTATTTAAGTTAAAAAGAACCACACACACCATGACACATTTAAATGCTAGTGAGGTGGACTTCATCACCATCCACTAGTAGAGTTTGATGAGGTGGCTTTCATCTCCATCCATCATCTCAAATCCCACATACCTTGTTATTTTCCAAGGCCAGTTCCAAGATTCATCATAGCCCATGGGTTATAGCACACATATTTCTTCGGAGAGGTGTATCGCAAACTGCGGGTGAACTGGGTGAGAAACTGGTAGGACATGTGCTCCCTGGCCATGTGTGGACCTCATCACCACACATTTTAGGTGGGATAACGCAACCTGGAGTTCATAGATAGGTTTACAAGCTATGAGTATATAGCTGGAAGCCAATTAAACACAAGAATATCATACAACAAGCTTTAAAACATGCAATACAAGGCCATTCTTTACAAACAACACATCTAAAACACACAAAATAGTTTAGGGACTCACATTTAAAACTTAAAAAAGATAATCATCTATCTTATTAAGTGTTTCCTTCTTGTTTGCTATTTCATTAAAAATTTGTAAAGAAGATAATCACTTGGAGTATTTATAGAGGAGTGCGATGGTGTGCACCTATAGCCAATCCCAAACATAGGTGAAAGCTACGAAGAGTGGAGTAGGAGACATGAATCATCTCTGTTATAGCCTTACGGACCTGGTTATATCTCCATGGAGAGCTTATACTCCTCCTAGTCCTAAGATAGTAGGGCATGAGTCTCATTTATGAAGGGATCCTCTGTAGGACACCTTGAAGGATGATGAACATTACTTGGGAGAGTTTTCCTAGTATGTAGATACCTCACAGGTCTTCTTTAGTGAGAGACAACTGTGTTATGAGGTGCTAATATATAGAGTAGTGCCACACATCCACATACCCATCAAGGTTGATACATCTAATCATAGGTAGAAACATGAATTCACACACTAGCTAGAGCAAGTTGATACGACTTTACCTCCACGTCGCCTTAATAGGATACAACTCTTGCAGCCTAACAAAAATGATACTCAAATGTCGGGGTGAGCTAATTCCACCCTATCCTTCCTTGTATAGGAAGGAAGGCATGAGGAGATCCCATATTTTACTTAAGAGTAGTATTCTGTGCATGCCCTATGTGCCTCTGCACCAGCTGGGTATAATGTGCATATGTTCTAGATTGAACCTCAGGTCAATGTGGCAAACCTCGATAGAGGCAAGCACCCAATAGAGATAATATATTATCTTGAACGAGGTCTGTCCCAAGGCGAGGCTCCTATACCACCTAGGTATCGCATAATGGAACAAGTTAGTGAAGTAGTTGCAATATATGAGACACATCAAGCATAGTTTAAGTAGCTACAACATGATAAAGAGCAACTAGACCACTTGCATCATCTTGAGAAAGAAAGGATTGAGTGATAGACTAATGAGCTATTCTAGCAAACTCTGCATAAGAGGGTTCCTACCCCTAAGATGCATAAGCAGGAAGTTCCTTAAGAGGCAATCGATGCTTCTTCGATAGAGGTCTCCTAGACCTTATTCAATGTTACCTCCATGGCCTCCTAGCTAGGAGCGAGACTTACCTCATAGGATAGATACATGGTGTCCACAGCAGGCGAATACCCCTATTTATAGATAGGCTCGAGATACGTCCTATGGGGCCTACAGTGAGTGCGAGCCAAAAGTGGAATATTTAGAAACACCTTATTAAGGTAGGGGGGATGATAAGCAACTCCCTCGCCATAGGTTGGAGAGTCCCAGACTGTCACCTCAGGATGTGAGCAAGTATGAGGAGATCAAGTTCTTAGAACCATACAAAGAGTTGCTCCAATGCCTAGATTCAGTAGAGAAAAAGACCTCCGAATCATATTAGAAGCCAACTATGCACTAGTTTCATAGCCAGCCCATACATCCTTTAGTATGTGCACTGCCATATCTAGAGCATTTTAAGTTACCTCAATCGACTATGTTTAAGGGAGAAGAGGATGCATAGGAGCATGTCACCAGATTTTTGAATCAGTGTTTTGGAATTCATGATGATGATGCTTTACTTTTGTAGACATTTGTGACTACCATTTCAGGCCCCACCTTAGAGTGGTTTTACCAGCTCCCTAAGCATAGCATCCGTACCTTGGATCAACTTGCAGATGCATTCCTAGAATGCTTCACCTTCAATACCAAGAGGAAGGTGATCTTGGCCGACGTAGCCGGGTTGAAGCAATATGATGACGAGTCAATAAAAAACTATGGAAATAGGTTGCGGGCCTTTCTTTCAAAGCTACCTTATTTGATCCCCATGTTGGAGCTAACTCGGACGTTCTCCAAGAGCTTCTTGAGGCCCATTTCCTTGTTGTTGCAATTGTAACAATATCCCACTCTTGAGGATGCCCTGGTGCAAGCTAGGACCATTGAAGAAATCAAGATTCAAGAAGGGGAGATTGCGAAGCCTCATAAGAAGAAATGGAACAAGAATTCCAAGAGCACCCTGGCATAGTATAAGCCCACAACAATAAATTAGGTTGCCCTTAGTGTCCTAAGACCAGCACAAGCTACGCTGAATCAAAAGCATAATTATCAGGACATAATAAAAATAGTCAAGGGCAAAATCAATAGCATCACCCCAAATGATAGTTTATGCCCCTTATAGAGTCCATGGACTCGTTATTTGACTACCTCTTAGTGGCTAATGTGATTCATTTTCCTGATAGTCGTCCTATTGACCCGAATGCACCCAGGCCCAAGGGGTATAGAGAAGACCTATATTGCAAATTTCATAGGAAAAATGGGCATGATGTGAATATGTGCTACAAGTTTAAAAACTTGGTACAAGACATGATAGATAGGAAGGACCTTCAGGTAGACAACCCTATCACACCAAACAACCAGTAGATGGAGGTCTTCAAATATCCCCTACCTACCCATGTAGAGCAGGCTAAGCCAGTGCCCCAGGTGAATGAGGTTCATCATGCCTCCTCTTAGTAGGGATATGTTGGCATGATCAACATCATCACGAGGAATAGGCGGTACCCAAGTCTGACCACACCACTTGTGGCTTAGAGTGATGTCCCTTCAATGTCACAGTGACTGCCACATCCTCTGTCGAGCCTTCCACCTAGGCCTATGGTCACCCTCAAGAGTAAGCTCTCTCAGAGCTTGAGAATAATGTCTACCTGACTCTCCATATATGAAATTATTTAGCAATCACAATCCCATAGGGAGGATTTTATGGATATCCTTAAGACAATTGAGCTTTAGCCCTAGGAGTCCAACTCCTTCAAAAATTTCATGGGGTATTTCAGACAGTGCACTGAACCGATGATAACTTTTCAAGAAGATGAGCTTAAATCAATTTCCAATGATATGGTGGACCCTCCCTTGCACATCATTGCATGTGTAAATGGGATACCATACAAGAGAGTGTTGATAGACATAGGGTATTCTAGAAATATCATCACTACAACAACTCTCAAGCACCTAAATCTCTTGACATCCCATATTATCCCATCTACATACATCCTTTGGGCATTTAATGATGCCATATGCTCGACAATTGGTATGATTGTCCTGCCTATTCAGGTAGGAGAGAAGATCATCTTGATGCTATGCCATATACTGGAGGGTGAGATGGTGTACAATATCCTGTTAGGTAGACCATGGATTAGGGACATGAAGTGTGTCCCTTCCATTGCTAGCCAGTGCCTCAAGTACACCTATGAATGGTAAGTTCATGTCGCCCCTATGGACCTAGAGCTCTACAAGTACTGTAACATGGTGTAGCAGATCCTTGAGTCAACCTTACCATCGAAACATTTGGATTTCCAACCAAATAAATTCAGTCAAGGTTTGACCCCCTCATCATCGCATGACATAGCTTCCTCATCATCGACACCCCCTCTAATGCCCACCAGGTCGATGGAGCCTTTTTTGAGAAACATGGGGAAGAAACCCATTGATGAGGCACAACCAACCATATCCACCATCTCTATAGATGAGATACCTAGTACAGATGATGAAGAGCTACCATAGGTGGTAGAAGATGATCTAGATTAGATCTCGCTCTCATCACTCTTTTATCCATAGCCTCAGGTGATAGTTCACTTGGCCTCCACCAGATTAGGAGATTACATGGTTAGGGAATTCATAACTACCACTGCTATTGAGTCAGTGTAAGACATGGGTAGACCCCATATCCCCATAGGCACTATTGTGCCCCTGGGGGTCCCCCCTAATCAAACGAATTTCATCTATGGGGGACTTGACTATGATATTGAACCCTACCAATAGTAGGAAGAGGATGAAGAACCTTTTGGAGAAGACATCCACTACTTGTCTAACCCTAACTTCACCTTGAAGTATCTTGACCTATGCAATTGGTATGGTTACGGGTTAGGCTTGTATGATCAAGGCACACAGGTTTCGCTTCAACCCTAGCACCAGATGCCATATGACAAGTTGAGAGTGGGACACAACAATCCTTACCTCTAGATGTCCTCGCGAATGGCCTAAATCACTTAAATATAGGCTATGGGGATGGGTTGTCTCAAGACCCTTATGCCAATCCCAATACAATATACTCCCTAGGGGACTACTTCCCACTTCTAGATGGGAACCCCATGATCCTCAATGAAATTCTCCCATATTTTGAGAGAGGGGAAGGTTCGCGAAGTTGTCCCCATGTTTGTGATGAATCAAATCAAGTCACCTCATATGAAAGGACCTCATATGATAAGTCAGGTTATGAGGTGGTGCCATATGACCCTTTTGAGTCAGATAGTGATCATTCGCAAGTTTTTCCTATTGAAAATCAACATGAGGACCTCATGCGTATGTTTTATTTCCCTAATACCATCTGGCAGTAGCTCCTTCCTCCTGAAGAGCTAGTTCACCCACAAGAAGCTAGATCTCCCAGGGAGGATGCAATTAATTTGCTTGAGCAGCTGGATCCTTATGAGCTTGAAATGCTACAAGATGAGAATGAAGAAGTCCTCATCCATGATAATGATTATGAGGAACGAGCATATATGGGACCACATTTACTTGATCTCCTAATCCCAAAAGGTAACAATGAGATTCCCATATATGACAGTGACTATGAGGATGAAACAAAGAGGGTATACCTTGGTCCTCATTACTTGCATCATCGTCATGAGCCCATTGACATAGAAGTCTATCTTCAATTGTATGTTGGCCCACACTTAAGGGCAAGGTCTATCAATTTAGGCCAAATTTACCATGAGGTCTTCCTTGACCCACACACACACATGGAGCTCCTTGAGCCTAATGATCCCATCCTATAGTCTATTCCCAAACAGGATCCAATGATCCCCATTCCCCATAACCACATCTGGGGGTGGGAGATGATATCAATATACAGTCACATGCCCATGGTCCTAGAGAGCAGAAACATTCCATCAATATGATATCCATTGATTTGACCACACAACTTCACAACCCAGCCGATCCTTCCAAGCCATACCATCTAGATCTATATATTATTGATTAGGATAGCGCTGATTCACCCCCATCACCCTCTGAGTATTGGACTTATGGTGGGTTGTTTCACTCCTCTACAGGACCAACTCATGATGTCTTCCATGTTGAGAAGGAACCTGAGGTTCCCATCGAGGATTTAAATCTAGCTGATGACATCCATTTGATCCCTACTCCCCACCAGTTGGAGGAGGGGTCACATATGTCAATCGAACCTATGGTTGACAAAGATATCAGCTTAGATCTTGAAAATATGAAATGTATCAAGCTAGGGGAAAGCCTATCCCCCAAAGAGAAAGCCGATTACATAGCCCTTATCACAGAGAAGAAGACAACTTTTGCATGGTATTACAAAAACATGTTAGGACTAGATCCAAATTTGGTCACCCACAATCTAACGCTTGACCCCAAAGCCAAGCCTGTCAAGCAAAAGTTGAGAAAGATGCACCCAACAGTGGCCTTTATGGTCAAAGACGAGCTAAAAAAACTATTGGATGCCAATTTTGTCATTTCTTTAGACTATCCACCATGGTTGTCCAACATGGCCCTCGTCAAGAAGCTTGATGAGAGGATTCACATTTGCATTGATTTTTGAGACCTCAACAAAGCGAGTCCTAAGGATGATTTTTCTTTGCCAAGCATCAATGCCCTGGTAGATGCCACTGCAGGCCACAAAATACTTTCCCTTATGGATGGCTTCTTTGGGTATAATCAGATTTGTATCAACCCTAAAGACCAACTCAAAATGGTATTCACAATGCCCTGGGGAGCATTTTGTTACAAGATCATGCCCTTTGGCCTTAAAAACATCGATGCCACCTACCAGCGTGCCATGACATATATATTCCATGACTACATGCACAAGATTTTGGAAGATTACATGGATGAATTATTGGCTAAATATTTATTACGTCATGAGCACCTAGATGTCTTGCGCAAAGTCCTTGATCGCCTTATTGAACACAATGTGAGATTGAACCCCAATAAGTGCATCTTTGGTGTCACACCTGGAAAACTCTTGGGATTTATAGTTTCCAAATGAGGCATCAAAATGGACCCTAACAAGGTCAAGGCAATCCTTGAAATTCTTCCCATGACTACCATCAAGCAACTTCATAGCTTGCAGGGGAGGATTGCATCCATAAAATGATTCATAGCACAATTATCGAACAAGTGTGGACCCATGAACAAACTCTTGCACAAGGGGGTCACATTCTACTAGGACGATGAGTGTCATGATGCATTTGACATAATTAAATAGTACTTGGCTTTGTCGCTAGTGTTGGTACCACCTAGGTTAGGAGTGTCGTTTTGCTTATACATCTCAGCCATTGAGATGGCATTGGATGCCATGCTAGCCTAGAACAATGAATTTCATAAGGAATTGGCTACTTATTATCTTAGCCACACCTTGGTTAGTTATGAGATCAAGTATGCATACATTGAGAAAATATGCCTAGCGATAGTTTTCACCACCAAGAAGTTGCGGTATTACATGCTTAGCCATACCACGTATGTTGTATCTAAATAGAATCCATTGCACTACATGATGAGTCACATCTATCATAGTAGTCACACAAAAAAATGGATCATGTTGTTGACGGAGTTCAACATAGAGTTTGTTGGCAAAAATTCAATCAAGGGTCAGGTCATCACTGATCAACTCGCAAAGGCTCCTATCCAAGACGATCAACCTCTTAGCATGGATCTTACTGATGATGGGATCTTCCAGGTATCAAAATCACCAGATTATGATGATCCTGAGACATAGGTAGACATGACCCTATTTTTTTATGGCTCCAAGTGCAAGCAACAGGGTGGCACCAGAATCATGTTTTTCACATCGCATGGGCCCCAATACCCCTATATTTTGAACTCGATTTCTCGTACACCAAAAATAATTTTGAGTATGAAGCCTTGCTCATAGGACTTCAAACAAATATCACCATGAAAATAATAAAGATCAACATTTCGGTGACTCCTTGCTCATTGTTAACCAGGTCAAAGAAATCTACCAGTTCAAATGCCTAGTTTTGCAAGCCTACAAGGCCCTTGTGGACAAATTCCTGGCAAAATTTGAATGGTATAACATTGAGGCACTCCATCAATCATCTAATAATTTTATGGATATAATGGCATCTTTGGGGTCCTTGATCCCACAAGACCCTATGGATCATATGACTACCATCCAGGTCAAAATGCTCTCACAATCTGCGGTTGAGTGCGATATCAATCAAATCATGCTGAAAGTCCACTTGATTCAAATGAACCTCATCAGGAGATATTCTCGCACATCCACAAACACTTGAACCAGGACGATTGTGGGACTTTGTTTCCTCAATCACCTTTCAATAGCAACACAATGCTATTCTTACAAGTTCTTTCCCAATCAACTTTTGTTAGGGATGAACTTCTAGAGGAACAGGATGCTCATGAGATCGAGGCTTCTTCAAAAAAATACTGGTCAACACAAATCATGAAATACATAAAGCTCAATAAAATCCCTCCTAAACTTTTGCACACCACTAAAAGAACATTTTGATGGAAGGCGATAAAATATGTATTTCTCGAAGACATTTTGTATCATCGAAGCTATGAAGGGATCCTACTTCATTGCTTAGAGCATCAAGAGTCGACTTGGGTAATCACCCAAGCACATGATGTTACATGAGGTGGCCATTTCAGCGACATGGACATCACCAAACACATTCTTCGCATGAGCTATTATTGGTCAACTTTAGAGTGAGATTGTTGTGCATATGTGAGGAAGTGCGTGAAGTGTCAGCATCATGCCAATTTGGCACACATACCTTCTCAGGACTTGCAACCAATCTAATCGGTATGGTCATTATCATAGTGGGGGTTGGATTTAATCAAGAAAATCTCCCCTGTGTCCTCATGCCATCACACATTTATCATACTAGCTACTGAGTATTTTACTAAATGGGTGGAAGCAATCTCCCTTACCACTATGACGGTATCCCGCATAGCAGTGTTCCTATTGCATATTATCATCTATCATTTTGGTATTCCATCCAAGATCATTTTGGATAATGGGACATCGTTTAAAAACAAATATGTGCGTGCTTTGACTACAAAGTACAATATCTAGCATATTTTTTAGACATATTACTATCCGCAAGCAAATGGCCAAGTAGAGGCCTCTAAAAAACATTTATCGCTATCCTCAAGAATATTGTTAGAGAGAGTCACATAGATTGGCATACACAAATACACCTTGCTCTATGGGCCTATCGCACTAGCATTTAGACACCCACTAAGGCTACTCCCTTTTTTCTAGTGTATGGCATCGAGGTAGTCATGCCTCTTGAGCTTGAAATACCATCGTTGTGCATATCCATGCAAGAGTTCATCAATGATGACACTACACAACAAGCTCACCTATATTAGCTTACACTACTTAATGAACGTTGTATTAATGCTCTCAAGCACCTACACATTTATCAAGAACAACTTAAGAGAGCCTATAACATGAAAGTCCACCCAAGAGAATTTTAGGTTGGTGACCTCGTTCTAAAGGAGAACCAAAAAAATTCTAATTTGCTGCCCCATTTGAGGGACAAGTTCATGACAAATTGGTTAGGTCCCTATGTCATTACTAGTCAGATAGGACCCAAAAATTGTCACCTAGCCTCCCTTGAAGGTGTCGAGGATCTTGAACCTTTGAACATCCTTCATTTGCAGCCATTCCATGCCTAGCGCAGGATGGCCCAACCTAAAATGCTCCTAGGTGATCTAGAACCGTCTAGGTCACCCCAAAATGCTCCAAGGGTGCTTACATCCTACTTGGTCAACCTAAAATCAAGGTTATGCATAGTGGCGAATATTTTCCAATTGGGTGAATATTAGGATTTTCAAAATTTGAAATTGGCCAATATGAGGACCCTCGACATCGGCCCATTTGCCTAAAATTTTTAGGACCAATTGTTTCTTAGGGTCAATTCACCATAATATATATCCAAACATAGGTATATTTGTACTCATTGGAAAGCTCTTTTTGAGCCTGATCTAATGGTGGTATTTTTATGAAGTTTTAGGATCATTTAATAGGTCAAAATTTACCCCAAAATATGAATTTACATTTTAGGTCTTCAAATACCCCAAAATTTGGTGTGAAGATGATTGATTTAATTTTCTTAGGATTCACCATGATTCACCTTGATTTCGATTAGGATTCACCATTTTTTTACAAGTACATTTTGAGTCCAACCCCTTATGCATAACCCTACCTAAAATGCTCCTATGTAGTCTGAAACTGTCTAGGTCACCCCAAAATGCTCCAAGGATGCCTATATCCCACTTGGTCAACCTAAAATGCTCCTAGGCGGTCTAGAATTGTCTAGGTCACCCCAAAATGCTCTAAGGGTGCTTACATCCCACTTGGTCAACCTAAAATTCTCCTATGCGGTCTAGAACCATCTAGGTCACCCCAAAATGCTCCAAGGGTGCCTATATCCCGCTTGGTCAACCTAAAATACTCCTAGGCGGTCTAGAATCGTCTAGGTCACCCCAAAATTCTCTAATGGTGCTTACATCCTGCTTGGTAAACCTAAAATGCTCCTATGCAGTCTAGAACCGTCTAAGTCACCCCAAAATGCTCCAAGGTTGCTTACATCCTGCTTGGTCAACTTAAAATGCTCCTAGGCAGTCCCGAACCATCTAGGTCACCCAAAAATCCCCAAAGGCATCCATAATCCCTTTGGTCCCCCCAAATACCCCAATAGCCCCCAATAATCTTGTTGGTCACAGGTACATACACATATATATCAATCAAAAATTCAAAAAAAAATCATCAAAATAATAAAAATACAAAAACATTTCATCACATCACATTGCATCCGATTGCATTCCATAATTTCTTACATTTAGGAATACTCATCGTTTAGCACTATACATATTAAAGTTGCTCATGCATGTCTAAGCACCATGAAGGTACAATAATTTTCACCCGAAATCAATGTCATGAAAATAAACATCGTTCAATGTTGCACTTGTCAGTTTTCACCGAAAATTTCCATTTTTCATATTTGTGTCCACCCCTTCACCTATTCATTTGTGTTGGAATATCATTAAGTTTTTGGTCACTCAACCATTTCTAGATTCTCATAAATTTTGGTAAAAAGCTATCTTGATTTTTAGGAGGTAGGGTCTTGGTTAGATTATGCCTTGTGTACATCAAATCCCAAACACATTTTAACATTAATAATCCAAGTTTTGCACAAAGAAATATGAAATCCATGAAGTGGTCTAGGTTACCTTAAGTGAAAAAGTCATCCTGCTCATCCCCTCGTGCGAATGATTAAAGAATGTTTAGAGTTGGCAAAAGGACAAGCATCTTCCCTACCCAATTTCCCAAAATAAATAATGGTTTTCACCACTATACAAAATCCCAATTCCCACAAATCCCCATCCCGAAAAAAATCAAAATCAAAGAAATAAAAAGTCAAGTTCAAAATCCCCAAAGTTCAATATCAAAATCCCACAAAAAAAAAATCAAAAGCAAAGTCAATGGTGGTTTGCACCACTAAACCCAAATCCCAAATTCCAAATCCCTTGCTCAAATATATATATATATATATATATATATATATAATATATATATATATAATACAAAAACTAAAAAAAAAATTATAGTGATTATCATCACTACCAATGAGCAAGTATCCCAATAAAATTGAAGAAAAGAAGGAAGTCGAACTTGAATCCCTAGAACTCTTAGAATTTGGAAAACCATTAGGTGATCCTCATTATAGGTTTGGTGGATAGCCTACTTGTCAATGGCGGTAGCCTCCCGCATGATGATATGTCTGTCACATTAGCCTCGTGCGTGTGTGCAGACCAATGTTTGCATGTGGACGAGCTAGCTTTTGTAACCTAGATTACCTAGTGGTCTAGTCCTACTAAGTATAAAACCTAGGATTATGATATTCATAGGGTGATCCTCATTCCAGGTTTGGTGGATAGCCTATCTGGCAATGGTGGTATCTTTATGCATTTCATAGGAATGAACTTATTTGCACACACAGGGATATGAAGTATCTTGGTCATCCTCACATATTCATACCTTGTCATAAAATCTTGCATAGTCAGTACACAACCTTTGATCACATCAACTAGAGTGTTTGAATATCATAAAACCTCACCTACATTCTTTTCACATATCATATCATTTACTCCATTTCACTACATCGCAATAATGGTTTCACATTTTCCATTAAACAAAAATAAATACATACAAAAAAGAGAAGCAAAACAAAGAGCGTTAATGTACTTTGTATAGTCTACAGTGTTACATAGTATGTCAAATCATTAGCCACAATCCATGCTTATCATTCATTCACATATTGTATCACACTGTACCTTCATACATACCGATAACTGCAACTCATATTATATCAAAATGCATACATAATATTCATCCATCACCATATCATTGCATCCATCCACATACATATTAAGCATCTAACACATAATCATAAATCCATACACACATTGCATACATACAATAAAACAATAAATGAAACTCATGATGATCATAATAAAATATCATAAATATATCATATGGGGCAAAAAAAAGATATACATATGAGTTTTCAAAAATGCCCGCAGGCTACAATAAGGTGGGTCCTCCGACCTCACACCAAAAAAAAAACAAAAAGTAATAAAATCCCAAAAATAGCCCCACGATTCCATGTCACCATGATCACATAGGATCGAAGCTACGACTCACACTACCCCTAGTAGTATAGGTCCACTACAATCCCCCTTGTCTACTACCGCTAGCCCTGTCCTCCCTTTGATGAGTAGAGGATTGCACCATCTCACTCCACCGAGTTTGTTATGATCTACTGCTCTCCACGTCATCCAAAAACCATATCTTGAGGAACACCACCTCCATATCCAACCTATCCACATAGACCTACATTCATTTCCCCCATGCCTGATAGGTCTCCACTATAGACTGTAGTTGCAACACCTTCGCTTGCATCTTCTCCACCTCCTCCATGCTAGATCCCTCCTGTCATAGACCTTGAGATATCAGCTGGTCCCACAGGAGATCCCTCTCATGCGTAACCCTCACCAACTCAACCTCTAACTCTTCGTATCGGTCACCTCGTACATCATGTGGTACCTCTACCATAGGCTCCTCGATATCCATATCCTTACCCTAATCTCCCAAGTCTAGGAGATTGTCTTGCTTATCACCCTCTGCCTAGTCCTTCCCTAAATCATCTGGTATCACCTTATTGGCCACCCCAATTGATGCGTAGTCATTATACCATCATTAATTCTCAATGAATTTGTCAATCCAGGGCTGTGTACAAGGCTATCTATGGAAGAAGAGGCAAAACAACTATAACGTAGGTCAATCTAGAGCAACATGTATTATTGGTGAAACCAGTTGTGTGGGGGGTTTTTAGCACATTCCTATTTCTAAATTGCATGAATTAAACCTTAATCTAATTGTAGAAATGGAAACTAATCATTAATTGCAGAAATGAAATCCTGATTTACAATTGTAGAATGAGACCTAATTATGTTGCAGAAATAACAGTTGCAGAATTGAAAGTCTGATTCTAATTGCAGAAAGAAAATATATTTACTTTTGTAGCAATGGAAATCTAATTATAGCATGGAAAATAAAACCTTGTCAAGACTCTGTAATAGAAGGTTGTCAATCTTCTGTGCAGGGGTTGACAACAAAACACAAAATGCAAGAAATTGTAGAAAACAACAAATTCTAGAAATAACAGTCTGAAATAAAATGGAAGCTTTGTTGAAAGTAAATATTATAGCTAAAAAATTAAGCACAAGATTAATCTAAGCATAAATAAACTAATACTGTAGATATTGTTAGCTGTTTACAAGCAATTGAAATAACAAGTTCTACAACTCATTCTGCTGCAACAAAATCAGAATAAAAACCTGCTGTTAGTTCTCCTCCTAGGTCTAGAAGTGGCCAACCTCATTGTACAGAAGAATATATGAGTCTCTCTCTCTCTAGATCTTAATCACACTAATTTATAAGCAATATGAAATAGAACTGGTGCACTTTATTGATTAAAGAACATGATTACAACAATTCTGCTAAAAACCTGTTACAGGACTATAACAGTCAAATTCTACTTATTTTCTCTACTTTCTGATTTCTCCTAGCTTCCTTACTCTTTTATCACTACCTACTAGGCTCAACCTGAATGGGAGCAATATTTATAGATGTCCTATGATCTAATTACAAACTGTGAATATTTCAAAAGATCTAATCCTACTATGCTGCAACAAATTCTGGGTTTATTCTAGAAGAAGATCAAAACTTGATCTTTCCATTAATGATGGCTTTGGTCGATAATGATGACAAAGACAGATGGAAGATATTTTCCTTTACCTTTTCCAACCTTTATTTCCCTTTTTCCAGCTTCAAAAATCGGTCAACAAGTCAAAAAGCACATTTTGTTTTCATTCCAAAGATAAGTGGCTTCATTCCGAAGACAATGCAATTCTCATTTCGAAGATCACTCATTCCGAAGATACTAAAATTCTCATTCCGAAGATACTACAATTATCATTCTGAAGATCCGCTCATTTCGAAGATAATGCATTCTTCATTCTAAAGATCCGCTCATTCCGAAGACGCTGTGTTCTCTCATTCCGAAGATATCTGTTCAAACCGAAGATACTTCGAAATGAACAAATGTGTACTTTTCCAGTGATTTCTTCTACATCTCTCAGGTGGGTTATCTCCTAAGATCAAATTCTAATGGTCCTCATCTCTTTCCACATGTGAATTCCATGCCTTGCTATTTATGGACAGCTGGCTGGAATTTACATGGGAAAGACCCGCTTTTGCTGCACAACAATAGTTTGCTTGCACTGTTGCCAGATTTAGGTGAAATAAATGCTTGAGACAAATAAAAACATGATTAGTGAAATGTTGCTATTATTCTAAGCATATCCCATTTTAGCAAGTCATAGCAAATAGAACACAAAACTATGCAAAAAGTTGTAAAAATCAGCATATAATATTCCAAATACATTGATCATGCAAAATGGTTAATATACAACATATTGAATCAACTTAACTAACATATCAGATAAAACATAAGAGTTTATAGGCAATTTTAGTGTTCAAAACATGTTATGATTGAGGCATTTCCAGGACTCATAATTTCCCCCCCAACTTATATTAATGCATGCCCTTATGCATTCTGTTGGGCTATGGAATCACATATGTCCATGTTTAGATTCCATGACCTGTAGAATAATTTCTTGCCTATATAATACCCCCTATTTTCTTGAATGTTTTTGAGCCAGTCTTCAAATTATTCATCATATTGGACATCTTCCTCAAAGTAGAATGGAACTGGAGTAATGATGGTTGGAGGCCTAAACCTAAGACCTATCCAGTTATGTTGCATGATTTCAATCAGCTGGATTACACCTTATGCTCTTCTTCTAGACCATTCTAAGTTGATGGGTGAGATGGGTTCTCTTTTTGCAAAGACATGGAAAGTTTAGCCCATCTATTTCTGCACATTGACAATGCTGAGAAAAAATTGTGATCACAAAAAAATTTGAATCTAGCCACACAGTCCCTTAAGTTGTTCAAGTACATCCTCTTTACATCATCCCTGTTCTTCATTGAGAAGTGTTGTCTGGTGATAATCGGGTGGTTTTGGTTGGATTGCTCGACTAGCAACTCAGCCCTTGTTTCAATCTCTTTATTTCGCTTTTTCTCTTGATCCCAGTAAAGCGGATTCTCGCAAAGTAGACATAAATGCTCTCAGATGAACATCTCCAATGTAGATTTGAGGATGAAACTCTACTTCCTCTGGAACGAAGAAGCTGTGCAAAAATAGTTCACATAGGAGATTTTTTTGTTTTATGGGGCTGTCAAAATATGCCTCCAAGAAATCTACAGTTGTGTCCAATTTATATGGGAGGTTTGAACTAATCCTCATGACCTGCCATCTGAGGTATTTCTCCTTCAAAATAAGGCTCTGAAATCTGGTTGTTCGTCTAAATTGAACTAAAAATTCAGCAATTTGGCATAAGTCAGACACCTTTTCTTTTAATGCTTGGTTTTCTATTTCTTTTGCCTCTAGCTGTTTCCTTTCCAATTTGAATTTCTCACTCTTAGTGGCAAGCTGCTCATATCTAATCATCCAATTGGCTATGTCTGCATTATATTGCTCTAGAGACACAGTATTAGGTGGTCTGATTACAGAGGGGATCCTAGGCAACAGATCTACCTAAAATCCTTTTTTTGCCACTTCTACTGGTTGATTATCTACCAATAATTCTACCTGTACCCCCTTATTTGCTATTTCTATTGGGTTGTCATGAGATAGTAATTCTACTTGTACCCCCTTATCTACTGAAAGTATAACAGTTTGAAATACAGGGACCTCAATAGGAGTACTTACTTGAAAATTTTCTTGTTGTTGGGACTGTTCCTGTGTTGGTGGCTCATCTCCAATATTTTCTATTATGCTCTTTACCATTTTTGAAGCATCTTCAGAATGAGAAGGCAATGCTTCAGAATGAGAAGGTGTCTTTTTCGGAATGGGTGACGCTTCGAATGAAAACACCCATGTCTATCTCAATAGAGTCATATGCCTTTGATATACCCAAAAGCAATTGAGCCAAATTGTCTTCATCAATGGATACAGTTGGTTGTGAAAACATTTTTCTTAATGCTGTCACTTCCTACTGTAACTCTGCAATTTTTCTTTCTTGTATCTCAATGATGCTTTCTTTCTCCTCAATCCACTTGGTTTGTGTTCTAAAAACACTTCTTGCTACTCTCAGTTGCTCTGTGATGTCTTCCACTTCTGTTTCTGCCTCAGAATCTGATGCAAATAGATCAGCTGTAGTTGGATGCTCAACCAATATCTCTTCTTTTGCAACAATTTGCTCTTGTTCAATAGGTTCTATGAAACTACTTATAATTGTATCCACCATATCTGTAGCTTGTTGAACTGTAGCCTCCTCCAAATTATCCTGCCCAGTTTTTGCCTCAACTATCTGTTCAGGGAATTCTGGAAAGTTTTCAGAGGCTGGTTGTATTTCTATGACATCTGGGCTACTTTGTCCTTCTTCTTCCTCCATAACCTATTCTGCTTTTTCTTTCAAATGGATTATGGTGGACCTCCTAGTTCTAGATGCAAACTTCTTATTTTTGCTCTGCTTCCTGGTGTCAGTAGGGGTTGTGGGAATAGTTTCAGATGCCTCTGTTTCCCTTATTATTTCATGTTCTATCAAATCAGTAGTCACTCCAAAAAAATGAACCTTCTTTTGTTTTTTTGTTCTGCTGCTCCAAATCCTCTTTTTCTTTGTTTCTTGGTTCATGAAGTTGAGGGTTTAGGAGCAAGGTTTTCTGTTGCTGCTACTGGGTGTGGTTTTGTAACAGCTTCTATGGTAATTTTTGTTTCATCTTCTACAGTAGCTTCTGTAGTAGCTGTTTCTTCTTCTGTAGCAATGTCAGCAACATCTGGTTCTTCTTCTTCCTCATCTTCATCCCTAAAAATGACATCATTTAGGGTAGAGTAAAACCTATAAAAACTCCTAGGGTTTCCTCTAAAATGGTGTTGGTAAACTAGTTTGATGAGGCCATGATGGCGAAGGCTTCCTTTAACCTCCTGATATCTCTTTGCCATGTTTTTTAATTCTTAATACAGGTACAGGGGAAAATTTACCCTAAATTTTGGTTGTTGCTCACCATGTCTGAGATGGTTCAAAATTCGTAGATGATGCCCTGACAACAACACATACTGCCCTTCATAGGTTAGGAATTTAATTACCCAAGTGGCTACTTCATCCCAGGGTTCCTGCAGGCTAGCCCTTTTTAACCCTTTGCATGTGTTGTTATGGGTTAAATTCTCTGGCTCTCTATCATTTTCTTCTACAAATTGATTAACTACATTTGCCAATGTATTCTTGCCAAATCTAAAAATTGAAATCCCTTCTAATGGCAGCTTAGTAATCTGACTTAAAATTCTAGGGGTTACCTCAATAGTCATTCCGTTAATATGTGCTCAATTATTTTTTAATGTATGGGTGAACATGCCAGCCAAATCTTCAGAGGACCCATTAAACTTATCTAGAAATGGCATAAGCCCTCCATCTTCAAAAATCTACAGGACTGCCAAATTTTCTCGGAGGTAGGTGGTATCTGCTGGTTTCGTTCTGATATTTCGCCCCATATTTTATGTTTAAAAACCATTCACTACTGCTACTATTCTTCTGTTGGATCTCTGGGTTTTTTTTTATGTTGCAGATTTGTAGGGTTTAGTTCAAAATATTCGCTTGCCCTGTTTCTCGTCTTCTTCTTTGGAATGAACCATAATCTGAGCACTGTACTTCACAAACATGTCTTTGAAAAGAAAGGTGGCACGCATTTCTACTATTGCACCAAACAACTATCTGTTAATGATTGCGTGGACATCCTTGCCATCAGATCCACCTCATTCGATTTTAATTTTTTTGTTTAGTCCATAGATTCTCACGTGCAAAATAAACCATATCCTTGCTGACACGTGTTCCTTTTTATCGTATGCAGCTAAAAGAATTTGATTTTGTCGTACCTTGTCTTTCTTGGATGCCACATGGAAATGCTCTTTTCAAAGATTATAATTTAATTGCAAAAAACTTCATTCCGAAGATTATAATTTCATTCCGAAGACAGGCCTTCATTTTGAAGACAAGTCTTCTTTGCAAATTTAAATCTTCATTCCAAAGATTAATCCTCATTTTGAATATCAATCCTCATTCCGAAGATTAGGTTGTATTGTGAAGGTAAATCGTCATTCCGAAGACAGAATTTCATTTCAAAGACAGATCCTGCTTCATTCCGAAGACAGATCCTCATTCCGAAGATGATGCAACAAGTCATCATTTCGAAGACCAAGTTTCATTCTAAAGACAAATTGTCATTTCGAAGACAAATTTTCTTTCTGAAGACAAAGTGCAACATTCATTCTGTTGTCATTCCGAAGACAATTTCAATCCGAAGATAATATAGCAGGCACTATTTTTGGCATTCTTGTTCCGAATATTAGGCAGAAATCAATATTTTCATTCTCAAAACATGTTTTAAGTATGCCAACTCTTATGAATACCTTTTATGCTAATGGTTAATTTTCATATACTATATACCAATCATTTTACAATGAAGAAATGTAAGAAATATATACTTGATAAAAACAGTTAATGCAAGTTTTGAAGAATGACTGCCTTTGTTGATGTTCTGCTGAGATTTTTTGCAACATTTCAAAACAAGTGCACTTGGTGAGTTTGTACAATGATGGTTCAGAAATTTCCCAAGGTTATACATGCCATAAAACTGGTTTTCATGTACACCAACCCAGTAGTGCCTTAAAAATGTTTTCACTACCGAATTATTCATTTTTCTCTCTCTTTTTTTTTCTTGATTTTCATTTTTTTTATTTATTTTACCTCTCCTTTTCTCTATTTTTTTTTCTTTTAATTCTAACTATGTCCATGAAGGAATTTCATGATTTCCCATGAAACCATGCCCATGAAGGAATTCATAATCAGAATTTATTCATCTTTTTGTTTTCTATTTTTTTTTTTTTTTGTATTTTCTGCTTTTTTTTAAAATCCATGATCATGTTGATTGTTTTGAAGTAGAAGAGGGAATCTCTTCCACCTGTTGTGTATCCAAACTATCAAGTTGCTACAAGAATTCATCTCTAGTCAGAGGTGTATGGTACACTCTGAGGCATTGTCCATTTACTACCAACTTCCTTTATGACCCATCAATAGGATATGGACGAGCTACTCCATTGTCAAATACCTCTTCAATCCAGTAAGGTCCAAGCCATCTAGTTCTCAGCTTTCCAGGGAAGTCCTCATAGCGAGAATCAAACAATAAATCCCAATCTCCTTGTTGAAGTTTCCTCTATTGAATGTGACTGTCATGCCACAACTTCCTCTGCTCTTGAATTACCTCAGTTTGGTGTAGAGCATCCAATCTAAGTTCATCCAATGCATTCAACTACAGAATCCTATCTGTCTGTGCCTGTGATAATTCAATTCTAATTTCTAATGCTGTGTGCAGTGTTAGTAGCTCAAATTCAATAGGTAAGAGAGGATTTTTACCAAATATTAGTTCATAAGGTATGAATTCTCTGTAGTGCCAAGCAAAAGCATAAACATGCTTCTGCAAGACAACTATCAATTTTTCTTCCTCTTCCCTAGTAAGCTGGCTGTAAATGTTCAAAAAATTGCTTGGTTGGACTTCTATTTGTTTTGTATTTAGAAGGACTGAATTCACTCCTTCATACCTAGTGATTAGGGGATTAAGAGGACATTGCTGAGATGGGAGAAGAGAAGCAATTTTTGTTTTATTGTTGCTTGAGGGAAGCATATATGGAACAGTGAGAAGGACAAATCAGATGATGGTGCCATCCATGTGGTAGTGAAACAAAGTTTCCCTGTGATAGTACAAATGGTTCATATTTAGATTTTTGATTCTCCTCATTACTTAACAACTGTTGGATATTTGTTGTTTCCCCTTCTAAACCTTGTTCATGTAGAACATTCATCAGGATTGTTTCATTTTCTAAATTTTCTATGTCACAGAGGTCTTCTGTGTATTCCCTTACTACTAAGGTATCTAGTGTAGAAATGACCTCTTCTGGTTCTTCCTCTGAGTTAGAAAACCATAACTGAACTAAAAATTTGCTAGATGGTTTTGCAGGAGGATATTAAGAAATCTGTTTCAGATCAATACCATTTGAAATAGTCATATTTCTAGATCTGTAGTCTATGAAGGCTACTGCAGTTGCAAGCCAAGGTCTTCCCAAAATAATGGGATATCCATGTGCTGAATTTCTTGGTTGTAAAACCAAAAAATCTATAGGGAATTCCCAAGAAGAAACTTCTATAGGGACATCTTCAATGATACCTTCAGGTTTTGCAACTGACCTATCAGCCATTTCTAAAACTATAAATGTGGGGCTGAGATGTTTGAGCTATAATTGTTTCATTGTATCCTTGGTCATGACGTTTATTGCAGCTCCTAGATCTACTAAAACATTTGATATTGGTACTGAACCTATGGTAACTGTGATAAATGGACTTCCTAGGTCACTATACTTTGGAGGTACTAGTTTTTCAGATAAGAGATCAACTATCTTTTCTTCAACCTGCACAGTATTGGGAAATGCTTTCTTTTTTCTTCTGGTTCTTTTAATGCATAAATTTTGGACAGTACTATTAATCTCCAGTATTTCCTTAATGGATTGCAATAAGGGCAATGATATAATTAAATTTTTGAGTTCTTTGACCAGTTATGACTCAGAATTTTTTGGTATTGCATTGAATCTTTCAGGATATGGAATTATCCTTGGTAATTGTTTTGCCTGTGGTTCTATTTTTGTCTCTTTCTCTATTGTTGGTTGAATTTTCTCTGGTTCCAATTTTTCTTCTATCTCTATTGTTGGTTGGATTCTCTCTGGTTTTGACGATTCTTGCTCTTCATTTTCTTTGATTTCATTTGAAACTGGTTTAGGTACAATTTTTCCTAAACGAAGTTGGATGTTACTACAGTCAAGAACATTAATTTCAAAATTTTCTTTAGCTTCAGCCACATAAATAGGAGGTGTCTGTCTCATTTTGTTTGGATTAGTGACTGGTTGAGCTGGTAGTTGAGGTTGTTTCACTTGCTGTGTTTGTTGTTGTTTTTCTTAAAAATTTTGATTAGGTGCAGGCAACAAATGCTGAGTTTGACCTGGATTCCTTTGCTGCCTTGGATAGGACTCGGTATTGCCGACTCCACTCGTGGTTGGTTTTGCTTCCAATGTGGATTAGTCTGATTTTGATTCCAGGTTGGATTGTTTTGATTCCAAGATGGGTTGTTTTGATTCCATGAGGGGTTGTTTTGATTCTGATTCTAGGCTGGGTTACTCCAATTTGCTTGTGGCCATTCTTGGGAATTTGTCCATTGAGGATTATTCCAAGGACATTGGGGTGGTTTTGGTTGTCCCCAAGGCATAGTCCAGGGATTATGCCCCCAATTTGTAGGAACACGAGGAGGATTTTGGTATTGAGAGAAATTTCCCCCTTGTTTTGGTCCAATGTAGTTGAGTTCCTCAGTCTGGTTTTCTAACACAATTTTGAGTTGTGGTAACAGGTGGCATTTATCAGTTGAATGCATCATTGAACGGATACTAAAAATGGCCAGGATAGATGTTTTATTCAAAGGACATTCCTGCAAAGCATGTTTATTTCTACATCTTGGACAATAAATTGCCAAAGGTTCTGTGGTTTTTGCTTTTGCAGATATTACCCCCAAAGTAGTGTTTAGGTGCACTAGAATATCAGTTTTGAAATTTGCAAGTTCCTCTATCAGGTCCTTCACATCAGTGCCATTTTTACGGCTTTTTATTCTTCTCTGCTTAGTGCAAGAGTAATTCCTACAAAGATCCACAATTTCATCATTACTGAGAGTGGTTACATCCCCTTTTCCCATCAAATCCAGTACTTCTCTGGATTCATCTTGCAATCCTCTCAAAAATATGGTTTTACATAATTCTGGTTCTACAAGTCCACATCTCCTTTGAACAAAGGAGAACCTATCAAGATAATATTCCAATGTCTCATCATCTTCCTGCTTGATTCTGAATAACTCATCTTTCCTATTCCTTACATGGCAATATTCTTGATATTTGTCTAAAAATACAGTTTCCATTTGATCCCAGGTTCTTATGGAATTAGGCTCTAAGCTCATGAACCAGCGTAATGCTAAATCCTTGAGTGTTGAGGGAAAAACCTTAAGTTTTTGATTGTCATTTATATAATCATAAGTCTGACATACTACCTTGAATTCAAATAAAAATTGATCAGGATCTTCAGATACAACACCTCGAAAGGTTGGAAGTACTGAAGGTTTGTGTTGGATTCAGACGAATAGGATATTCAAATGTTCTAGAAGGTTGGGGCATATCCTGATCATCTCCTTCATTATGGACATAACCATGTTGGCCATCTATATTGCCTCCTTCTGCCATAGTTTCCTATTTGTTGGGAGAAGTTAAAGCTTCCCAAATTATTCTTTGAAGAGGTCCAAGCCTCTCTGTTGATGATGAGTCTGATGAATTGTATTTCTTAGGATATTCTGATGATGATAAAATTGGTTATTTTCCCTTCTCATAATGTTCTAATGATGGTGAGACTAGTGATTTTTATATCAATCTTTTTGGTAGTTCAAACACAGGTGATTCACCCCTTAGGCGTGAAGATATCTTTAATGGAACAAGCCAGGGATCCTTTGGGGTAGTTCTACCTTTTTCATCCCTAGACTTATTCATTCATGTTTACTCTTGAGTGACATAAATTAAATCAATATTTATTACCTTACTGAGCTGTTGTATTCAGATTTTAACCTAAATTTTCACAGCTTAGTCTGATTACAACTATTGGACTGTTTGTTTTCTTCTGGCAACACTATTCCCTGGAAACGATGCCAAAATGATGCGTAGTCATTATACCATCATTAATTCTCAATGAATTTGTCAATCCAGGGCTGTGTACAAGGCTATCTATGAAAGAAGAGGCAAAATAGCTATAACTTAGGTCAATCTAGAGCAACATGTCTTATTGGTGAAATCGATTGTGTGGGGGGTTTTAGGACATTCCTATTTCTAAATTGCATGAATTAAACCTTAATATAATTGCAAAAATGGAAACTAATCATTAACTGTAGAAATGAAATCCTGATTTACAATTGTAGAATGAGACCTAATTATGTTACAGAAATAACAGTTGCAGAATTGAAAGTCTGATTCTAATTGCAAAAAGGAAATCTATTTACTTTTGCAGCAATGTAAATATAATTATAGCATGGAAAATAAAACCCTGTCAAGACTCTATAACAGAAGGTTGTCAATATTCTATGCAGGGGTTGACAGTAAAACACAAAATGCAAGAAATTACAAAAAACAACAAATTCTAGAAATAACAGTCTGAAATAAAATGGAAGCTTTGCTGAAAGTAAATATTACAGCTAAAACATTAAGCACAAGATTAATCTAAGCATAAATAAACTAATACTATAGATATTGTCAGTTGTTTACAAGCAATTGAAATAACAAGTTCTACAACTCATTCTGCTGTAGCAAAATCAGAATAAAAACCTGTTGTTAGTCCTCCTCCTAGGTCTGAAAGTGGCCAACCTCCTTGTACAGAAGAATGTATGAGTATCTCTCTCTCTAGATATTAATCACACTCATTTACATGCAATATGAAATAGAACTGGTGCACTTTATTGATTAAATAACATGATTACAATAATTCTGCTAAAAACCTGTTACAGGACTGTAACAGTCAAATTCTACTTATTTTCTCTACAATCTACTTTCTCCTAGCTTCCTTACTCTTTTATCACTACCTACTAGGCTCAACCTGAATGGAAGCAATATTTATAGATGTCCTATGATCTAATTACAAACTGTGGATATCTCAAAAGATCTAATCCTACTATGCTGCAACAAATTTTGGGTTTATTCTAGAAGAAGATAAAAACTTGATCTTTTCATTAATGATGGCTTTGGTCGGCAATGACAACAAAGACAGATGGAAGATATTTTCCTTTACCTTTTCCAACCTTTATTTCCCTTTTTCTAGCTTCAAAAATTGATCAACAAGTCAAAAAGCACATTCTGTTTTCATTTCAAAGATAAATGGCTTCATTCTGAAGACGATGCAATTCTCATTCCGAAGATCACTCATTTTGAAGATACTACAGTTCTCATTCTGAAGACCCACTCATTTCAAAGATAATGCATTATTCATTCTAAAGATCCGCTCATTCCGAAGACACTGTGTTCTCTCGTTCCGAAGATATCTGTTCATTCCAAAGATACTTCGGAATGAACAAATGTGTGCTTTTCCAGTGATTTCTTCTGCATATCTCAGGTGGGTTATCTCCTAAGATCAAATTCCAATGGTCTTCATCTCTTTCCACATGTGAATTCCATGCCTTGCTATTTATGGATAGCTGGCTGGAATTTACATGGGAAAGACCAGTTTTTGCTGCACAGCAACAGTTTGCTTGCACTGTTGCCAGATTTAGGTGAAATAAATGCTTGAGACAAATCAAAACATGATTAGTGAAATGCTGCTATTATTCTAAGCATATCCCATTTTAGCAAGTCATAGCAAATAGAACACAAAACTATGCAAAAAGCTGTAAAAATCAGCATATAATATTCCAAATACATTGATCATGCAAAATGGTTAATATACAACATATTGAATCAACTTAACTAACATATCAGATAAAACATAAGAGTTTATAGGTAATTTTAGTGTTCAAAACATGTTATGATTGAGGCATTTCCAGGCCTCATCACCAATTGCCTCACCCCCCAAGGTCCCTATCCCTCGCTACTATCACATAACCCACCATAATTCATACTCACCTATGGTCCTAGCATCATCTATGTCCAGAATGTCGACCACATGGTCCAACTCCTCACCCACATCCTCCACCGTCAGCTAGGCTAATGTCCGCTCATCCCTGTGGCATCAATACACCATCAACTCCTATGGCAAACCCTATTGTAGCCCAAACTACCACATGAGTCGATCAAATGGTAATTACTCATGTTTGGTCCCATATTGGGTAATCACCCATCTGCCTCACCTCACTCGTTGGAGCTACTCTTCAAAATCAGCCTAGACTGGACAATCCCTATATGATCACCATTACACCTACCCTAGTGCCAAGTGAGAGAAGATATCAACATAGTGACCCACATCAACCATGAACTACCAAATATGTCCTCTCTCCTATGATGTCTACCATAGGATACCATATCCTGTATCCTAATCTACCAGTTGTGCCTTGGTAGACCAGGGTAAGCCCTATGGTCACCCCATAGCTATGTTCTACCAGCCCCAACAGTATAATAGAAAACTACATCCTAAGCCATTTTTCTTTTGGTAGTGGATCTCGTACAACTCATCATAGAGCTATGCCATACGGGTTGTCCCCCATGCCATCACCAATGGCTCCTTCGTAGGGAACTTCGCTAGGGCAAACACCAGCTCTAGTAGGTTCCATAGGAACCTAGTTCCTGACGAGTCTGGGAGGAGCATATTGTATATGAGGGTAATAAATAGTGCATGCCTCACCCCTAGCACCCCCTCATCATAATAGTACCCCATCAGTATCCCTCCCATCTGGAAGTCCAACTCTATCACATTCGCATCCTCCCCAAAGTACCTCATTAATGCTACCTCTCGCAGGTCACAGTGTGATGATCAGATGGGGTACCCCTCTATCAAAATCCTTAGAATATGATAGATGTCCTCCAGTGTCACTATCATCTCTCCCATCGGTAAATGGAAAGTATTGGTGTGTGGGTCCCATAAGCTAATCAACATCATCAAATAAGTTCGGTAACCTACCATAGGCTCCAATAAAGTAACGTGCTTGAGCCCTAGGGCATCAAGCCACTCCCAGTAAGCCTTAGTCAAGGTATCCCGTGTGGTCTCTAAGAGCTTCAATATCTGATATCGGTTCATCACCTAACAAAATAATAGATAAAACAATTAAAAACATAAAAAACATGAAAACAAAGAAAAATAAAAATAACAAGCATCATACAAGAAATAAACGAGGTCATTTTAGTTAGCATTTTACCTTCCTCGCACTAGCCCCTTTGCTGGATGCCTTCGCTTGCTAACTCATGATGATGTAGGATGATTTTGACAGCAATTCGTTATGCAAAATCACTATCCTCCTCATCACCTTTCAAACTACAAAGGCAAACATGCAATAATGAGCCCAAAACTGGTTTTTGAAGTTTATATAGGCCTATAACAGTCCTATTCGCCCCAGGGTGGGGCAAACATACTTCTACCAATTTTTTACACCCTGGTATGAATAAAAAATTTGTATTTGCTCAACCTCGAAGTGAATATAGGGTTTATAGGGCAAAATAGCTTCAAAAGGCACCAAAAGGGTCCGAAAACCCATAAAAACAACTATATCTTGGTCAAAATTTTATAGTAATACAGAGGCAACCAATAACACTCTTGAAAACTTGGAAAGAACTTAACTTCAACCCCCAAGAAGGCCACCATGGCTGGACCACCCCACGAGAGCGAGGTTTTCATTCCTTTCCTTCATGAAGTCACAAAGAAAAGTGTTTTAAACCCACCAAAAAAAAGTCAAACCTGATTAAATTCATTCAGAGTCGAGATGGATCACAAATTTCTCATGGGTGTATGGACAAGTTATTAATTTACTCCCCAAGAAATCCATTGTGGTTGGACCACCCCACGGGAATGAATTTTTCAACTTCTTGCTTCCATAAAATCCCCATAGCATCATTTAGATCATTTCAAAACTGTGCCATATTCCAATGAGTATAACTGAAGGCAACTTTCATCGCAGTCATCTGGGTCAAGTGACTCATCACTTTTCTCATGAGTCATTCGCTCATCGACTCGTCACTTGAGGGGGTAGTCATACTTAAATCAAATCAACAAGAACACGCTCAATAATGCAAATTATGTTTTTCCAACAAATCTTTGACAAAGACAATCACACTCTTTCTTGGGGCAACAAACAAGCACAAAATATCAAGTTAAAACACTTGGCACTACTAGCATCATGGAATTATAGGCCTCACCTTTTCATGACAGACAATGTCTAAGCTAAAGCAAGTTTCTTAGCTCATCAAAAGCTAGGATTCAACGACTCATGCTATTTCCATGATTGGGGCATCTAAAGTTGGTTAGGTTATTGAGTAACCCTAATCATTGAACATTTTTAGTCATCTATTTTTTATTTATGTTGTGCTGCACATAATACATCTCAAAAATGGGTATCTGTAGACACTAAAAACTGGTCAATCTGATTGTGCTACCAAAAGTAGTGATGTCGCAACACACCAAGACCCCTAGGGAAGCCCTCAAGAGGTATACAGTGGTTCTAACCACTTAGTGTGAGGTTTTGAAAGGTTATAGGCCAATTTTGGCACCTTTTTGGCACCCTATTGCTATTTGTACCACCCTAGGATGAATACAAAACCTATTTGCTCCACCCCAGAGCGAATAGCAACATTCACTCCGGGGTGGAGCGAATAACAAGTTTGACTGGAAAAAAGTTAAACCTAGACAAATAGCGCCTACCAACGGTTACATTTCTGGTCCATAATGGCTAGGAAGGCAGGGCACACAACATCTTAATGCTCTAGCCCATGAGGGAGGCCAAATTGGGAGATTCTCTTCTCCCTCCAATGCATGCCACCCTGGTGGCCAAGTGGTGCCTCATGCCTCGCATGCCCTCACATGCCTTTGGACCCCAAAGCCTCATTAGGCTATAAAGTGGAGATATTTTCCACACCATAGGAGAAGATATTTTTTGAGAGCAAAGCAACAAAGTACTGCCAAGAGATATAAGGTGTATTATGGTTAAATTTATTGTGTGACGGAGTTATAAAGTTAAATTTATTTGTGCATTAGTAAAGGAGATATAAGGTGTATTATGGTTAAATTTATTTTTACTTGTGCGTGTTAGAAAAATAAGATATAAGGTGTAATTGAGATTGATTTTAAATTATATTTTAAATATTAAAAAGGAGGTTTAATATCTGTACAAGAAAGAAAAAAATACTAACCAGATTTTTGAAGGAACAAAAATGGAACTATTTTTGCAAATACAATTTTGGAAAGCTCATACTAATCATTGAGACAGATTTAGAGGTATGGTGATTTAATTCCTTTCTCAAAGTGTTTTGGTTGAAGAAAATATTTTGTTATCATATGGTTGGAGGTATAAGGAATTATTAGATGTGCATTGGTTTTGATTGAAAGAATAGAGTGAATGTGCAAGAGTTATAGGTCAAATTTGTAAACAAGTTTGTATATTGTTCATGATTAATTTTGAAGAGAATGTGGAAATAAGAAAAATAGAATAGTATCACATAAATAGAAAGAGTGTTGTAAAGCAAACCAAAGTGTCAAAAATTACAAAGATAGTATGAAAGGATTCACTCAATAAAAGGACATTACAAGGTCAGTTGTCAAGTGCTAAGTTTAAAATCTATCCTTCAATGTAATGAATGTGAGATATGAGAAATCAATAGACTTAATTAATGTGAAAGAATATATTGGGTATTTGTAATGCATATTATTTTCTATATGTTCATGAAGAAAAAGAATTTTGGGTAGAATATGTTTGAATTGCTATAGTAGAGGAAAGCATATTTGAAAATTTATGAGCATTGTTTGTATGCGATATTTGGAAAGATATTAGCATTATTTATTTGCAATATTTGAGCAAGATTGAGTAGACTTTATGAGCAGGATTGAGTAGGTTATTAGCAGGTTGTGTGAGCATATTTGAGAAGGTTTTAGAGTAGATTTGAGTAGGCCTTTTGAGCAGGCTTTGTGAGTTGATTTAAGAAGGTTTTGTGAGTTTATTTGAACAGGCTTTGTGAGAATATTTGAGCAAGTTTTATTGAGAAAATTTGAGCAGAGTTATGAGAAGGTCTTGGAGCAGACCAAAGTAGAGGAGATTGGTGTCTCCTATTGAGTGGTTTCCATATAACTTGAGAGGATATTGGTATATCCTGTGGATTTGTGTCCATGAACATTGTAATAGGGGATTGGTTTCTCCTATGGGTTGGAGCCCCCAAATTTTGTTGAGAAATTTATAAGCAATATTTCTCCATAGATGTAGCCCACATTGCATGAACCATGTTAAATATATCTCTCATATGTGTGGTGATTTATGCATTGTTTTATTTACTACATTGATATTATTACTGTTATCATTTGTATTGAAAAGTGAAAAGTTTTATCTTATATCGTTCACTATCCCTCTTAGTATAAGCTTGTGTTATTCAATTGGTATCATAGGGGGTTCCTTCATGAAATCCTAATGGCTTGAAGGAAGATCTTACAGGAACATAATTGAAAAAGAATAAAGAACTAAAATAAAGTAAATAATCAAGCAGTGGAGAAGAGACTAACTTTGAGAGAAGAAATAAGAAAGATCCAATAAAATACAAATGTTTTAGTTGTGGTAACATTGGTCACTATGCAACTAATTATCCACAAGCTAAAAATAGTAGCAGTTAAGAAGAGGCTAACTTTATGAGAAGAAATAAGAAGGATCCAAAAAAACACAAATGTTTTAGCTATGGTAATATTGGTCACTATGTAGCTAATTTTCCACAAGATAAAAATAGTAGTATTGAAGAAGAAAAGAAATACAATAAAAATGAGGAAAGGGAACTATCATGAAAATAAAAATAGACATGGTCAAGGAAGGCATGAGAAGAATATATTTCAAAGACACAAGAAGAGATTTTATGTTGAATAAGCAAGTAGTTCTTCCAGTAGCAGTGATGAAAGCCTCTCAGATAGTGAAAAAGAAAAAATCCCAATCTTTTCCATAGAAGAGAATGAATATGCTCTTGTTGTCAAAGATCAAGAAAAAGAGAAATAAGATGATCCTGTAGTTGAATACCAAGAAAAAGAGAAATATTTAGAAAAGGAATAAGAATCCACAAATTATTTGGAAGAGGAACTTGATATTGATCTTGAAGAGTTAGAAAGAGAGAGCTTAATATTGAAGGCTCACGTACAAGAGGATGAGAAAACAAAGGCAAAGCTTCTACAAGATCTCACCGATTTAAATATTAAAGTTGAAGAGGTAAGAAAAATTGAAGAAGGTATGGATGTGCAGTTAAAGGTAAAAGAGCTAGAATGTGAAAGACTAGAAAATGAAGTTATCTCTCTAAGGAAGGGACTTGAAAAAATTAATGATAAGATATCTCAGTTTAAGAAAAGCTTAAAATACTTGATGATATTATCAAAGTATAGAGATCTCCATTTATAAATATTGGACTTTGTTTTGAATAAGGTCAAGAGAAACACAAAGAGGAGTCAAGGTCAAAATAAATAGAGGCATCAAATAAAATTATTAAAGAGGAACCTAAGATCTATGCTGATGTGTTGAGAAGTGGAAGCATCAATGAGGAAAAAAACAAAGCACCCTCAAGGGACATGAACCATCACAAAAAAAGCAATGAGAGAACCATGCAATAATATCCTCCAAGCCAATAAGATAGGTTTCAATATTTCTTTCATGGTTATTGCTACTCATATAATATTTCTGGTCATAAAGCTATACATTGTAGGATTCATGGTAAGAATAATTATGGCTTCACCAAGAAAAATTTCAAGTCATTTGCACCTTTCAAAGACTACAACATCATGTGTTTCAATTGCAATAATTTTAGGCATAAAACTAAATGGTGTAGAACAGTGTTCCCTGAATTTCTAAAGTCTAGCAAAAAGGAGAATGGTCAAGATGTTCAAAATAGTATGACCTTCAAAGTATGGAAAAAGAAAATTGAAAAATAAGAAGAGAATTGTAAGTTGAGAGTATCTTTACTCCCATTCCAAAATTGATCACCTCAAGTAAAGTAGGTAGTGATGGGGTTGCACTAAGTGTCTTATTATTAGCCCTAAGGAGCCCTTTTCCATTAATTTCAAAGGAAGAGAGAATTCAGTGAGGGGTAACACCTTGTCAGGGACAACAGATTGGGAACCCAGTTGAAATAAAAGAAAATTTTTGTAGGGTTGCCGTCAATGATAAAGGGGGAGATTGTTATAAATTTTGAGATGTCATTGATGTCAAAGGAGCATGAAATATTCTTCAAGGGTGAAAATTTTATAAGGATAGACAATATATCATTGAGGTCAAAGATGGGTTTGATAATAGAAAATACTGAAAAATAATCCAAGGAAAATATATATTACAAGGAAAGTTTATTGCAAAGCAAGGTAATTATTTTTAAGGAGTATAATATTTAAATATCAAATTTAAATATTATAAAAGAGATGGACAAAGGTTTAAAAGTGCTTGGGACAAAAGGTTTAAAAGAAGGACAAAAGTTTAAAAGCTTGGGACAAAAGTTTTGAAATTATAGAAGGCTTTGGACAAAGGTTTAAAAAGTAAAATATTATAATATTTAAACCCAAAGATTTAAAATGTTATAATATAAACAAGTGTAAGTTTAAAAGACATCAATGTCATTAAGAGAAAGCATAAAGTCAAAAATCTATAAGCAAAATATAGTGTCAGTGTTCCATGGTGAAAATAAAATACATATGTAAATGGGGAGTAGTAATTCATTTGAGCAAGGTTTTGAAGAATCACAAATAAAAAATTTCTTCATGTGAAATTCGTGGAGAGTAGAAGATAAGAAAGGGAATGCACTTATTTGGAGGTAAAATAGAAAATGAAAATAATAATAAGTCAGTGCATTCGTGATTCCATCTGGGTGGCTAGCCCAAACAGTAGCCTAGCCTATGCTAGAGCATTGTGGAATAGGAGGTCACGTGAATGATTCATGGTGGCATCATTTTATTGATATTTTGGTCAGTGATGAATTCAAAAAAGACTTTAAAAGATAAATTGTATCCATTGGTTTTCATGCGGATGGCTAGCTCGAACAACAACCTAGCTTGTTCTAGGGCGTGGGCAAGCAAGAGGTTACAAGGTTGATTTGTGGTGGTTGTGTGTGGTAAGGGCAAAAGAATTTTTGATTAAATTAAATTTAGGGACACATAAGGTTTTGAATTGATTTTACTATGCAATATTATTTTAGAAATATATAAGGTTTGCATTGTGTTTTATTGTGTTAGGGAGTTATAAGGTGTATTGGGATTAATTGAAAATTGTATGTTGCATATTGTGTGAGGGAGTCATAAGGTATATTGTGATTAATTAAAAATTACATTTTGCATATTGTGTGAGGAAGTTATAAAGTTAAATTTATTTGTGCATTAGTAAAGGAGATATAAGATGTAATTGTGATTTATCTTAAATTATATATATATATATATATATTGTTAGATTAAAAGTGGGTTTTTGTCAAGGATCCCAAAACCTAATTACAAAGGATCATAATACAACACAAAACATCAGAATGAAACAAAAGGAATTTGTCCAAGGATGGACAAAAAGTCAGGCAAGGTCAACCCAAAGGAACAAAATAAGGAACACGCAATCCTTTGTGCCAGAGGAAGACGTCTTCCTTTGAGCCAAAGGAAAAATGGGTAGGAAGGGAAAGCTCGCCAGAAACCCAAATTTGAAACACAAGGTGTTGAAAAATACCGGGAGAAAGCGCCAAATTGTCCTAACCATGAAAATCCTTTTGAAACTTTCCCATGGGTAGGAAAAGAAAATAGAACCAAGGATTTAAAATTTGAAACATCCGAAGGGCAGAAAAAACAAAAACTACCCTTGGGAAAAAAATCTCTATAGAAAACCAACATCCCACGTAGGGGAGCTCAAAATGAAGCAAAATGGAATAATAGCCTAAAGATGGTACTAAAGTGGTGCAATAGCAAAAGGAACACCCCAGGCCATAGGGTCCTTATGCAAAAAGGAAGCCTTCAAGAACATCTACTCAGCAAAGGAAGTAGCAGTAGCAGAATAGCACTTCTGAAGGAAAGGACGAGAGAGTGCCACAAGAATTCACTAAGAAGGAAGCACGAAAATGCATGACTACAGACGTTAGAGCTCAAACCAGAAAATAGTAGCCATACATACCATACAACTTTCAACAATAGCTTCAAGTACAAATAAAAGGAAGTCCCTTAAGGAATCAACAGCTATAAAATCGAAGGCCCCTAGAGGCCATGAAAAAATAGAGACCTATAGGAACTACCACTTCAGACCCAAAGAGCAGAGTCACAGTATAACGCACATGGGCAACCACACAAGCCCAAAAGGATGTTGTGTAAAACTGCTCAAGAAGCCAGAATTTCTCAGACCCACCAAAATTAGCTTCAAGGAAACAATGAGAAGAAATTGCAAGGATTCAATAGCAAAATGACCAGAGGTTGCAAAGCCATGAAAGGAACTGAAATCCTACAAAACCCACCACCTTGAATCCAAAGAGCAAAGTCATAGTATCAAGCATGTGGTCTCTCCTCTGACCAAAAAGATGTTGTGTAAAACTGCTCAAGAAGCCAGAATTCCTCAGATCTAGCCATTCACCTCTTAATATCCTCAATGAGAATATGTGAAGAAGACTTCCCAAAACAACCTGAGAAAACCCAGGAAGAGTCCCAGGAAGAAAAACCTAAACCCAACCCAGAACCCTAACACCAAAGGAAAAGGGAGGACAATGGAGCAAAGGTGGAACATAGGTTTTCCCATTGAAGGACAAGGAAAGTGGTAGAACAATAGAACAATGATCTCCCACCCCAAAGGATATTGTTTGCAACACCTTTCCATCCAAAAATTATGGGAAAAGGAGGTGCCAAGGAAACTAGAAAAGGATCAGGGACCTGGGACAGGGATGAGGAAGGAATGCAAGAAAGCAGAAAAGGATTTTCATAGGAAATCACCTGCAGAGCCCCTCCTCCTTCATTTTAAATTATATTTTGAATATTAAAAAGGGGGTTTAATTTCTGTGCAATAAAGAAAAAATTGCTAACCAAATTTTTGAAGGAACAAAAAGGGAACTATTGTTGTAAAGACAGGTTTGGAAAGCTTATAATAATCATTGAGGTAGATTTAGAGGTATGGTGATTTAATTCCTTTCTCAAAGTATTTTGGTTGAAAAAAATATTTTGTTGTCATATGGTTGGAGGTAGAAGGAATGATTAGATGTGCATTGATTTTGATTGAAAGAAGAGAGTGGATGTGCAAGAGTTATAGTTCAAATTTGTAAACAAGTTTGTGTATTGTTCATGATTTATTTTGAAGAGAATGTGGAATTAATAAGAATATAATAGTCTCACATAAATAGAAAGAGTGTTGTAAAGCAAACCAAAGTGTCAAAAAGTACAAAGATAGTATGAAAGGATTCATTGAAGAAAAGGATATTACAAGGTCAATTATCAAGTGCTAAGTTTAAAAGCTATCCTTCAATGTAATGAATGTGAGACATGAGAAAGCAATAGACTTAATAAATGTGAAAGAACATATTGGATATTTGTAATGCATATCATATTCTATATGCTCATGAGAAAAAAATTATGTGTAGAATATGTCTGAATCGATATAGTAGAGGAAAGCATATTTGAAAAGTTATGAGCATTGTTTGTATGCGAGATTTGAAAAGATATGAGCATTATTTGTATGCAATATTTGAGCAATATTGAGTAGACTTTATGAGAAATATTGATCATGTTGTGAGCAAGTTATGTGAGAATATTTGAGTAGGTTTTGGAGCAGATTTAAGTGGACCTTTTGAGCAGGCTTTGTGAGTAAATTTGAGCAGGTTTTGTGAGCTGATTTGAGCAGGTTTTGTGAGTAAATTTGAACAAGTTTTTTTGAGCATATTTGAGCAGAGTTGTGAGTAGGTCTTGAAGAAGACTAGAGCAGAGGGGATTGGTGTCTCCTATGGAGTGGTGTCCACAAAACTAGAGCATAGTGGAGTGTGTCAACAGAACTTGAGACGAGATTGGTATCTCTTGTGGATTAGTGTCCACGAACATTGTAATAGGGTATTAGTTTCTCCTTTGGGTTGGAGCCCACAAAATTTATTGAGAAATTTATAAGCAATATTTCTATGTGGATGTAGCCCACATTGTGTGAACCATGTTAAATATGTTTCTCTCATATGTGTGATGATTTATGCATTATTTCATTTATTGCATTGATATTATTGCTATTATCATTTGGATTGAAAAGTGAAAAGTTTTATCTTATACTATTCACCCCCCCTCTCAGTATAAGCTTGTGTTCTTAATTTGGTTCAATGAAATACTACAACAACATAGTCATGATGTAATATATGTAAAATATATTTAAACCCTATATAACCAATTAAAATAAAAAAATAAATATTAACATAATACAAAAGGTAAGATAAATTGTATGTGATGGTAAACCAGTATAATATAAGATTAATTGATTTCAAACCATTGTGCTTATCATCCCTTGATCTATTAAAAAAAATTAAAGACAACTATGACAACTTATATTAACCAAGAACATATTATTTTATGTTCATGGCAAAATAATAATAAATATTTGGAGAACTCCAAAGCAAAATCATAAAATATAATCATGCAAATATCCCTCAATAAAATGATTGATAGTATCTCCTCAAAAAGACCATACAAATTTCAATAGTTGTGTCGTGGTATAAAGTAACCAGCCTATAGTCCCAACTGGAATGAAGTAAGATACAAATAAAAGGATAAGGATTCCATAATCCTAAGGTCTATAGTCAATCTCTTTATAGCAATGGTGGAAGCTCTGGCTATTTTGCTAAGCAATTTTTGATATTTTTGATAATTTGTTAAGATTTTTTTTTTTTTAGTGTTATTGTATTTTATTGAATTTTTCAATAGCTCCTTTGGCTCAGTTTTTGTTGTATTTATTTTTCGAATTTTTTTTGTGGTTTACTTGATTCATTTTTTTTTTTATGTTTTGGTTTTTTTATTTTTGGGGTTTTTTTTGTGTGTTTCGTGTTCTGTAATTTTTTGTTTCTTTTTGATGTTTTGTTACGGTAGTTTTTGTTATGCTGTGTTGGTGATTTTCTCCATGTATTTTGGGATTGTTTATTTTTGTCATTTTGTAATTCTTATTTGTTTATTTATTTATTATGTGTGTTTTATTTGATTGTGTTTTCTTATGTTGTTTGTATGTTTGTTCTATGTGGTTCGTATATTTTTTTGTGTTTGATTGTGCTTTTTCTTATCAACACACTCAAGAAGTATGCTTTATTTGTTTTAGCTTTTTGTGTGTTTGTGTTTGTGTGCTCTTTTTTTGTGTTGTCGACACACTCAAGGAGTATGCTTTATTTATTTTAGCTTTTTGTGTGTTTGTGTTTGTGTGTTCTTATTTTGTGTTGTTTCAGGCATGCTCTTTGCATGTGTCAAAGGTGGTAGACCAAGTGCGAGTCCTGGGTGTTTTTTGTGGAAGAGATACCCTTGCCTCCTTGGGTCTTACCCAAAAGTGGAATCCCTTCTAGGATGTTTTCCACAAAAAAAAAAATGATTGATAGAATCTATCACAAATACAAAAAGACTATTTTCCTTCAAATAATTTTAGTATAGATTAGGTTTATTTATGGTGAATCACATATCCAAACTTCTTATCAATTAATCTACCCTACAATTAAGGAAGAAATATATATACACAAACAACCATCAAATGGTCAATAAAAATTAAAAGTACAAGTTACAATAACAAGTTATGTTTAAAGAAGCCTAATAATTGATAAGGGAACCAAAATAACATCCTTAAAAACCCACTATAATTTAAGTTGAATATTAAAAATTATTACTAGAGATTAGGCGTAACTCATTAATAGGTAAAATATTAACAAATTAGAAAAAAAGGACAAAGCCATAAAATACAATTAAATATATTTCTTAAAAAAAGAGGGTACAATAAAGACCAAGGTTGAAGACTTAAAAGCAGTTGTAGTGAGTTGCATTCAAGAAAATAATTCTATTCAAAATTCACTAACAAAATCCATCAAATATTTAATAGCTGGATGCACCAAGAAGAATTTAAAAAGAGTTTTGATAACAAAAGAGAACAAAACATTAACATAAGGCATATTTTTGGACAACGAATTTAATTGTCTAGATGATGAGATTACAAGAATCTAACTATATGCTAAATTCTTTCCTTATGATACCATAAACTGGTTGGAGAAGAAAACAACAATTTTATTAGTTGTGTTTAAGAGTCTACAATCCCTATGATTTTTGTGCTAGTTATCTAAAAGTATTTTTCTAACATACTCTGTGCACTTATAGTAAAGACTAATCTTGAATAACATGTTGGAGAGTCCAAATAAAGGCACAAATAAGAGGTCTTTAGAATATGTCAACCTCATTTGTACTAAAAAAATTAAAACATAAAATTTCTTCCATAATTTAGAAAGATCATATCACTTAAGACATTGTACAAGAAAGATTCGAGGTGTAGACAAACGAGTTTGATGAAACCCTGTAAGGGGGACGGACGCCCAAGGTTCAAATCTAGGGTCTCTCCAAACTGGATGCTTGTACGTATTCTAATGTGTTCCCAATGACATAAAAGTTTCAACATGAATGCAACTTTGTGGTTATAGAGGGGACGTCCAAGGTTCAAATCTCGGGTCTTATCAAAAAGGGTGCTTGTCCATATTCTAATGTGTTCCCAATGGTGTAAAAGGTTAAACATGAATGAGACTTAGTGGTTATAGGTGGGACTATGTGTATTACCATGGCTACTACCAATTCCACTAGGTTAATAAAAAATATTGTACAAGAAGCTTCATCTTGTTGGCAAATTTAACTCATTAACCATCTTTGATTCTATAAATGGAACTCAGCTCAATGAACTCGGAGCCAAGTTTCAAGCAATTGCTTTAGTGTTCATGTTACCTACAATGTTTATGGTATGCCTTAGATTAAATTGGTATGCATCTAGTGAATTTATTCATAAAATGAACAAGCTATCCTAAGGCCCCTTTGAATGGAATGAGCTAACTATTTTTCTCTTTTATGTGTGGTGTTATTATTGTCTATCCTAAATAAATTATCTAAAAGGAAAGAATCTCAATCAAATTTAACTCCTTCAAGGATAATAAAATTACTACTTGCACATAATGTATAAAAAATGGGATGTGTCTAGTTTACCCATAAGCCTCCACAGTTTGTTCATATCATATCTTAATTCGAGCTTAAAATTTTAAACAACATACCTTTCAATTTTTATATGGTCTTTTGTTCTTGTTCACTCTCCTTCCCTTTAGAATTTCATCAATGCTCTTATATTTCTTAGAAAAGGACTAGTACTAGTTTTCATATATGAAAGAGTTCTCATGAGGGTCTATAAATGGTATGTAATGCTTCACTTTCATAACATACAATCAAATTGTTATTAAAATCCCTTATTTTTATTTAAGTCCACTCTATAGATTATCAACTACACCACATATGCATATTTTGCTAGTAAGTACCCATATTCAAAAGCCTTGACTATATGATATTCTCCATTCCTTTTAGGTACTCTGAGTCATCCCTATAATTATTCCTGCTTCAAAATATATTCTTATATTTTTGGTAGATATCCAATAATTCCTTTACATCATCGCCCGTCTATCATTACTATCATTTATAATTGACATGTTAATGGTAGTTTTGCTCCTTCACATTTTAGAGAATGTAAATGCAGTAAATAAAAGTATTTAGAGCACATGACACTAGATGAGAACTTGAACACTCAGTAAATTCTAAAAGAGACTTCAATCAAACATATAAATCCTTTAAGGTATGCTAAGTAAATGCATGGTCATATCAAATTGAAAAAGCATAGTTTGAAGTAACTTTAATTAATTAAAAGATAAGTTAATTGGGTTAAGAAATCATGCATAATCTCTACACAAAATATTGTTATCATGTGGTCATTAAATGTAAAGTAGAGTAGTTACTTGTTGAGTGTCAATTTAACCCGATTGTGAAATTGAACTCACAGTTAGGGTTTCATGATCAAAATCCCCTCTTGCAAAGAAAACAAAAATTTTATTTCCTCCAAGGTTCTGTTAGTGTAAAATAATTTTGTAATTGTTCTCAGATATACAACTATTAACAAGGGGCCCAATTAGGTACTTAAATGCAATTTGATATTCATTATGTTCATAATCCACGTAATAAAATTATTAATTAATTTTTTCAAAAAAAAGTTGATTTTATAAAATGTAAAAATTTAATTAAAACTTTAAAATTTTGAGTTTTCCAAATAATTAAAATAAACTTTAGAAGTGATTATTTATAAAACCAAATTAATCAAAACCCTAACATTGAAATATTTGAGAGATATTTAGGGTTTTAATTTTTATATTTTTGGAAATAAAATGAAAAATTAAAATTAAAAAAAATAAAATGTGCCTTCGAACTTAAGTTACAGTATGAAATAGAAAATACTCTGGACTCAAACTAGATTTAGATCAACCAGAAATCTCACAGTTCAACCTAACTCTAGTGCAATATTCAAAGGGAAGAAATTTTAAAACACCATACTTTTTTAATATGATGAAATACAATCAACATACATATTTCGATATAATAAAATGAAAGCATTTATTCAAATATTACAATAAAAATATTTCCAAAAATCTCTATTTGCAGTAGTAGACCCTTTTGTGCAACCTCGAGAGGCTTTAACTCTTCTCTTGCTTTCTCCTTTGATATCTCCTTTCACTTCCAATAATATTCAAACTCTAATCTCTTCCGCTTTCCCGAATGTCCCCCCTTCTTCTTGTCAATCTCGTTGGTATTTATTTCCTAATTTTTTGTTCATTCCATTTTAAAATTTCATTCATTTAGTTACTTTTTCAAGCTGCGCAACTATTCATCAACCAAACTTTGTCATTTATAACATCATAAATTTTAGCCATGAACTTTTCATTTATTTAAGTAATGATCATATTAACATTTTTACTTTAAATATCTTTTAATAAAATGATAATCTTTCACCATTTATTTAAGATAAATGAAAAGCCATAAAACTCCCAATAACCAAATTATCCAAGTTTAATAATTAATCATTTCCAAATTCCTTGATTCTTTTATTTGTCGTGTTAAACTTTCTATAATCATCTGTATGTTGCATCGATATGTTGCATCCCCTATGTTATTGATTTAAAATAAAATGAAATGCAATCTCCTTGTTTCAAAATCATAGCCATCACTCTCATTTTATGAGATTAAAATTTTTCTTTCGGTGCTATTTCATCTTCAACGAAAAGAACCCATGATCTGCTATTTTTGTTGAATATAAATCCAAGTTTGTATAAAACATCAAATTTTGGGCTTCGTACTCATAATATGCCATTGAATTCAAATTTTTGTGCACCAACCCTTACACTTTCTTCTCTGCTCACAATAGGAATAATAAAAACATAGAATAATACTCCTATGCTATGTAGGTGATGCACGAACTCCCAAACCTCAACCTTCAAAGTTTCATGTAGCAGGATAAGGTGTGTTGCACCTATGATGATGTCACCTACTAAATATGTTGTTTTGGATGTTGACTGTATTAACCACCCACTTCTATTTCTATAAAGTATATGTCATCACTTATTGATATTTTAATCACTATGCAATCGATTGATCATGAATCTGCAACAGAGGCTCAAACTTATTGCAACTGACTTGTTCGAATTCTCTTACACCACCAAAATAGTCAAAATAAGTCCCTACTATTTCACTTCTATGAATGATATCCATTATATCCATGTTACTTATATCTAGTGATATTTCCATCGACTCTTCACGGCTCTCGATGTGTTAATGATATATACGTCCACTGCCCTGCATTCATAGCTCATGATGTGTTAATGATATATACGTCCATTTCCCTACATGTTCATAGTACCCGCTACACCATTCATCAACAAAATAATGTCATGATTACATGTCATACACTATGTTGTGGACACATAACTGTATGGGTTCATATTTAATTTCACTAGATGCCCATGCCCAAATATTTTTTTCTATACCATACTTTACCAATCACATCATTTCATCCATGTTACCACTCTAAAAATATGCTTCGGTGATGCATATTCTAGATAGATACACTCCACCACATTCGCATTTATGCCATCATGACATTTGCTTCGTTTCTCTGATGATCATGTTGTTCAAATCCCTTCATAACCTCAAACCTAAACTTGTTATGATTGCTAAAATTAATTTCTGATTTACATGTATCATGTTGGGAGTAACAATGATATGTCATTGGTACATCTTTAAATATATTTCTCTGGCATATCGATGCTTTTGGGCGCCCATTCTTCCTCTTCATGCCGCTCGGTACACATGTTCATGATTTTTCTTGTGTCATGAAAATCATCCTCGAAATAACACTTCTTTCCAGCATCCTGCGAGTTCGTTGCTTTACTCAATTATCATCGTCATATTAATATGCACTTTGCATGATTTCCTTAATATTCAAATATTAAATATTTTGAAACCATCGAATGCTCCTTGTACTATTGCTAATCTATCACCGATCATGTTCCCATTCTTTATTCATCCCACATTTAAATAGTGGCAAAGAATCAATACTTTATTATTGTTAACTCACAATATGACTTTCGACGAGATGTGCACCCAAAATCACCTCTCCTTGACTTCCTCGAATACTTTATCAGGGTGACCCACCAAAGTTAAATTTTCCAAATCTACCTCAAACCTGTGAAACAAAATAATGACAAACATTTTATTAATACAAATATTTTAATCTTTTAAATTAAATTAATTAAAATGTTTTGAAAGTAAATGTTAAAATACCTAAAAAATGTATTTTCATAATAAACTTCTTTTGCATATTAAAACATTTTAATTTTATAATAGCTTATATTATAAGCTTTTAAACTTATAATATTACAATTTCAAAGATGTTTTATTCCAGCTCTCTTTTGTGTTTCTCCTTTTTGGTGGTGTTCCTTTATGTTCCTTTGTGTCGAAGGATTGTAATGGCTTTTAGTCTTTTTGTTCTTAGTCTTTCAGTTTTTTTCGTTTTTTTTTTTTTTGGAAGGGACCCGTTTATCTCTATTACATTCCTCTTGGTTCCTTGATGTAAAAGGTGACAGGGCGCATTTCAAATGCCCTTTTTGAAATAATATAAATTAATTTACCCAAAAAAAAATAATAACAATAAAACACTTTAACATAAAAAACACAAAATAATCATAACATAGATACAAAAAAAAAAAACAAATAAAACACAAACAATATTAAATACCATGATGTCAACAAGTTATCCCAATGACAAACTGATAAATCACAAAAACATAAAATTTTCAATTTTTGAGTGGGTCCCCAATCTTGGGGTCGTTGTGAAGGAGTCACAACAAAGGCAAATATTCTAGAGAATGTTCCTAAAAATTCCGGACTTAGAACCCAAATCTAAAACTAACAAAACCCAAATATTAGAAATATGAGCATCAGTAACATACAAAGAATGTGAATAAACAAATTCAAACTGAAATAACTAAAACATTTGCTTCTGCTTGGTGTGTGCACTATGGTTCATTCTATATCTTTGAAATCATTTGGATTTCCATTTATCAATTTTGCATTTAGACTATTAGATATTTTTCTTTTTAAAGTATACCTCTACCTTGATCTCTTCAAACATTACTCTACTATTGACCAGGCATTTATAGCCTCAATAGAGATTATTTGAATCTCCTAAATATTAAGTGAATTTTATATTTTGTATTTTATTCCAGTCTAGACCTATCTCCACTGCTCATCAGGCATCTATAGCCTCGATGAAGGCTATCTAGACTATGATGATTGATTTGTCATTACTTTCCATTGTATTTGCTTTGCTTACTTTTTATTTAAGCTTAATATTGTTTTACAAAATTCACCTGCCATTTGGGTTAGAGATCAAATAAGGCTAAATTGAGTATATTAATTTTCACCTTAATTTGCAAAACCAACAAACTTCAACCTTCCAGATTTTCAAAAGATATTCATTTAATGTGTTTGTAGAACTTACGGAGCTTATGCAAGATGATTCCATTGTTTCAAATTTCATTGTCTTAGTCCAAATTCATAAATATATATACTAAACTTCTCACTTTCTTTTTCTTCAAATTTTGCATGATTTAAAGTGAGTAATTTTGTCTTGAATAATTTAGGAACAAATACCAAATGAAATCACCAAATATTTAGTTTCCATATAAAAACTACCGCAATAACAAAAAACCTCATGAAAGTTTGTTTCAAACTCAACAACAAACATCATCACAATAACTGAACTCCAAAAATTTGGAAAAATTCAATTTATTATAAAATAACAAACAACACATCCAAAATTTCATAGACACAAAACATAAACAAAAAAAAATAAAACAACCAACTAATAAGTTCACAAAAGCAAATAACTATCAGAACAAGAAAACCAAAACAAATTACAAAAAATATACACTATGTACAAGATGATGCAAAAATTTAAGCTATCTGTTTTCTAGATTCAAAATGCGATTTTCACCATTTAAAAGACATCTATCCTGATTTGCATACCATATTTTATAGGAATCTAATAAAAATAATATTAGGCCAAAAATAGAACCTCTCATTTTCCCAATTTGATTCATTTATATTACCAATCCTATAGTGAAACTTCAACACATTGAAATGGTAAGACAATGATGGATTTTTAATTATTTCTTGTTTATTATTTAAAATGCAGTTTCTACAATTCAATTCATGATTTAGAATTAGGCTTTCTTTTTCAATTATGATGTCTTGCAAGGAGCCTATTTCTAAAAAATTTAAAACCAATTTATTTTTCATGTTTTTATGCCAATTGAACTTGTATAACAATTTGCAAACCTTTAGGATGTCTCCTAAAAAAAAATCATTACAATATTGAATCTTAGATTTAATAATTATTTATCTATGAACTTGATTTAAAGTTTCAATCATGTTTTCTTTTGTTTCATTTATGGAAATAGGTTTAGGAGTTGTTTTTGTTAGAATAAATATTTATTCTCTTAAGTTCTAGTAGGATAGACTTACTTGAGTTACCACTCTTCCATGAGTCAAGTGAACTCTCAGTTTAGACTAGTTCAAAATTGTTGAGTTGTTGTAATCCAATGACTCCCAATGATCAAATTTGCTATTTATACAAAGTTGATCCATGGAATAAATCAATAATTTTTACATCTTCTTTCAAAGAGCCTTGGTAGATTCTTTCATTCCATATTCTTACCTCTTGAAGCGTTTCTTTAATTGGTTTATTTTTTCTAATTTTTTGATAGTTTCCTTTTAAGTGTCCCACTATTTCTTTATATAAAGCATATATTGTTGTCTTTTGAGAATATAGTAGGCCTTTTTATATGAAATAGTTATGAGAGTTTTTTTTATTTTTTCCCTTGATTAGTACTATTTGGGTTGTTCTTAGCTTTCGTAGCTCGCTCAGGAGGCTACCACTAGTCCAAGTGTATTTCTCCTTTTTGAATATGCTATCGAATGAAGTGCATGTGAATTTCAATGTGCTTGGTGTGCTGATGCTCAAATAGATTAAGGGTAATATAAATTGTGCTCTGATTATCACACCAAAGAGTAATAGGTTTGTCATGGAAAAAACTAAATTCTCTTAGTATTTTATGAAGCCAAAGAGCTTCCTAACTAGCCAAAACTGCTGATCTGTATTCTACCTCTATAGATGATAATGCTACTGCTTGTTGTTTTTTGCATGACCAAACAATTGGTGAAGAACCAAGACAAAATACTTAGTCAAAAGTTGAACATTTGTCTTCTACTGAACCTGCCCAATCAGAATTTATGAAACCTATGATATCCATATAGTTTCCTTCATATAAGAGCCCAAAGTGAGTAGTTCCTTGCAAGTAGTGTAGGATTATTTTTGTTGCTTGCCAATGGCTAAAATGAGGTTGATGTGAGAATCTAGATATCAAGCCAACAACATATGAAATATCTGGGTGAGTATTATTGAGGTATAGCAGAATCCCTACAAGCTGTTGATATAGAGTAGCATCACATAGAGGGGATTTGTAGGAAGTACTTAGAGTGACTCTAGACTAAAAATGTGTAGAATAATGCTTACAATCAGTCATTTTAAATCATTGAAGAAGGTCTAGAGTGTATTTTTTTGACACAATGAAATTCCTGCATATATTTGATTTATTTGAATCCCAAGAAAGTAATGAGCTAAACCCAGATCAACCATTTCAAGTTTTTTAGAAAGAGAGTCTTTGATAGTCTGAATGTGAGAAATATCACTACCAGTGAGTAGTAGATCATCAACATAGAGAACCATTAAGGTGATTTTTTCTTCATCTCTCCAAATGTAGACCGTGGCATCAGACTCACAATGAGAAAAACCTAAGGAAAGAAGGAAGGGGTCCATTTTTTCATACCAAGATCTAAGAGCTTTTTTGAGACCATAGGGATATTTCCTTAGTCTAAAAACAAGGGAGGAGTCTTGAGTGAATCCAACAGGTTGTTCCATGAATATCTCCTCTTTTAAGTCCCCATGTAAGAAAGCACTTTTAACATACATCTAAAAATTTGGCCATTTTTGGAAAGCATATAATGCAAGTACCAGCCTAACAGAATCCATTTTGGAAACTAGTGCAAAGGTTTTAGAATAATCAATATCTTCAATTTGTGAGAAACCTTTAGCTACCAAGCGAGCTTTGTGTTTTTCAATTTCTCCATTAGGTCCATACTTAGTTCTGTAAATCCATTCACAGCGAACTAACTTTCTTCCTTTAGGTAGAGGAACTAACTCCAAATTTTTTATTTTTTATTAAGGAAGAAAATTAATTCTCCATGGCATCATCCCATTATTTTATACTAGTTGCTTCCTTTAAGGATTGAGGATCTGTGGAAATGGACTGACAAACAAGACCAGGTCCTATGGAGTTGCCTAATTTGGATGATGTAAAATTTTAGATGTAAGGAGTGGCTTATTCAACAATGGTGCAGGCCCATTTTGGAATTTTGGAAGGAGTAATTGGTGTGGTAGGACTTTGAGTTGGAGTTTGGAGTATAAGATCCTCATTTTGGTCATTTTTATCATTTATCTCTTAAATGGTATCTTCATTATATTGAGGCTCTAATATTGGATATGGCTCAGGAGAATTAATGTTGGAATAGGATGGTTGAGGATATTTATTAGGGAATATTTAATCAAATTGAACATTTCTATGAAAAAATACCTCATGAGTTGTGGGATCAAGAAGCCAGTATGCTTTCATTTCTTCACAATAACCAATAAATATGAGCTACTTGATTTTCTTATCTAGAGCCTTCATTTTCTTCTTTGGGATATGTGCCCAAGCTATACATCCAAAATTTTTGAAGAAAGAGACATCAGGTTTTGAGCCAGTCCATGCTTCCTCAAGAGTCAAATGTCCAAGAGATTTATGAGGTGTCTGGTTTTGAATATAGTTTGCACAGTTAATTGCCTTAGCCTAGAAAACTGCTAGAATATATCTTAAGTGGAGCATACATTTCACCATTTATTTCAAGGTTCTATTTTTCCTTTCTGCAATACCATTTTTTTTAGGATTATGGGAGATATAATGTTGATGAATTGGTCCATGATTTGAGATAAATATGGAGAAATCATTACTGAATTATTCCCCCCCATTATCTGTATGAATTTTATTGATTTTCCAAGTGGCTTGATTTTCAACTAGGGCCTTGAATATTTTGAAGTGGGATAGAACATCACTTTTGTATTTTAGAAAGTAGACCCAAGTTATTCTTGAAAAATCATCAATGAAGGTTAAGGCATATTTTGCTCCTTTGAAAGAAGGCTCTGGGAGTACCATCAAGTCACTATGGATTAACTCTAGAGGGAATGAGGCTATTTGAGAGCTACTTGGGTGAAAAGGATCTTGATGTTGTCTTCCAAGAGCACATCCAGGACATACTCCATAAATAGATGAGACTTTTGGCAACCATGTTACCATATCATGATTATTTAACTCCTTTAGATAGCTATAACTGAGATACCCAAACCTTTCATACCAAATTTTGCTTTTAAGATTGCTATGTGCAACAAAACATGAGGTCCCATATGAATTTTTGAATCCCTATAAGTGAAATAGGTGAGTGTTATGATAAATATATCCTTGTGCTATGATAGAGTATGGTTCTTGAAGGTCTCTTATCTCAACTCCTGTTGGTGAAAATAGAACTATTTTTCCCTTTGCAGAAGTACAAATTTGATAGATGGAGAGGATATTTGTAGCTATATTTGGGATATAGAAAACATTATTGATATAACCACCATAAATAGATATGTCACCTTTTACTTTGACTGGGATAAAGGATGAGTCACCAATTTCTATGCTACAAGTTGAGCTTGACGAGATTGAAGTGAATGACTCTTGTGAGGAAGTCATTTGATGAGTTGCCCCTGAATCTACAACCTAGTATTTTTATGAAGTTTGTATAGCTTTACCTTGAACATTTAAGGCTTTTCCTATCCACTTTTTTATGTCTATTTTGTGATCCTTCATTTCTGTCTCTAGTTGTTGTAGTCTCTTCCAATATTTGTTCATAGAATGACCATCATTTTTGCAGTGTGTGCAAGTTATAGGACTTCTTTATTTATTTTTGAAGTTTTCTTTAGTGGAGGTGGATGCTACTAAGGATTTTGAGGAAGAGGGAGAGATCTCATACTTTGTAAATTTTGTTTCCTCTCTAGTTAGCCTATCACAAAATTCCTCTAAAGAGGATATTTTAAAACTTACACCAATGGATATAATTTTTCCTTTCTAGTTTTGTTTCCATTGCTTAAAGAGGGTATTTTATCTGATTAGAATAATAAATTATATCCTAAGTTGTTTCTAGGATAATCTTTGTGAACTCCAACCCATGGATGGTTATGTCTTTGTTAGTTAGCTCAAACGATGAACATCACCAACCACCATGTCGAGCAATGCATAGATGCACAAGAGAAACTACCATTTATTAGCTCAACTTCAAGAGCCATTAACAGGTGGTGCTACTAATCATTTTATCAGATCCGATCCCATATTTTAGCTAATGGCTAAAAAACCAAACATGGACAAGGTAGGGTTTTGGAACTCCAATTACATAGGACACCTGCACAATGCATCTCCTTGCAGGTTCAACCGCAACCATATATCTCCTTCCTTAGAAATGGATGGGTGGAGCTAGATGGTATATCCCCTTTACGAAATCTTCTCCTACATTGGGGCGTCGATGATGTAGGGATAGATGGGAAGTTACATGGTGCTGAGGTGAGAGTACAATAGTATCCAACCACCATGTCTACTATATTAGATCTACAAACACCTCAATGGAATGAACAATCAACTAACAACTATAATGAATAGAACCTCGAAGCCTCCTTTAAACCAGATATCAATCATTTATTGGATCAAGCGATATTCAGGTGCATCTTCAAAAAACTGTCATCCACCACATGTTGAAGCAAAACAAGCACATTCCGACAGCTTCAGAAGTCTTGGAAAATGATATCCAAGCAAAGAAAAAAATAAACACACCAAATAATATGAGCACTTTGTCACTGAAAAAATATGCTGGTAGAGGAGGGATGCATGCGGATCCCTACTCTGGAAAGCCTTCACCACATGCCAACTCCGTAGGATCAATATCCTCCATGAAATTCATTCAAACTATTTAGCATAAAAATAACACTATGTGTGCCTTTGTTGATGTGCATTAGGGTCCTTAGAAGATGCCGATCTCAACCAATTGGAATCACCATCGCTCAGCACATAACCTTCCCGATCTGTTGATTCAGAAAATAATTAAGGAAACTTTATAAAATAGACATGTGCTTCAATTATCTACAGTTTTGATTCCACTCTACAACTCAATGGAGTGCAGATATGGTCTCATCATTAGATTTCTAGAACCCCACCTTGTCCATGTTTGGTATTTCAGCCATTACTTGAAATATGAGATTGAATCTAATAAAATGGTCAGCAGCACCACTTGTTAATGGCTCTTGAAGCTGAAAAAATAAATGGTAGTTTCTAGGATACATATGCCTTCATATTATTGAATGAAAGGAGCCTTGCTTAATAGAAAAGGCATACAATATGATCCATTGTATCATAACTAACTAAGCTAATATCAGCCACACAAATTAGAATAATAAATTATATCCTAAGTTGTTGCTAGGATAATCTATGTGAACTTTGATGGGTCACACAAAGACATGCCCATCCATGGGTCGGAGTTCACATATGCCCAAACATATCTGTGGGAGATGGATATTGGTAATTGTCTCGATAATTGTTGTGAAAATAATCATAAAAACTATATGCGGACCTGTGTTTATAAGAATAGTGGCTGCAGTAGATAAGTTGAGTTTCATTCTGTGATAGAGAAGAAGTTGGCCATGCTTTGAATAGCGGTGATCGAGAGATACATGCTAGATTTATTTACTGCCCATGCTATAGCTAGAGGTATTATGTATTGTGAAGTGATTTCCTCAATGTTTCCATCTATAACCGCAAAAGGAGTCCCAACGATGGAGAAGTCCATTATGAGGTTTTTTGATGCATTTCCAACTGCGTTGAAAATGGTTGTGTAGACTTTTTTTTCTAGATTTTGCCACGATTTTCTATGGTGTGTTTCTGACAATTAGGTACACTCGATGTTCACCTATTTTTTAAATATTTATGACACCCCCCATGAGGTCGAAGATGATGGCTAGTGGCAGTTAGCTCTTCCATGACCGAAATCGATAGCCTTGAGCATGAAGATCATGGATGCGGATGGCTGCTAGGTGGAGTTTCACATCAAGTTTATAGTGAGCAATGGATGGAACGGGCCCGCTCATCATGAGAATGGTTAGAAGATATATGATCATTTTATGTTTGAGGTGGAAATAAATTTGGAGCTTCATTTGAGACCCCGTTTGATCGTCGGATGGTCAAACCAGCACACTACATGGAAAGCATTATCTGCATTGAAGCAACATAGAGTATCGCAATATGAATTTGTAGGCTTTGGGTGGTGGATAAAATTTAATTTGAACTTTGAGATGTGACACAACAACTTCCCGTGGTATCTACCAACACCAAATTAATAGCCATCATGGGGATATTGTACCCAGTGATGTTTTACGGAGCTGTTGCCATGGACGCTACGTATACTACTTTGTGCGCCATGTACCTTTTTTTTCATAGAAGTTTTTTGCCTTTAATTTTTCATATCTATTTAATGTGATAATGGCAAAGAACATTTTAAATGATGTTGACATGGATATTTTGATTTGAAGGTATTTTAAATGCCATCTATTCATGCACACCCATATGGTCGGCAAAGCAATCCAAAGCATTTTATTTTGTTATATTATAAACTCCTTCCTTTTTATATGGGGGAGTGCAACAAGTGGCCTAAAGCCTTCACTTGCATTTATTAGTGATAAATTTGACAAGGCATATTTTATTATGTGGAGGAGCCCACCATGTAAATTTTTCTACGAGAGATATTTTTTAAAACCATATTTTATACCATTCCATATTATTCTCTTGTGAGGGAAAGAAGAAGGTTTTTGTTTTTCCTGCAGATGAAGGCCTCATTAACACCTGATCATAGGGGTATTTATAGTCATCAAAAATATTTTTCCGAACCGAACAAGATGGTGCAATTCTTTTTTAGTTTTGAAACTATTTTTCCATACTTTTTTTGGCTCAAAATATTGTATCATGGAGTGCATTCTCGGTTGAACCCAACACTCCCAAGCTTTGTAAGTGATCCTAGTATCTAGTCATCTCCTCTATATCACCTAGCGATTGCAACGACTAGTTACCCATGCATTCTGGTAGGATGAGGAGGTCACCATAAGGACATGTTCAACAACTACCTTGGTGCTTCATTTTTTCCTTGTTTTTGTTATGTATCAAGAATTTCTAGACATTTTTATTAGCCCATTGTGTTCATATAGGTGGAAACCACATACTCATGCTTGTGGAGTCATTTTGGACTACCCTAGCAATTTTTATGGTTCTTTCTCAATCCTATATTCACACTCTTTTTTGTGAGGCACTGTGGTTTCAGGGGAGTTTTCTTTAATGACCTTTCTTCATGGTTCACAACCTTCATTTGTGTCACAAGCACCAATATGGAGTATGGTTTCATTCATTTCTGTGATGAGTCTCTACTTTTTTGAGACATCTGATGGATCCTTTGCAGGATTCTTGATGGAAGTTGTCCTAGGGAGGGTTGAAGAGGACATATTCCTTCCTCTCCATCCTCCATGCACATATTTCTTCTTCTTCTTCTTCTATTTTGGTAGGTGGTTTTCTCCCTTGTGGTTTTTTCTTCATCTCTCTAGCAGAATCTTCTTATGCATATATTGTAAATGAGTACCTTATCAAGCCTTGTTTTCGGGACTCATACTTGTGGATATGCCACTTGTTTTGGTTTGTTGTTTTTCACTACCTCCTAGTATCACTTCCCCGCCCTTTTTTCTTCTTTGGGGAAGAAGACATATTCCTATGTCGCAAAGGATTACGTGTTCCTTACTTTGTTCCTTTGGGTTGTCCTTGCCTATCCTTTTGTCCATCCTTGGAAAAATTCCTTTTGTTTCATTCTGATGTTTCGTGTTGTATTCTAATCCTTTGTAATCAGGTTTTGGGATCCTTGACAAAAACCCACTTTTAATCTACCAAAAAAAATGGGGGGTGTTAGTATATCCTAGTACCACTTAAGGGGGGTTTTAGAATAATAAATTACATCGTAAGTTGTTGCTAGGATAATCTGTGTGGCTGAGATTAGCTCATTTTGTTATGATCCAATGGATCAGATTGTAAACCTCTGTTATTTAAGCAAGATATGTTTCATTCAATAATATCAAGTATTTCACTTTTCTAATATCAAGTATTTCACTTTTTTGAATCTCTGTGTATCTCTAATCTTGAAGGAGCCATATAAAGTAATGGCTATAGGAATCCTCCATTTTGAGAATATGTAGAAGGCTAGAATTCACTCTCCTCACTGAACATCCCTCTAATATTACTGGAATCATAGATTAGTAGTTTAGATACAACAAAGAACAGATGATGTAGAATTTGTGATGTTGAAATAATTGAATCCGATATCAACATTTTTATGGCATAGTGTAATTGAAGAAATATAAGCTTGGCTTGAGCAAAGGAACTGTAATCCATTGATAAGACTCCGTGCATTTGAAACTTGTTCCAAAATAATTTTTCTAGCCTGCCTCACAGTATCATCTAGGTCCATTAATAGCATATTAAGAGTCTCACTCATCCCTGATTCCTGTGTCCACTGCTTGTAAAGTTCACTTAATTCAATTTTACTTGCTTAACATGCACCACACCTTCTCATTAGCCTGAACAGATCCACACATTAAGGACCAACTTTTACTGAATTAGTTGAACCCCTACCATCGGTACCATCATCATAACCATTGGGTGTGTCCCACATTACAGGAGTACCAATATTTTCAAAATACATAGATAACCACTATGACATTGAGTTTGTGATTGTGTTGCCAATTTCAGGTTCAATTACAAAAAACTTTGACAAGCCCCACAATTACAGAAACTTTGATAAGGCCTACAATTTTCTATGGCGTGTTTCTGACAATTAGGTACACTTGATGTTCGCCTATTTTTTAAAAAATTGTTGACACCCCCCATGAGTTCGAAGATGATGGCCAGTGGCAGTTAGCTCTTCCATGACCTAAATTGATAGCCTTGAGCATGAAGATCATGGATGCAGATGGCTGCTAAGTGGAGTTTCACATCAAGTTTATAGTGAGCAATGGATGGAATGGGCCCACTCATCACGAGAATGGTTATAATATATATGATCATTTTATGTGTGAGATGTAAATAAATTTGTAGCTTCATTTGAGACCCCGTTTGATCATCGGATGGTCAAACCTGCACACTATATGGAAAGCATTATCTGCATTGAAGCAACATAGAGTATCATAGTATGAATTTGTAGGCTATGGGTGGTGGACAAAATTTAATTTGAACTTCGATATGTGACACAACAACTTCCCATGGTATCTACCAACACCAAATTAATAGTCATCGTGGGGAGATTGTGCCCAGTGATGTTTTACGGAGCTGCTGCCATGGACGCTACGTATACTACTTTGTGTGCCATGTACCTTTTCTTTCATAGAAGTTTTTTGCCTTTACTTTTTCATATCTATTTAATGTGATAATGGCAAAGAACCTTTTAAATGATGTTGACATGGATATTTTGATTTGAAGGTATTTTAAATTCCATCTATTCATGCACGCCCATATGGTCGGCAAAGCAATTCAAAGCATTTTATTTTGTTATATTATAAATTCCTTCCTTTTTATATGGGGGAGTGCAAAAAGTGGCCTAAAGCCTCCACTTGCATTTATTTGTGATAAATTTGACAAGGCATATTTTATTAAGTGGAGGAGTCCACCATGTAAATTTTTCTACGAGAGATATTTTTTAAAACCATAATTTATACCATTCCAGATTATTCTCTTGTGAGGGAAAGAAGAAGGTTTTTGTTTTTCCTGCAGATGAAGGCCTCATTAACACCTGATCATAGGGGTATTTATAGTCATCAGAAATATTTTTTCCGAATCGAACAAGATGGTGCAATTCATTTTTAGTTTTTAAACTGCTTTTCCATACTTTTTTTGGCTCAAAATATTGAATCATGGAGTGCATTCTCGGTTTAACCCGACACTCCCAAGATTTGTAAGTGATCCTAGTATCTATTCATATCCTCTATATCACCTAGCGGTTGCAATGACTAGTTACCCATGCATTCCGGTAGGATGAGGAGTTCACCATAAGGACACGTTTAACAACTACCTTCGTGCTTCATTTTTTCTTGTTTTTGTTATGTATCTGGAAGTTCTAGACCTTTTTATTAGCCCATTGTGTTCATATAGGTGGAAACCACATACTCATGCTTGTGGAGTCATTTTGGACTACCCTAGAAATTTTTGTGGTTCTTTCTCCATCCTATATTCACACTCTTTTTTGTAAGGCACTGTGGTTTCAGGGGAGTTTTCTTTAATGACCTTTCTTCATGGTTCACAACCTTGATTTGTGTCACAAGCACCAATCTGGAGTATGGTTTCATTCATTTCGGTGATGAGTCTCTACTTTTTTGAGACATTTGATGGATCCTTTGCAGGATTCTTGATGGAAGTTGTCCTAGGGGGGTTGAAGAGGACATATTCCTTCCTCTCCATACTCCATGCACATCTTCCTTCTTCTTCTTCTTCTATTTTGGTAGGTGGTTTTCTCGATTATGGTTTTTTCTTTATCTCTCTAGCAGAATATTCTGATGCATATATTGTACATGAGTACCTTATCAAGCCTTGTTGTCGGGACTCATACTTGTGGATATGCCACTTGTTTTGGTTTGTTGTTTTTCACTACCTCCTAGTATCCCTTCCTGCCCATTTTTCCTTTGGTGCAAAGGAAGACATATTCCTATGGCGCAAAGGATTGCGTGTTCCTTACTTTGTTCCTTTGGGTTGTCCTTGCCTATCCTTTTGTCCATCCTTGGAAAAATTCCTTTTGTTTCATTCTGATATTTTGTGTTGTATTCTGATCCTTTGTAATCAAGTTTTGGGATCCTTGACAAAAACCCACTTTTAATCTACCAAAAAAAATGGGGGGTGTTAGTATATCCTAGTACCACTTAAGGGGGGTGTTAGTATATCCTAGTACCACTTAAGGGGGGGTGTTAGAATAATAAATTACATCCTAAGTTGTTTCTAGGATAATATGTGTGGTTGAGATTAGCTCAGTTTGTTATGATCCAATGGATCAGATTGTACACCTCTGCTATTTAAGCAAGATATGTTTCATTCAATAATATCAAGTATTTCACTCTTCTGAATCTATGTGTATCTCTAATGTTGAAGGAGCCATATAAAGTAATGACTGTAAGAATCCTCTATTTTGAGAATATGTAGAAGGCTAGAATTCACTCTCCTCACTGAACATCCCTCTAATATTATTGGAACCATAGATTAGTAGTTTAGATACAATAAAGAATAGATGATGTAGAATTTATGATGTTGAAATAATTGAATCCGATATCAAAATTTTTATGGCATAGCGTAAACCCAAAAGAATTGAAGAGATATAAGCTTGGCTTGAGCAAAGGAACCGTAATCCATTGATAAGACTTCATGCATTTGAAACTTGTTCCAAAATAAATTTTCTAGCCTGCCTCACAGTATCATCTAGGTCCATTAATAGCATATTAAGAGTCTCACTCATCCCTGATTCCTGTGTCCACTGCTTGTAAAGTTCACTTCCTTCAATTTTACTTGCTTAACATGCACCACACCTTCTCATTAGCCTAAGCAGATCCACACATTAAGGACTAGCTTTTACTGAATTAGTTGAACCCCTACCATCGGTACCATCATCATAACCATTGGGTGTGTCCCACATTATAGGAGTACCAATATTTTTAAAATACATAGATACCCACTATGACATTGAGTTTGTGATTGTGTTGCCAATTTCAAGTTAAATTATAGAAAACTTTGACAATGCCCATAATATAGATTTTGAAAATGATAAAGGTAACACTGAAGGTGATATTCCAAAAAAATCATCCACCCATAAAAGTGGAATGCATGACCATTCTTCACAACCACGAGATGTCAACCTGCCCAACACATTGAAATCTGACCTGAAATTCACATCAACCTCTTCAACTTCATTGAATGTGTGTAGTTCATCATCATCCCAATAAATCGCATAGGGAGAGTTCACAAATGAAATATTTTGATTGCATCGCTTTGCCCACAAGGAGACCAAATTTGACTACTTATGCTTGTGGAGTCCATTTGGACATCCCTTGAGATTTGTGTGGTTCTTACCACACTATCTTCACAACATTATTTTTGTGAGACACTTTGGTTTCAGGGTTTTTTTTATGATCTTTTTTCATGGCTCAAAGCCTTGATCTGTGCCACAAGCACCAGCATGGGAGTATGGTTTCATTCTTTCGATGATGAGTCTCTAATTTTTTGAGACATCGTATGGATCCTTTGTAGGCTTCTTGATGGAAGTTGTCCTAGGGGGATTGAAGAGGACATCTTCCTTCCTCCATCCTCCATGCACATCTTCCTTCTTATTTTTCTTCTTCTATTCTGGTAGGTGGTTTTCTCCCTAATGGTTTTTTCTTCATCTCTCCAGTAGAGTTTTCTTATGCATATATTGTACATGAGTACCTTATCAGGCCTTTTTGTTGGGACTCATACTTGTGGATATACCACTTGTTTAGTTTTATTATTTTTTGCAACCTCCTAGTATCACTTAAGGGGGGTATTAGTGTATCCTAGTACCACTTAAGGGGGGTGTTAGAATAATATTATATCCTAAGTTGTTACTAGGATAATTTATGTGGCTAATATTAGATCAGTTAGTTATGATCCAATGGATTAGATTGTATGCCTTTGCTATTTAAGCAAGGCTCCTTTGTATATCCTTATATGCTACAAGTTGAGCTTGAGGAGATTGAAGTGAATGACTATTGTGAGGAAGTCATATGATGAGTTGCACCTGAATCTAGAACCCAGTATTTTGATTAATTTTTTATAGCTTTGCCTTGAACATTTAAGGCTCTTCCTATCTACTTTTTTATATCTATTTTGTGATCCTTCATTGCTTCCTCTAGTTGTTGTAGTCTCTTCCAAAATTTGTTCACAGAATGACCATCCTTTTTGTAGTGTGTACAAGTTACGGGACTTATTTCTTTCTTTTGATTTTTTCTTTAGTGAAGGTGGATGCTACTAAGGCTTTTGAGGAAGAGGGAGAGATCTCATACTTTGCAAGTTTTGTTTCATCTCTAGTTAGCCCATCACAAAATTCCTCTAAAGAGGGCATTTTAAAACTTGCACTAAGAGCATCTTTTGTAGACATAAAGGTGGTTGCAAAAATTTGAAATACACCATTTAATTTAGAAATAATTAGATAGATGTATTCTTCATATATTTTTTTCTTGCCACTACCTTTGAATTGAGTGATAACTTCTTCAAATTTGATGATAAAGTCAACAATATTGCTAAAGTCTTCAAGATATCATGTTTTTAATGCTACCTCTAGCTGCATTGACCTTATTTGATCCACTTTCCCAAATAAGTTCTTTAGTTTCTACCAACTCTCATATGAATTTTTACATTCTGAAATGTAAAATCATAAGATTTAATTTACATTTGTGATTATAATACCCATTGTTTCATACATCTTCCCTTTATAAACAAATATTTCATATTCCTTTTCAAATTTAGACTGCTTCTCTTCTAGCAAGTGTGTGAGATATTTTTGAGAAATAATATTTAATATTTTTTGTTTGCATGTGTGATAGTTATGAGGGGTGAGAGGATCAATTGTATTCATTTTTCCTAAGAAAATTGAAGTGAACCAATAATCCCCCCTTTAACTTCAAGAACGTGTATAGAATACAATGATATTCCCTCCTATTAGTAGAACTTTGTCCAACCAAAAATATTTTTAATTAAAGTAGCATAAGCTAGAATTTTATACCTGATCTTCTCAATTTACCCGCCCTTACATGAGGGAAACTATAAGGAAATGAGGAAAGCAATATGTGGAACATAAGCTATATGAAGGAAGAATAATCATGATATGGTAACAGGGTTGCCAAAAGTCTCATCTATTGATGGATTATGTCCTAGATGTGCTCTTGGAAAACAACATCAAGATCCTTTTCACCCAAGTAGCTCTCAAAGAGCCTCATCCCCTCTAGAGTTAATCCATAGTGACTTGATCATATTACTAGAGCCTTATTTCAAAGGATAAAAATATGCCTTAACCTTCATTGATGATTTTTCAAGAAGAACTTGGGTCAACTTTCTAAAATATAGAAGTGATGTTCTATCCCACTTCAAAAACTTCAAGGCCTTATTTGAAAATCAAGCCACTTGAAAAATCAAGAAAATTTGCAGAGATAATGGGGGAGAATACTTCAATAATGAGTTCTGCATATTTCTCTCAAATCATGGAATAATTCATCAGCATTTTGTCTCCCATAATCCTTAGCAAAATGGTATTGTAGAAAGGAAAAATAGAACCTTGAAATAAATGGCAAACTATATGCTCTACTCAAGAGATCTTCCAACAGTTTTCTAGGCTGAGGCAATTAACTGTGCAAACTATATTCAAAATCGGACACCTCATAAAGCTCTTGGCCATTTGACTCCTGAGGAAGCATGGACTGGCTCAAAACCTGATATCTCTTTCTTCAAAATTTTTGGGTGTACAGCTTTAGCACATATCCCAAAGAAGAAAAATAAGGCTCTAGATAAGAAAAGCAAGCAACTCATCTTTGTTGGTTATTATGAGGAAATGAAAGCATACAGGCTTCTTGATCCCACAAATCATGAGGTATTTTTTCATAAAAATATTCAATTTGATGAAACATTCCCTAATAAATATTGTCAACCATCATCTTCCAACATTAATTTTCTTGAGCCATCTCCAATATTAGAGCCTCAATATAATGAAGATCCCATTTTAGAGATAAATGATCAAAATGACCAATTATTGACACACCAATTACTCCAAACTCAAAGTATTGCCACACCAATTACTTCTATACTCCAAAGTATGACCAAGATCCTATACTCCAAACTCCAACTCAAAGTATTGCCACACCAATTACTCCTTCCAAAATACCAAAATGGGCGGGGGGGGGGGGGGGGCAGAGGGGGGGGGGGCATTCCGAAAAGGGGGGCAAAAAATATAGTGTGGGGGGGGGGTGGGGTGTGTGATGTGGGATTTTCGAGCAAAAGGGTAAAAAATCAAAGGGCCCGCACCATAGTTGAAGAAGCCACTCCTTACATCTAAAATCTTCCATCATCTATATTAGGCAACCCCATAGGATTTGGTCTTGTTTGTTAGTCTATTTCCATAGATCCTCAATCCTTCAAGGAAGCAACTGGTATAAAATAATGGGATGATGCCATAGAGAATGAATTATTTCTTAATCAAAAATAAAACTTGGGATTTAGTTCCTCAACCTAAATTAAGGAATTTAGTTCACTATAAATGGATTTATAGAACTAAGTATGGACCTGAAGGTGAAATTGACAAACACAAAGCTCGCTTGGTAGCTAAATGTTTCTCACAAATTGAAGGCATTGATTATTTTGAAACCTTTGCACCAGTTGCCAAAATGTATTCTGTTAGGTTGGTACTTGCACTAGTTGCTTCCCAAAAATAGCCAGTTTTCATATGGATGTTAAAAGTGCTTTCTTACATGGGGACTTAAAAGATGAGATATTCATGGAACAACCTTATGTATTCACTCAAGACTTCTCCCTTGTTTGTAGACTAAGGAAATATCTCTATGGTCTCAAACAAGCTCCTAGAGCTTGGTATGAAGAAATGGACTATTTCCTTCTTTCTTCAGTTTTTTATCATTGTGAGTCTGATGCCACAGTCTACATTTGGAGAGATGAAGAAAAAATCACCCTACTTGTTCTCTATGTTGATGATCTACTACTCACTAGCAGTGATATTTCTCACATTCATACTATCAAAGACTCCCTTTCTAAAAAAATTAAAATGGTTGATCTAGATTTAGCTCATTACTTCCTTGGGATTCAAATAAATCAAACAAATGTAGAAATTTCATTGTGTCAACAAAAATACACTCTAGACCTTCTTCAATGGTTTAATATGACTTATTGTAAGCATTCTTCTACACCTTTTCAATCTAGAGTCACTTTAAGTATTTCCTGCAAATCCCCTCTATGTGATGCTACTCTATACAGAAAACTTATAGGGAGTCTGCTATACCTCACTCATACTCACCCAGATATTTCATATGTTGTTGACTTGATATCTAGATTCTCACATCAACCTCATTTCAGTCATTGGCAAGCAGCAAAAAGAATCCTATGCTACCTGTAAGGAACTACTCACTTTGGGCTCTTATATGAAGGGAAATCCATAGATATCATAGGTTTCACTAATTTTGATTGGGAAGGTTTAGTAGAAGATAAATTTTCAACTTTTGGCTATGTATTTTGTCTTGGTTCTTCACCAATTGCTTGGTCATGCAAAAAATAACAAGTAGTAGCATTATCATCTACAGAGGCATAATACAAGGCAGCAGTTTTGGCCAGTCAGGAAGCTCTTTGGCTTCATTAGATACTAAGAGAATTTGATTTTTTCCATGACAAACCTATTACTATTTAGTGTGATAATCAAAGCACAATTCATATTTCTTGCAATCCAGTTGAGCATCAATGCACCAAGCACATTGAAATTCACATGCAATTCATTCGACAGCATATTAAAAAAGGGAATATACACTTGGAATATATTCCCATAGAAAATCAAATTGTAGACATCTTCACAAAATCCTTTCCTTCTTCGTGTTACATTTAGTTGCGAGAAAAACTTGGGGTAACATAGATGCATTGAAGAATGCACAGAGCTTTTCACCTCTCCTTTATTCTTATTGTTCTTTTCTTTGGAATATGGTTTTTCCCATGTGGTTTTTTTACCATCTATCCTATTGTAATAACATTATACATGAGTACCTCATCAGGCCTAGTTTTTGGGACTCATTATTTTTTTTGTTCAATGAGGACAATCTTAGCATCCAAAGACATGCCTCTTCTTTTATTTTTTAAAATGGTCTTTTACCATGTGGTTTTTTTTACCATCTCTTCAATAAGAATCATTGTACATGAGTACCTCATTAGGCCCTATTTTCGGGACTCATTTGTTACATTCACCCCTAGTATCACTTAAGGGGGGTGTTAGAATAAATATTTATTCTCTTAAGTTCTACTAGGATAGACTTACTTGAGTTACCACTCTTCCATGAGTCAGGTGAACTCTTAGTTTAGACTAGTTCAGATTTGTTGAGTTGTTGTAATCCAATGGCTCTCAATGATCAATTTTTCTATTTATACAAATTTGATCCATGGAATAAATCAATCAATTTTACAGCTTCTTTCAAAGTGTCTTGTGATTCTTCACATTTCTATATTGACTTGGATTATAATATTGCTCCTCAATATTCTTTTCAAAAACACAAAAATTAGGCACCCAATATAAAATATGTCCATATTCTTCAAACCATAAGTCTTGTCTATCTAAGGATGTGTCAAATAACACATCTCCCTGATCAACTACTTGAGTTGTTTCCAATATAATATTTTAATCATTTGAATGAATAGGAGTAATTTCTAATTCCTTATTAACCATCAACGATATTTCTTTATTTGAATCTCCAATACAATCATGTGAATTTATACCCAAATTTTTAGTAGTCAAGAGTAAAAGAGAAGACTTTACCTCTTCCTCATTCATAACAAATGAGTCATAAGAAAAATTTACCATTTATACATTTTTAATTTCAGCAAGGTGTTCAATAATTTCATCTTAAAATAATTCAATTTTGGAACCTTATTTATTTCTGTAATTGGCACGTTATTTTTTGATTGAAAGGAAATTTCAAAATCTTCATTTGAGGTAGAATTTTCAACATCCTACATATCAAGTGAAATAGAAATTTCATTAGTAGGATTGTAAGCAAATAATGATTCATCATGTCCTTTTAAATAATTATAATAATGTTCGTCTAGACCCATGGGATGAAACTCTATTGCTTCTTCCTCATAATTTTCAAGCTCTTCAAGAAACTCTTCTTCAAATTCACCTTCAACCATTTTTGGTAATCAAATGGTTTCTATAGTGGAATCAAATTCTGTATTCAAATTTACATGATCACTACAATCCACATTCATAACCAATCATGGTGAATTATTCTCTAATGACTCACTTTTTTCTAAAAGTGGATCAATCTTGGAATTTTTATTTCTAAGATTATCCCAATCCTTACTTGTAAATAATAATTCTAAACCTTTTATTTCTAACTTATCACAAGTTAGCTAATGTTGGCTTTCTAGATTATTATAATAATTATCTTTTGAGAACAAGTGATGAATTTCTATCATATCTTCTAGCCACTCTTTAGATTCATCTATTGATTTCCCCTCAAATTTACTTTCAACCACTTTTGGTGAGTCAAGACCTCCTTCAGTGGGATCACATTTTGTATTTTTCTTCATAAATTTATCCCACTCTTCCTTTGTGAATAATGGATCTAACTCCTTCGTTTCTAAAGGTTCACATGTTTCTAAAACTGAGTTAATTTCTACATCTTGATGAGCTTATTTATCACAAATCTCATTGATGGATGTTGGTTTTGAAACTTGTATTTCTTCTTGGATAATATCTAGGGTAGTTATGAAAGTTGGACATTCAACTTCATCCCATTGATTATTCACATTAGACATCATGTGATTCCAGGGTGCTAAATTAGATGATCGATATTGGTTTAAATTCATATCACCTGAAGAATAGTTCATCATTGGAGAAAGTTGTGTTTCCACCTGACTCATGGGTGACATCTAATTTTGAGCCTTAGGATTAAGTAATGATAATTGACCTAACTCAATCTCTTTCAAAATACACCGTTGTTGATCCACATCAATCCCTTTTAAAATACACTTTTTTTCTATGGATATTACCTTCTTGTAAGCTATATATAAAGATGACTTTTTAAGACCTATCCTTATGCATGTAGAAGTAAAGACATCTAAGGCTTCCAAGTATATTTGAAGAATGTCTTATTTTGAAATGATGAAATATATCTTTATTTCGATATACAACCTATGAAATATATCATTAAATTGGCTCATAGATTCATTAAATTCTTTACAAATAGAGGTAAATTGATTTAATAACATATTTGTGTCAACCAATTTTCTAAAATGTTCAAGAAATGTTGTTTCTAGTTGATTCCAAGAATTGGTAGAACTCGCACGTAAATTAATAAACCAATTATGAGTAAATTCATCCAATGTATATGAAAACATTCTTTAGATAACATCTTCTTGCATAATTTGAAAATGAAACATGATGTTTTTATATGCATGAACATGTTATTTTGTCGCTAGAACGTCTCCACAAATTTTCACATCATTTTGAGAAACACATATCCTAGCACAACCCTATGTGTGAAAAATATTTTTGGCAAGCGGTTATGCTAGGGTTTAATCTAGGTTGATTGCAAGTAGCTCCAAAGGTTGGTTTTTAGGGACTTCGAGCCCTAAAGGCCAATATTTTCATGGTTTATGCTCAATATTTTAGCAGGAAATGTTGCAGGGGATCCAAGATGGTTTAGAAATTTGTATTTCAACAGATCATACTGTGAACTTGAGTGAAAACAACTTCCAATTTGCTGCACAAAATAAAAGTGAAAACCATACCTTTCCATGACATCTAGGGCAAGGATTAAAGATATCACAAAACAAGTTTCAAGCAGTTGATCAAAAAATGACTCATATCTCAAGTGAATCTAGTGCTAAGGTGCACCCACAAAATAATTCTACTATGAAAACCCCTGTCAAGGGTAAGAATTTTGAAGACTCAGCCCCAAAAATAAATTTTAGGGATGCCCTCCATGGTGGACAGCCTCAGCCCAATGCTAATATCAATCTTAGGGCTTCTCATAAACCTCTAAGAATGCCTAAGATTAATCCTAGGAAAACAAAGTCAAAATGTCTTAAAGAACTTGATGGAACTCCTATTGTTAAGCTTGATATGGGCAACATTCAGACTAGAATTGAAGATTTGGAAAAATGAGGACTAATTTGTCATTTTGTGGGTTTTCATCCTAGCCTATCTGCTTTCAAAGTCTGGGTTATGAAAATCTAGAAAACTAAAGGTGAGTTACAAATATCTATTTATCCAAATGGTTATTTTCTTATTTTATTTGCTAATAATGAAGATAGAGATAAAACTTTTCAAGGGGGTCCTTGGTTTTTTCGAAGGGCATGGCTTTTCATGAAGCCCTAGCTTACAAAATTTAAAGCCAAAGAAGAGATGCCTTCTATAGCTCCCGTGTGGGTTAGAATTTTTGGCCTCCCTATTGAATTTTGGAATCCTACTATTTTTTCTTAAATTGGAAACTCTTTAGGAACTTTTATGATGATTGTTGATTGTACTCAAAATTTTGAACATATTATTTATGCTCGGATTTGTTTTTTAATGGATTTTGACAAACCCCTACCTAAAAATATCACATTACAATTTGGGGAAGACACTTGGGAGCAAGTAGTGGACTATGAGAACATTTCTTTTCGTTGTAGAATTTGCCATGAATATGGTCATTTGGCCAATGCTTGCCCAAATAAAATTCCTGATCAAAAGAAAGAAGATATAAACTTAGCAGGTTTCCAAATGCCTAAGAAGAAGAACACTCAGAAAAAAAAATAGTTATGAAGGATCAATCAAAGTCATCTACTAATATGTTTGAAATCCTTTCCACAAATGATGTCCCAAGTGAGGAAGAGGAAATAATGGAAACATAAATCTTAAAAACACAATTTAAATATGAAGGGAAGAACTCGGAGATAAACCAACAAATCAAAGGTTTTCAACAAAAAAAAAGGAGAAAATTTACACAAGAAAAATAATCTTTTAAATGTTAAAACTTCAAATAATACAGGTCCCAATATAGACTCTGTTGAACCCTCTAGTAAAATTTTGGCTATGTACAAGCATTATTCAAGGTTAGAAGCCATCTTAGATTCTATTCAAATAAGTCAAGAAACAGGAAAAAAAATTGAATATGGATTCTAATCAAAAATCCAATCGCAAGACCAATCAATATCATATGGTAAAAGAAGGTAAAAATCTTGTAGAGGAAGGTAATATTAATGCCCTTCCCAACTTTTTTAGCCCTAGTATTAATGAAGATCATCACTTGGAATATTAGAGTACTCAAAGGTAGTCTTTCAAAACAAAATGAAATTAGAAGAATGATTCAGATAAATCATCCACATATTGTTTTCCTTCAAGAAACAAAGATGTCAATGGAGGATATGGACTCAATTTCCAGTAAAATTTGGCCAGCTGGAAAAGTGGTTTCCCTCAGTTCCCAAGGGACTTATGGTGGCATTTCTTGTCTTTGGGACCCAAAAGAGGTAGTTATTCATCATATGGTTGGCAGTTGAGGTCTGTTGGCTATAGCTATTCAAAGTAGACATTCCAAACAAATTATTCTCTGTATTATTGTTTATGCTTCGACTACTTTGGAGGAAAAAATAAGACAGTGGAAGGATATAACTCATATTATCTCTCATTTTCCTGAAGCTTGGATCTTGATCGGAGGATATTTCAATACCATCCTCTCTTTGGATGAGAAAATGGGGGGAAATAGAAATTTGGACAAAAGCACTGACCTCATGAGATAATATATTGCAAACCTCCATCTTGTGGACATCCAACCAGATAATGGCCTTATGACTTGGTCTAAAAAAATGCAAGTCTTAGCTTGTATAATGGAGATATTGGATAGGTTTTTTCTCTCTAAAAATTTCTTAATCCATGGTCACATTCCTAAAGTGAAGACTCTTAACAATGTTGGTTCGGATCATTGGCCAGTCATGGTGGAAATGTGGAAAACCAATGTGAGTTTCTCTCCTTTTAATTTTCAATTAATGTGGCTTAGAGACCTTTCCTTTAGACCTCATTTGCAACAATTATGGAAGGAAGGTAAACCTAGGCATGGGACTAAGATGTTCTATTTTTCCAAAATACTGTAATACATTAAATCCATAATCAAGACTTGGAACTGGAAAGAGTTTTGGGATGTTCATAAAAAAAACATGAATTTATTGCTCATCTTAAAAATTTAAATTAGAAAATCCTTTTAGATGGCCTCATAGAGAAGAGAAGTGCAGATGAAATTAAACTCACAACTTAGTTAGAGGAATGGGAAAAAAGAGAAGAAATCTTATGGAAGCAAAAATCTAGAATTCAATGGCTCAAAGAAGGAGATCGAAACACAAATTTCTGAAGAACACAAGCTTATACTGAGAGGGGGGGTGAACAGTATAAGACCTCTTTTTACTTTTTCCTTTATACTTCAAAAAAGTAAAGCAATATACCCAAAGCAATATCAAAGCAATGCACAATATCATCCACAAAGTGACACCAATTTTAACGTGGTTCACCCAGAATGGTTGGGCTACGTCCACAAAACTTTTCTCTAAAAGTTATCTCAAAGTTCTTTGGGAATCCTTCCCAATTACAATGTTTATGAGCCTCGGCCCAAAGGAGATACCTTCCCCCAATCAAAATTTATGAGCCTCTGCTCAAAGGAGATACCTTCCCCTCTGCTCTGGAAATGATCCCTCAGAAGATCAACTGCCTCTACCTCTTGCCAGCACGTGGAACTCCTTTCCATCGAAGACCTCCTGTCCTCAATGCTTAGCCTAAGAGACCTCTGCCTTCTATGATCACGTCCACGGTAGCTCAACAACCTGTACCAAACACAGTCAGTCGGTCTAGTACAAGTCTTCCTCTGTCAGTCGAGATCTGTCCAACTCTTGAACAAATCAATCCTCTACATACAAGCCTTCTCAAAGACTTGCCAAATCTGTCCTCGGGTTCTTCTCATAGAACCAATGCACCTCTGTCCTCAAGTTCTCCGATAGAACTATCAAACTCAGCTCACAAGTCCTCTGCTAGGACCGTCCAAATCTGCTCACAAGTCCCCACCGAAACCTGTCCAAAACACACCCAAAACTACCCACGGAACCTGTCCAAAAATTGCTCACAAGTCCCCACCAGAACCTGTCCAAAACTGCTCACAAGTCCCCACTGGAACTTGTCCAAAACTGCTCACAAGTCCCCACTGGAACCTGTCCAAAAACTCAGCAAGCTCACCAAGAAAAACTTTCTTAGTAGGAAATCACAAAGTGAATTGTTAGAGACCCAATGTGATTTGTCAAACTCATAGAAGCATAAAGAGAATTGTTAGAGACTCAATATGTTCTATACTCAAATCCCAATCTCAAAACTCAACTCAAATCAACTCAGCTCAATCTCAATCTCAAATCTGAAAACTCAACTCAATATCTGAAATGGATAGGATAGAATGCTTTCTTTCAAGAACATGAAACCCCAACAATTGCCAACTATGCAAAGAATCACATAACAATGATACTCATGTTCTTTTCACCATCAATTAGGGTTTCAACAACAATGCTCATCAAACAAGGTTCAATCAACACCATTCAACTCAAAACACAACCTTGAAGCATTTCACAATCAACATCAGAAAAGGAAACAAGTAGAACTCCTTTTCTCTCCAATATTGTTTGAACAAAAAGCATCCACCAACTCAAATCTCAATAGCACAAAACAACTTTTCAAATCATCAACAAAGAAGTAAGCCCAACACTTTAACCAAGTAAAGAATAGCTTGATTATAACCAATTTAATGAAAGCTCATGTCAATCTCAAAGCTGCCCACTTAGGGTTTCACAACTTCACACAAGAAGCAATTCTAACCTTAAAACATCATGCTTTCATTTCCATAATCAACCAAAAACACTCTCAACATTACAAGAAATATTTATCCCTTATACACCTTATTTCTCCCTTATAGTCTTATCAACAATAAACTTTATCTCTCATAAGAATGCAATAAGATAATGCAAACAACACTTTCAAAAGAATCTTATATCAAAATAAATCAAGCATCAAACTCCTTATAACTCCTAAGCTATTTTTCTCTCTAATAAGCTTCCTCCATCCGCAAAATATACTAGCAAAAATCAATTTCGAAAATACCTTGGCCAACACCAAAAATCGTGCTATGGAGAAATTGCGCATGAACTCTAACACCACCCGCTGCGTCCACCTCAACGAAGAAAAACCCTTTCGCGTTATTCGAACGTGGAACCTCCCGTTCGGGTAGCGCGCCAACAGCCTAGCCGCTACCGGTGCACCAAAGGCGTCCGATGAAGTTTGAACCTCACTCTGTTTCCCTTGTACCTTCTGCGCCAGGGCTAAAGTAAACAACAGACCTCCCTGTCTTCTATCGTGAATGACGATGATGAACTCTTACGACGGATACAAAAAATGAATGGCAGATACAGAAAATGAACGGCGGATATCCTAAAATCACAGCGAGGAAAACGAACACCAGATCGCGAATGCACAGCGAGCAATACTTTTCGAAAATGCGGATGGGATGAACTTTGATCTTCATCGTGGGAGTTTTATATGCATATTTCCCATAAAATCTTGACGTCGGCGAGGAGTTTAACACGTCGGCGGAGGAGTTTAACACGACGGCGGAGGTCTTGGCTAGCGCCCACAAACTTAGAACATAGCGCCATCAAAGTTAAGACATTTGCGCCATGGGTTAGGAGAACCCAATGCAAACAAATATTTATTTAAAAATAATTAAAAGGAACCTTAACAAGGTTTTTAATTATTTAAATAAATACTTCCTCCTGGACCCAAATGCATTAAACTAATGCATCCACCTGTAATCTTTAAACCTGCCAACTTGGGGTTTATAAAAGACCTTTGAAACCGTCATGTCGTAACCTTCATCAAAACAAGTTATTTGACATCAAATCAAATTCCTTCAAGAGCTTCTTGACATCAATGACAACTTATACACTTGAGCAAAGGCAATGTACCCAAAGTACCCAAAATTGCCAACAATCTCCCCCTTTGTCATTGATGGCAAACCTTTACTGAAAACACTTCTCAAGAGCCAAAACTGAAACCAACTGTGCTAACAAGCTGACCAACTATGCCCACAACTGAGAATCTTCCTTTGAGGTTTTGCTCCCCTGACTTGAAGCTCTCCTCTTCACTTTTGAAGCTCTCCCCCTTACTCATATCTCTCCCCCTTTGTCATCAATGGCAAAGGGTCACCTTTGGGGCTCGGGACTAAGAATGAGCCTCTTAGCTTAGTCCCTCCCCCACCTCTCGATGAGGTGATTAATTCTTGGGTGGGAGTAAAACTCCCATTAGGCACTCGATCATCATCGGCGTCTATAACTTCCTTGTCGGGCCTTCTCTTGAACTCTTTGTCCATATTCCTGTTCCTGTCACTTGTTCTTGTTCTTGTTCTCATCCCTGTTCTTGTCCATGCCTTGATCCTTGGACCTGATCATGCCACTGTTCCTGTTCCTGTATTCTGGAATTTCAGCTCTACACTGTCTGATTATGTGACCTTCATTGTTGCACTTGAAACACTTGACGATGTTGTTTCTCTGAGGTAAACCTGATCTTTGAATCCACCGGTTCTGACCAAACCTGTTTTGACCAAACTTATTTTGGCCAACCTGTTCTGACCAAACCTATTTGGCCAAACCTGTTCTGACCAAACTTGTTCCTGTTATTTGCCTTGCAATAAACTGCCTTGTGCCCAAACTGTTGACAAGAGTAGCAATACCCTTGAAAGTAACTAGCACTTCTGAAACTGTCATTTACCTCCTTCACTTGAGCCATGCAATGTGAAGCCATGTGACCAAACCTGTGACAAGCAAAACATCTGCCTTGAAACTTTCCTTTAATTGACCTCTTAGGTTCTAAAAAATTCTTCTTCTCATTCTGAATTCTGTTTTCTATTTCTGTGCATCTATCATTCAAGGACTCCTTTTCTGAAATACTTTCCTCATCAGAACTCTCTTCCTTTTGGAGTCTCTTACTAGACTCTCCAACTTGTTCCTTGTGTGGCTTAACAAAACCAAGGCCTGTTTTATCTGTTGTCTTTCTTTGACCTTTGATGAGTGACTTAACCTTTTTGGAGCTATCTTGAAACCTTGTAAAGCTTATCCTTGTACTCTTTAGTTTCCTCTTTCAAAGAAGCCATTTTTTGTTCTAACTCACTATACTCAAGAACCTTAGACTCTAACTCATCCTTGAGTTCTTGTGTCTTAGCTATAGAGAAGTCAAGACTTTCTATAAGATCATCTCTCTCCATACAACATTCATCTAACTTATCCTTGAGTCTAGCATTCTTCTTTCTTTCCTTTTTCAAAGCACTAAGAGCACTAATAAGTTCACCTTCAAGATCTACTTCACCTTCCTCTATATCTTCCTCTATTTGTTTGCTTTTTGAATCATCAAAGCCTTTTTCAGATTTCTTATCACTAGAGGTGCTACCCTTTTCAAAAACCATACATGCATCTTCCTTATAGTTTTCTGAAGCATCCTCATACATACTAGAAACCAAATCATTATTTGTGCAATCATCCTCAAGGTGACCAAAATTTCCACATCTAAGACATTTCATGATAATGAATCTATGTTTCGGTTCTTCCTCTTTTTCTGATATGAACAACATCTCATTTTCATTATCACTTGAAGAACTTTCACTATCACTACTAGAACACTTACTTGCTTTGTCTAGGTAGAAACTCTTCTTGTGCTTGTGAGAATACCTCTTTCCTTGATTGTTGTGCTCATCTTTGTTTTTCCTGTGATGCTTGTGCTTTTCAGAATCCTTGCTCTTAGAATCCTGTTTATCTTCATCACTTTCATTCTTGGGAACAGTACGATCAGTAGCATAATGACCAAACTTTCCACAATTGAAACATCTTATATTTTTCATACTTTTGTGCTTTCTAGAGAACTTGCCTTTCTTGTTGTAATATGCCTCTTCATCACTAGAAGACTCATCACTATCTTGAAGTTGTTTACCCTTGGATTTCTTGGTAGCCTTGAAAGTTGCCTCTTTCTTGACATCAACCTTCACTTGAGTTCTCAACTCAAATGCTGCAAGTATACTATGGAGCTCATCCTTTTTCAACTTATCCAAATCTTTAGCTTCCTCAATAGCAGAAATCTTTTCACTAAATCTATTAGGAAGAGATCTTAAAATCTTATCACAAACATCATTTTCAGCAAGCTCAAGACCTAAGTCTTTCATGGAGTTAACAACCTCATCCATACGAAGCATGTAGTCACTAATATTTTCATCATCATTCATCTTGAGTTGTTCAAACATACCTTTGAAGTGTCTCAACTTGGCCTTTCCGACATTTGTATCACCTGTATGAACCACCTTCAACTGATTCCACATTTCACTAGTTGTCTTGCAGTGAATCACTTTGGTGAGATCTGCTTTCTGTAAGCCTTTCGAGATTGCATTCATTGCTTTTGAATTGTTGTGATGTAGGAGCCTTTCTTCTTTAGTATTAGGACCATGTTCAGGAATAGTGTACTCATCTTCAATCACTTCCCAAACCTCATTCCCAAGTGCCATTAGATGAACCTTCATCCTTGCACTCCAAAGACCAAAATCTGACCCATCAAGAATAGGTGTTGCATTGCCACTTGAATGATCCATTGTGTTCTTTACTAGCTTTTCCTTCAAGTTGTTAAACTTTTCGAAGGCACCTGCTCTGATACCAATTGAAGAACACAAGCTTATACTGAGAGGGGGGGTGAACAGTATAAGACCTCTTTTTACTTTTTCCTTTATACTTCAAAATAGTAAAGCAATATACCCAAAGCAATATCAAAGCAATGCACAATATCATCCACAAAGTGACACCAATTTTAACGTGGTTCACCCAGAATGGTTGGGCTACGTCCACAAAACTTTTCTCTAAAAGTTATCTCAAAGTTCTTTGGGAATCCTTCCCAATTACAATGTTTATGAGCCTCGGCCCAAAGGAGATACCTTCCCCCAATCAGAATTTATGAGCCTCTGCTCAAAGGAGATACCTTCCCCTCTGCTCTGGAAATGATCCCTCAGAAGATCAACTGCCTCTACCTCTTGCCAACACGTGGAACTCCTTTCCATCGAAGACCTCCTGTCCTCAATGCTTAGCCTAAGAGACCTCTGCCTTCTATGATCACGTCCACAGTAGCTCAGCAACCTGTACCAAACATAGTCAGTCGGTCTAGTACAAGTCTTCCTCTATCATTTAGATCTGTCCAACTCTTGAACAAATCAATCCTCTACATACAAGCCTTCTCAAAGACTTGCCAAATCTATCCTCAGGTTCTTCTCATAGAACCAATGCACCTCTATCCTCAAGTTCTCTGATAGAACTATCAAACTCAACTCACAAGTCCTCTGCTAGGACTTGTCCAAATCTGCTCACAAGTCCCCACCGAAACCTGTCCAAAAATTGCTCACAAGTCCCCACTACTCCCCGTCCACAAACGCTCATCAAGTCCCCATTGGAACTTCAAAACTCAAGTCCCCATTGGAACTGTCCAAAATTACAAGTCCCCACTGGAACCTGTCCAAAAACTCAGCAAGCTCACCAAGAAAAACTTTCTTAGTAGGAAATCACAAAGTGAATTGTTAGAGACCCAATGTGATTTGTCAAACTCATAGAAGCATAAAGAGAATTGTTAGAGACTCAATATGTTCTATACTCAAATCCCAATCTCAAAACTCAACTCAAATCAACTCAGCTCAATCTCAATCTCAAATCTGAAAACTCAACTCAATATCTGAAATGGATAGGATAGAATGCTTTCTTTCAAGAACATGAAACCCCAACAATTGCCAACTATGCAAAGAATCACATAACAATGATACTCATGTTCTTTTCACCATCAATTAGGGTTTCAACAACAATGCTCATCAAACAAGGTTCAATCAACACCATTCAACTCAAAACACAACCTTGAAGCATTTCACAATCAACATCAAAAAAGGAAACAAGTAGAACTCCTTTTCTCTCCAATATTGTTTGAACAAAAAGCATCCACCAACTCAAATCTCAATAGCACAAAACAACTTTTCAAATCATCAACAAAGAAGTAAGCCCAACACTTTAACCAAGTAAAGAATAGCTTGATTATAACCAATTTAATGAAAGCTCATGTCAATCTCAAAGCTGCCCACTTAGGGTTTCACAACTTCACACAAGAAGCAATTCTAACCTTAAAACATCATGCTTTCATTTCCATAATCAACCAAAAACACTCTCAACATTACAAGAAATATTTATCCCTTATACACCTTATTTCTCCCTTATAGTCTTATCAACAATAAACTTTATCTCTCATAAGAATGCAATAAGATAATGCAAACAACACTTTCAAAAGAATCTTTTATCAAAATAAATCAAGCATCAAACTCCTTATAACTCCTAAGCTATTTTTCTCTCTAATAAGCTTCCTCCATCCGCAAAATATACTAGCAAAAATCAATTTCAAAAATACCTTGGCCAACACCAAAAATTGCGCTATGGAGAAATTGCGCACGAACTCTAACACCACCCGCTGCGTCCACCTCAACGAAGAAAAACCCTTTCGCGTTATTCGAACGTGGAACCTCCCGTTCGGGTAGCGCGCCAACAACCTAGCCGCTATCGGTGCGCCAAAGGCATCCGATGAAGTTTGAATCTCACTCTGTTTCCCTTGTACCTTCTACGCTAGGGCTAAAGTAAACAACAGACCTCCCTGTCTTCTGCCATGAACGACGACGACGAACTCTTACGACGGATACAAAAAATGAATGGCGGATATAGAAAATGAACGGCGGATATCCGAAATCACAGCGAGGAAGAAACGAACATCAGATCGCGAATGCACAGCGAGCAATACTTTTCGAAAATGCGGATGGGATGAACTTTGATCTTCATCGTGGGAGTTTTATATGCATATTTCCCATAAACTCTTGACGTCGATGAGGAGTTTAACACGTCGACGGAGGAGTTTAACATGACGGCGGAGGTCTTGGCTAGCGCCCACAAACTTAGAACATAGCGCCATCAAAGTTAAGACATTTGCGCCATGGGTTAGGAGAACCCAATGCAAACAAATATTTATTTAAAAATAATTAAAAGGAACCTTAACAAGGTTTTTAATTATTTAAATAAATACTTCCTCCTGGACCCAAATGCATTAAACTAATGCATCCACCTGTAATCTTTAAACCTGCCAACTTGGGGTTTATAAAAGACCTTTGAAACTGTCATGCCGTAACCTTCATCAAAACAAGTTATTTGACATCAAATCAAATTCCTTCAAGAGCTTCTTGACATCAATGACAACTTATACACTTGAGCAAAGGCAATGTACCCAAAGTACCCAAAATTGCCAACAATTTCTTCCACAAATATCTTCTAGCTCAAAAATCTCACAACTTAATTTCTTCCCTAAAATCAGATTTTGGAGATGTTGTTTATACTTGGGATGGCATGAACTCTATTATTGTTGATTACTTTTCCAATATTTTTGCTACTACTCCTCTTGACTCAACTTCTCAACAAAATTTTCTTCAAGCAATCCCTTCTCTTATCACTTTTGAGGAGAACTCTATTTTGACTGCTCCTATTACTATCAATGAGCTTCAACAGGTAGTTTTTAAAATGCAAAAAAGGAAAACCCTAGGTCCTGATGGTTTTCCCATTGAGTTCTACCAAGAGTTCTAGGATATCCTTCATGTTGATTTATTAGAGGTGATGGAAGAATCTAGGAAAGCCAAAGAAATTTTGAAGGTTATCAATAAAACTTATATTTCTCTTGTTCCAAAAGCTCAAGAGGTTGATCATATCTCAACTTTTAGACCTATTGCTTTATGTAATGTTCTTCTCAAAATCATTACTAAAATCATGGCAGAAAGGTTGAAGCCTCTTTTGCATAAGATTATTTCCCCAAAGAAAGGGGGTTATTTGGAAGGGCGTAAAATAGTAGATGAGATAGTTCTTTCTCAGGAAGCCATCCATTCCATGGATATGCAAAAATATCCTTCCATGTTCATTCGATTAGACTTATCCAAAGCTTATGACAGAGTGGATTGGCACTTCCTTATCAAAGTTTTGAGGCAATTTGGTTTCTCTAAGGATTGGATGGATTGGATTATGGGATGTATCTCTTCAAGTTTCCTACTTAGTTCTTATCAATGGTAGACCTTCTTAGTCATTCCCAGCTTCCAGAGGTATCAGGCAAGGTGACCCGCTATCCCCTTATTTATTCATCATTCTTGTTGAATGATTGGGTAGGACTATAACCAAAAAGAGGGAAAACAAAAACCTTGAGGGAGTTACCATTGCTCATGGAGCTAGACCTATCTCTCATCTTCAATTTGTGGATGACTCTACTCTTTTAGGTAAAGCTACAATTAAGGAAGCTTCTAATATTAAGAAAATCATTAGATGTTTTTCTAAGGCTATTGGGCGAGTTGATCAATGAAGAAAAATCTAAAGTTATTTTCTTTCACTGCTCTGCTAGACAGGAATCCATGGTCTTGGATAAATTAAGATATAAGAAGACCTCCCTTTCGATCACTTATTTAGGTATTCCCATCAATATTCAAAGGCAGAAAAATAAATATTGGAATTGGTTGTTGGACAAAGTCAAGAAGAAGAGGGCAATGTGGCTTTATTCTGGGGGTAGAATCACCTTGGTAAAATTAGTCCTTAAAGCTATTCCTATTTATGTTTCTTATGTTTTGAATATTCCAAAGGTTGTTCTTTGAGAATTAGATCAAACTAATCATCGTTTCCTTTGGAGTGGTACTAAGGAGAAAATAAAATGGGCCTTGGTGAAATGGGATACTTTATGTCTTCCTAAGAATAAATGGGGGTTAGGATTCCGGTATTCTATTAATAACAATAAATCTTTAGCTGCTAAATTATATTTGAGGATGTTGCATAACCCCAATGCTCTTTGGGCCAATAATCTTCGTGCTAATATGATAAGAACAAAAGTCATGAAGACCTTGTTCGCTATCAACTTCCTACCAAAGGTTCTACCATTTTAGAAGTTCTTAAGACTGGCCCGCCATGTTAAATATGCTTCTGAAAGTGGTCACGTCAACTTTTGATGCCCCATCGATTTTACTCAATTGGATCCCATGTCCAACTGGAGTTGCAACTGGTTTGCAATGCTCCATAGCAAACTTTTTGATCATGTCCTAAGCATACTTATGTTGACAGATGAAGATCCTTGAATCTGAATGATGGACTTCCATTCCAAGGAAGTTGTGCATTAAGCCGAGATCCTTCATCTCAAACTGCTTCATCATGGAGCGCTTGAACTCCATATTCACTTTTTCATTACTACCCATAAAAATGAGATCATCCACATTCAAGAAAAAAATAAGGATGTCGTTACCTTGCTTTAGGTAGTAAAGAGTGGGTTCATTTCTACTTCTGGTGAACCCAAAATCTTTGAAGTACCCATCAATGCGTGAGTGCCAAGCTCATGGTGCCTACTTGAGGTCATAAGGTACATTTTTTAGTCTATAAACAAGGTGTTCCTTACCTTGTTCTTGAAATCCTTGAGGTTGCTCAACATATACTTCCTCTGTCAAGTACCCATTGAGAAAGGCACTTTTCACATCCATGTGTTGGACTTTCCATCCCTTGTGTGTAGCTAAAGCAAGAACTGTTCTGATGGTCTCCTATCGAGCTATAGGAGAAAATGTCTCTTCATAATCAATACCATACTTTTATGTAAATCCTTTTGCAACCAATCATGCTTTGTGCCTTTCAATGCTTCCATCAGCATTGAATTTGGTCTTGAAGACCCATTTACATCCAACACGCTTTTTTCCTTTAGGAAGCTCTACCAACTCCCAAGTATCGTTGTTTTTATAGAGGTTATATCCTCTTTCATGGCATCTTGCCATATCTTATGAGTACAAGCCTTCTCATAACTAGAAGGTTCAAGTTGTGCACTAGTTAACAAGGCATAGTTAACTACATCTCCTCGAGGTTCTTGGGAGTCATCATCTCCATACAAATGCATATTTTCAAGTCTTTGCAAAATTGAACCCATTTCACTTGCTTGACTTCTAGTATATCATCTTTGAAAATTTGTATCCAACATCTGATAAGATGGATGATGTTGGAGAGTTCTCTTACCTCTAGATGGAGAATCAATATCCATTGGTGAGGAACTAATTGACCTTTGTGGAGAAGGACTTGGTGATGATGATGATGAACTAGAAGTCGAATGTCGGCTTGGGATTGGAGGAGACTTATTGCTTTTATGTGATGCATGTTGAATTTTTGAAGGACCTGCATCATGAGATTCAACATCACTATAAATTTTGGGATATCCCCATTCTCTCCCTTCATCAAAAGTCACATCCCTGGAAAGTATTATTTTTTGAGTCATAGGATTGTAGATTCTGTAAGCTTTTGTGTTCTCACAATACCCTACAAAAATGCATGCTTGACTCTTAGGATCGAGCTTCTTCCTCTGTTCTCAGGAATGTGTGAGTAAGCCAGTGAACCAAACACTGAAATTCTTGACATTCAGTTTCTTACCATACCATGCTTGATAAAGAGTTTTCCCTTTCAAACTTGAAGTAGGACTCCTATTCAAAATATACACACTGGTCCTAGTTGCATCTACCCAATACACATTGCTCAAATGCTTCATATGAAGCATAGATCTTGCCATATCTACATTGGTGCATTAAAGATTCCTGCAATATTTCTTCATATGAAAGAAGAGAACCAATTAGTGCATTAAAGGAAAGTGCAGTCAAATATTTTGACTCTTCAATAATGATTGCTACATGATTCCACTTAGGAAGAAGTGTTTGCAACACTTTATTCACCAGAACTTCTGGTTTAACTTCTTCACCTAGAGTGACCATTTTATCTACTACGAATTTGACTCACACGCAGTAGTCTCCTCCTTTCTCATTCTCCTACATTTTGAGATTTTCAAAATCTCTTTTTAGTGTTTGAAGCCTAAATTGCTTCACTTGATCACTCCCTTGAAAACTTTCCTTTAAATCCTTCCAAGCATCTTGAGCTGTTATATAGGATGTTATTCTAGGAAATATGCTTTTATCTAGGGCTACTTGTAAATGATATAGGGCAAAGGAATTATTTTTTTGGGCTTCTTTATTGGTTTTTCTATCAGCAGCACTTAAGGTAGACCAATCAGTAGGAGAGGGTTCCGTGTAACAACTATTTCCCATAAACCTTTACCAATCAACATAGTTTTCATCTTTATTGACCAGTATTCATAATCACTACCATTAAATTCAAGAATTGGGAGATTTGAATTTGAAGCCATTTCTACTACTTGAAAGCAAACTTTGATTTGACTAAAAATAGGAAGTACAAAGTAATTACGAGTTGAAATCAAATCTATATTTCTTAACTCTCTCACTGATTTCTTCTTCTTATTCTGGATTTCCCAATACTGGAGGCCCAAAATTATCTGCAATGGAATCTTGGTCATCACTGATGATAACAATTTTAGGAGCTACCGCTGGCTCAGCCTGTGCTGGCTCAGGTTTCGTTGGCTCAGGCTCTGGAGAGCATGGGGTATAACTCTCACTGGATTGTTCCTTAGGTTCGAATGCCACTGAATTGGACTCGTCCACTCGTTGTTCAAAAATATTGTCTTATGAGTCAGCCTCGTAACCAGAATCCAGATTCCTTTGGTGGGCTATAATAGCATTTTGTAACTGACTGAACACAATGTGCAATCCATTTCTCCAAACTCGTTCATCAAATGATTTTGCAGTCTCTCTTCTCAGGAGAGAGCACAAAGCATGGTAACACCCGGTAGATCTGATCATCTACTCATCAAGACAACAAAAAACTCCAGTTGAGGTTAAAAGTTTGTAAAAGGTTTAAAATCCCCTTGGGTGTTAGGTTCACAATATGAGGTACACCATTTTGCCTCTAAGGTTCAAAGCCCTTTTTTTTAAAAGTTCTCAAAAAATTATTAAAGTATTTTATTAGTAAATTTAATAATTAAAACAAAATTGCTTTTTATTTTAACAAAAAACAAAATAATTAAAATAAAAGCAATTTAATAGTAATTATTAAATAAACTATAAATACTTTAATTAAATTTTAATAAACTTAAAAAAAAACTTTCAATAAAAAAAATGAACCTTTTATAACCGCCTCGCGAGTTCGAACTCGCGACCTCCGGTGCCTCAACGGAGACTATCTACCAATGCGCCCATAGCTCCTTTGGATATCAACAAGGCACACCTCGTACCCGTTATCTTTTGACACTCTGCGCAAACAAAAATTAAAAAAAATATCTCCCTTGCCACCATCGGGTTTTGAACCCAAGACCTCCTATCCACTACCCGAGCGTCTTCGCCAAGCAAGCTACGCCCACCGATGTGATATGAAAGGTAAACATGTTAGTATTAAAGGTGTCGTGCGACCAATTTAAAAAAAAAAATGATTTATCCCACATCTGTTGGGATAAGGATTATGGAAATTTATAATAACGTAAATGCGCACGTTATTATTTGATTGCCCTTGGGCAAACATTCCTTTTCCAAAATTTTGCCTCAGCACTCTAGCAACCAACTACACATAGACACCTCAGCTCATTTACCAACTCATATGCCATGCCAGATGCCACATTAGTCTCATACTACGTGCCCACATTAGATTGTCTACTCATCATTGTTCACCACGTTTTTCCCTATTGGTAGCCATATCACCTGCAATCATTGCTCCCTCAGTCTGTCACGTATCAGTCTGCTAGCACCTTAGCCTCAAACTTTATGCCCAACTATTAGCTCAACCAACATCTACCTTGAATTACGTGTCACATTAAGATTCATTCCCAACTACCATCTCAACCAATGCCTACCTCAGGATCTATGCCCCAGCCTTGACTCCCGTGCCCTCTATGCCTGTGCCTCAAAAAGCACACCTGGATCTGATACCAGTGAGCCAATTCGGGCTATAATATAAAATAATATTTAATCAATAATAATAATAATTGTAGTAGCTCATGGTATTTATAGGGAATAAAGGATTAGGGAGGAGAAAGGATGGCAAGGAGGGATAAGGGAGGATAAAGGAGATAAGGGAGGAGGTGGAGGTGAGAGGTGTCGAGGAGGTATAAGGGTAGTTAGGAAGGTAGGTGAGGGTATATAGGGGTTAGGCGAGGGAGAATAGGGAATCAAGGGGAAAGGTATTTAGAGGGGCTAGGAAAAATATAAACCAAAAAAAAAAAATTTCGATCATTTGAGTGGGTGTTCACACTTAGGCTATAATAGCTAGTTTTTTCTAGGCCTTTTGATAGAAACCCCATTCACACTTGCAACATTACCGAGCTAACTTGATAAAGGTGGTTAATTATTGTCGATACCATACTGGTAATTCAAAGGTTGGTAGATATTGGATCCCTATTGAGGACTGGCCTATTCAAATCCTAGAAAGGCAAAGACAAGATATCCAAGGCATCCTTCATATGAGATCTCTCTCTTGGTCCCATGAAAAAGATTGTTTTGGATGGAATAACACTACTAAGGGTGAGTATTCAGTTGCTCAAGGTTATTTGACCTTATGCCATAATAATCCCAACCATTCTTTTGACATATTTTCTCAATTGTGGGCTCAAAAGCTCTAGCCTAAGGTGAGGTTCTTTAATTGGCTTTTATTGCATCATAGGATACTTAATGGTGAGCAACTTATGAAGCGTGGTTTTCATGGCCCTTTTAGATGTGAAATGTGTGAAGAGAATGTAGAAAATCTCAACCATATTTTTATTGAGTGTACTTTAGCCTCTGATCTATGGAGGAGAATGACCACTTTACTTGGCTTACAATGGTCCAATTTTTTTACTTTTGAACAACTTTGGAGGGATTGGCCTAATCAAGAGGGTGTTGATCATTTTATTAGGTAGTTAGTTTGGATGGGTTCTACCATTCTTATTTGGAATATTTGGAATGAAAGGAATAGCTAAATTTTTAATCAAGATAGGAAGGATATTCACTATATTTGGAAAAATACCATAGCCAACTTAGTTGAATCAGTCCATCAAATCCTTAATCACCCCCAAAACTCCCACCAAATATGGGATCAAGTGATGCAAATATTGAATATTAAATCTTCTAAGGGCAACCAACTTAAAGGGAATGTGAGTATTAGTAAGATGGATAAGACAAGAAATTGGCAACCTCCTCCTAAGGATTTTGGAAAAGTCAATATTGATGGAGCCTCTAGAGGGAACCCTAGAAAAGCTAGTGTGGGAGGAATTGGTATACTTTCAGATGGCTCCCTGGTTTTTACTTTTACTGATAATTTAGGTATTCTTTCCAATAACCTTGCTAATGGGTATGGTATCCTCATAGGTCTTCAGGAGGCTACTAATATTGGTTGGGAAAAGGTGTTAGTTGAGTATGACTCTCAACTTATGATTAATATTTTGAAGACTCCTTCTAAGAATCATAAGGTTGATTGGAGAATAAAAATAATTATTGAGAAGATTCAATTAATCCAGATGGGATTTTTGAAATTTGATTACAATCATGTGGTCAGAGATCAAAACAAGAGTGTTGATACTTTAGCTAATTGGACTTTGGACAAAGGTGATCTTGTTATGGCCACCCTCCTAGATGGTGGGCTTTGCAAATTAGGGAAGCTCTTCTTTCTATCATTTCTTTGGATGGCTCCAGTTCTGAAGGTACCTAGTTTCTTCTTGTTTTATTTTTGCTTCTCTTTGGTTCATTCAGGTTATTTTAGTTCCCTAGCTCAAACTATTCTTTATTTTGTTTCCTCTGTTGATTCTTGCCTTAAAAGTCTTCTATCTAGATAGGTCATTGTTATGTTCAATTTTTTTTTTTTTCTTTTTTATTTTTTATTTTTTTGTTTTGTGTTTTAAGGTGTGTGTGTTCTTTTGTTTTGTTTTTTTGTGTTCTTTGTGTTGTTTTTTGTTGTTCTTATGTTTTTGTTTTGTGTTTTTTTATGTTTTTTGTTATTGTTCTTGTGTTTTTGTCGTTCTTGTTCTTGTGTTTCTCTTTGTTTATGTTAATTCGTGTTTTTATGTGTGAGTGTTTTCTATTTTTTTTATTTTTGTTTATTTTCTGTTGTTGGTTGTTTTTTATTTTTATTTTTTTAATATTTTAGGTTTTGGTTGTGTTTATTTTTCATGTTTTTTTTAGGTTATGTCTTTGTAGTGTTCTGTTGTTTTTGTCATGTTTGTGTTTTGTTATGTGGTTCTTGTGTTTTTCTATGTGGTTCGTGTTGTGGTTTCTTTTATCTTTTTGTGTGTGTGTTTGGTTGTGCTTTTGTTTTTGACACACTCAAGGAGCATGTTTTTTATTTTATTTTATTATTTTTGTTGTTATTTATTTATTTATTTACTTATTTTTAAATTGGTTTTGTGTGTTTGTTTTCTCCTTGAGTATGTCAAAGGTGGTAGGCCAAGTCCGAGTCCTGGGCATTTTTGGTGGAATGGATACCCTTGCCTCCTTGGGTCCTACCCTAAAGTGGCATACCTTTAGGGATGTTTTCCATAAAAAAAAAAAAAAAAATGTTTTTTTGTCATAATCGTTCCATCATGATTATAATGGGGTAAATCATTTTTTGACATTGAACTAGTTTCAACATGAAATACTATGTGTGAAGAAATTTCAACAATTGAATCCTAACAATATTTCCAAATTTATAGCAGATCCATATTAATGCATCATAAATATGGAAATGCCAATTTTTTTTAAATGTCAAAATTTGAACAAACTTCAAATGTTTAAAATCAAATATTTACCTTTCAGGCCCTCCTTCTAGCGCCAATTATGTTGAGTGTCAATTTAACCCGATTGTAAAATTGAACTCACAGTTAGGGTTTTGTGATCAAAACCCCCTCTTGCAAAGAAAATAAAATTTTATTACAGGTTCTGTTAGTGTAAAATAATGTTGTAATTTCTCTCAGATATACAACTATTAACAAGGGGCCCACTTAGGTACTTAAATGCAATTTGATATTCATTATGTTCATAATCCACATAATAAAGTTATTAAATAAATTTTTTTAAAAATTTGACTTTATAAAAATGTAAAAATTTATTTAAAACTTTAAAATTTTGATTTTTCCAAATAATTAATAATAAACTTTAGAAATGATTATTTAGAAAACAAAATTAATCAAAACCCTAACATTGAGATATTCGGTAGATATTTAGGGTTTTAATTTTTATATTTTTTGGAAATAAAATGAAAAATAAAAATAAAATAAAATGTGCCTTCGAACTTAGGTTACAATATGAAACAAAAAATACTCTGGACTCAAACTAAATTTAGATCAATAAGAAATCTCACAGTTCAACCTAACCCTAGTGCAATATTCAAAGGGAGGAAATGCTAAAACACCACGCTTTATTAATCTGATGAAATACAATCAGCATACATATTTGATATAATAAAATGAAAGCATTTATTCAAACCTTACAATAAAAAAATTTCCAAAAATCTTTGTTTGCAGTAGTAGACCCTTTTGTGCAACCTTGTGAGACTTTAACTCTTCTCTTGCTTTCTCCTTTGATATCTCCTTTCGCTTCCAATAATATTCAAACTCCAATCTCTTCCACTTTCCCGAATGTCCCCCCTTCTTCTTGTCAATCTCGTTGGTCTTTATTTCCTAATTTTTCTATTTATTTCGTTTTAATTGCTTTTCACATTGCGCAACTATTCCTCAATCGAAATTTATCATTTATAACATCATAAATTTTAGTCATGATATCAATACTTTTAATCTATTAAAGTAATGATCATCTTAACCTTTTCACTTTGTATATCATTAATAAAATGATAATCTTTCACCATTTATTTAAGATAAATGGAAAACCATAAAACTCCCAATAACCAGATTATCCAAGTTTAATAATTAATCATTTCCAACTTCCTTGATGCTTTTATTTGTTGTGTTAAACTTCCTTGTATCATCCATATGTTGCATCCCCTATGTTATTTATTTTTAATAAAACAAAATGCGATCTCCCTATTTCAACATCATAGCCATCGCTCTCATTTTATGACATTAAAATTTTTCTTCTGGTGCTATTTTATCTTCAATGAAAAGAACCCAAGGTCTACTATTTTTGTTGAATACAAATCCAGGTTTATATAAAACATCAAATTTTGGGCTTCGTACTCATAAGATACCATCGAATTCAAATTTCCATATAATCGGCCCTTCAAATTCCCACGTAACCATCCCTTACAATAGGAATAACAAAAACATAGAATAATACCCCCGTGCTATGCAGGTGATGCACGAACTCCCACACCTTAATATTTGAAGCTTTGTGCAATAGGACAAGGTGTGTTGCACCTATGACGATGCCACCTACTAAATTTGTTGTTCGGGATGTTGACTATATTAACCACTCACTCCTATTCCTGTAAACTATATGTCATCACTGATTGATATTTTAATCACTATGTAATCGATTGATCATGAATCTATGAGAGTGTCTCAAACTTATTACAACTGACTTGTTCAAATTCTCTTGCACCACCAAAATAGTCGAAATAAGTCCCTGTTGTTTCTCTTTTGTGAATGATATTCCCGTTACTTATATCCAGCAATATTTCCATTGGCTCTTCGTAGCTCCCAATGTGTTAATGATATATACGTCCATTGTCATGCATGTTCATAGTACCTGCTTAACAATTTTTTTTTGTGATTACATGTCATACATTGTGCTGTGGACACAGAACTGTATGGGTTCATCTTTAATTTCACTAGATACCCACGCTCAAATTTCATTTCAGAAAAATTACCACTCTAAACATCTGCTTCGACGATGCATATTATGGATAGCTACACTCCACCACATTCGCATATATGTCATCATGACATTCACTTTGCTACTCTAATGATCATGTTGTTCAAATCCCTTCAGAACCTCAAACCTGCACTTGTTTCGATTGCTAAAATAAATTTTTGATTTACCTGCATCATGTTGGGAGTAACAATGATATGTCATCAATACATCTTTAAATATTTTTCTCTAGCATACTGGTGCTTTTGGGTGCCCATTCTTCCTCTTCATGTCGTCCGGTACACATGTCCATAATTTTACTTGTGTCATGAAACTCATCCTCAAAACAATACTTATTTCTAGCATCCCGCGAGTTTGTTGCTTTACTCAATGACTATCATCATATTTATAGGTGCTTTGCATGATTTTCTTAATATTCAAATATTAAAGATTTTGAAACCATCGAATTTTCCTTGTACTATTGCTAATCTATCACCGATCATGTCCTCATTCTTTATTCAACTATTGCTAATCTATCATCGATCATGTTCCCATTCTTTATTCTTCCCACATTTAATCGGCGATGAAGAATCAATACTTTATTATTGTCAACTCACAATATGACTTTCGACGAGATGTTCACCTAAAATTACCTCTCTTTGACTTCCTCGAATACTTTATCAGGGCAAACCACCAATGTTAAATTTACCATATGTGCCTCAAACATGTAAACAAAATAATGACAAACATTTTATTAATCCAAACATTTTAATCTTTCAAATTAAATTAATTAAAATGTTTTTAAAGTAAATGTTAAAATACCCTATAAATATAATAATAAACTTCTTTTGGATATTAAAACATTTTAATTTTATAATAGCTTATATTATAAGCTTTTAAACTTATAATATTACAATGTTAAATATCCCTAGTTTCTTTATTTTGTCAAAAAATATTATTGGAATCTTTTACTTTGTTCTTTTTGTGTTCCCATGGAACTAGCACAACTCTTCCCTATGTCTACGGGGGTTGTTCTATTTTTGTATCTTTGGTGCTAGATAATAGCCTTATATAAATAGGGATTGGGACCCTTCAACCCAATGATATTAATAAATTTTATTACCTACCAAAAAAAATAACAAAAAAACACTTTAACATAAAAAACACAAAATAATATTAACATAAATACAACAAAAAAAAACAAATAAAACACAATACCATGATGTCAACAAGCTATCCCAATGATAAAATTAAAAATCACAAAAACATAAAATTTTCAATTTTAAGAGTCACAACATTACTAAGAGTAATTATAGTGGATAAATTATGCATCATGACACTATCTTAATGGATATTTTAAATTTATCACAACTTCCTATACATTTATGAGGTAAGGGCAAGGATTAAATAGGTGTCTAGTCACTTTGACGTTTTAATTTATTTTGTCTTCACATGGGAGGAAGACAAAGAAATTAAAATAATATTTTTGGGGCCCATAAGAGCATAAGAAAAATGACTCAAGCTTAAGATGGAAATGCGGGGTAATTTTTAACTTTTTCACCTCCATGCATATAAATTTAGTCCTTTGTAAAATTTCACAATGACCTCAGTTTTATTAAAACATAAACAAAAATCATGAAACAATGTATAATAAAAAACAAACGATAAGGTGAAACCCATTATAAAAAAATCATAATGGGTTTAGTATGAAAACAAAGTATCAATCAATTGCTACGTTGTGCATTGTTGTTGGGAATAGTTGCAACAATGCATCCTCATCTCCATTCACCATCCATATCATTTCATACATATCAATGTGGCATTTGGGATCCTCCTTCCTGTCTCTTGTGAACTTTAGGCACTTCTACTTGCCACAATTGTTACCATGTTTACCTTTGGTGTTGGTTGTTTATTAGTTTCTTCTCTACTCAAGGAACCTTCTATTGATGATTGGTCTTCCTAAAACTAGTTAGCCACTCAGATGTGCTTATGCTCCATGATCTCCTTCACAAAGATATGAGTGTTGACTCTGGTTTTTTGAGCATACTCTCCCATAGTTTCCTTTGTGCTTGGCTCTCATCCTCTACACCTCTAGATAATTTACCCCACCCTTGTGTTGGAATTACCAATTATTTTATCTCATCCTGCACATGCTCTACGTTGTCACTTCTTTCAAAACTTGTATTAACATTCTCCTTGGACTGATGCTTGTTTGCACATTGCACCTCTACTTGTGCATTTTCCTCCATAATTAGAAAAATGTTTACCACATTTCTACTTGTTCTTCATACGAACTACCCTCCTATCGAGGGTTCCAAACACATCCACTTACGATGTGCATATCTCCTCGCTAACAAGTTCCATTAGCACTATAGCAATTTATGCATCGCCAACTTTACCTTCATGTAATTCCTTGATGTTATGTAACTTGTCATTGTGTGATTCTTCACCATCATCATTCAATTATTTGCCATCATGAAACTCATCATCATTTACATGCAACTCTGCTACCAACATACATCTCATCATCATCATCATGCAACTCCTTTGTGGAGGTCCTTCTATACATTTTCCTATAAAAGGGGAGGTAGTTGCAATCCCACAACTTTCACATACCTAACCTTCAACTAACTACCTTGAAATAATTACATGACAACTTTAGTTACATATACAATTAATTACCTGACATTGGATTAGACGTACATCCTAATTACACATATACACATTTCATCAAACACTTTGCATACAAACTACAAAATGACTCAAAGTTACAAAACTATATATACAATAAAAATCTTATTTGTGTACTTTACTCCATATGCACTCCATTGGGCATGAGGTGGCACCATATTAGAACTAGCTCTTATATGTCATCCATCAATATTTTTTTAATTTAGTGAAAAACCTCCTGTGAGGCTGCCTTGGCATGAGAAACCATGACCAAAGGGTTCTACACCATCAAAATCACCCAAGAGTCACACCTGGCGTTGATCGCACCACCATTATCAAATGGATTTTGGGTATCCGATGTGCGTTTGGTAGGGTGGAGATTAAAACTAGTGACCTCCCTTGGAGGATTACCCTACCCTCTCCAACTCACCTATAACACCTAGGTGTCATCCATAAATTTTAGAGAGAATTTGACTATGGAAATTGACGAGTCATATGGCAAAAAATGGTTAAAGTTATCTATGTGGCACATTAGAAAAATAAAAATTTAGGTGTTACTTCTTTCATGACATTTCATACTTTTAATACATAGGCATGGTAAGCCAACAAGATATCTAACAATAGAATAACCTTGACAAGAGGTTAAACAATATCATTATAATGTTATATGCAAAATCAAAAGGTTATTGCTCTTGAATAAGCAGGAGAGAAAGATGGTGCTCTAACAACAAAGACAAAGATAACTCCAAGGCCAAATATCCTCCTTATGTTTAGACTATATATTTAATAGTATTAGGTAATCTAGACATGTTTGGAGTGGTTGGGAATGCGCATATAGCTAGGTTTTAAACCAATTAATAGATTTGATGAGAAGCATGCACAATGACTTATTGAAGATAACTTTTGTTGAGTAGTGACTATAGGCCATATGCTTGACAAGTGATATCATTAAGTGGTGATAACATGACATCAAACAAGGCCACTTAAAGAGTTTCAACACCAGTTGTGCATAGGAGAGACAAACCTCATATCCTTTTGCAAGGATAAGAATTACCACTCGATACACCAATGTTGTATTGGCATCCATCAATAATTTATTTGGTAGATGCCCAAGCAAAAGAGTATCTATAGTGCATAGGTGCATCATTTAGATAAACTTGAGTTGTTTTTCTAACAACTCAACTGTATCACATACCTAATTTAATGGTTTACAACTAATATTCCATTAGTGTGTGAGCTTTCCAAATAGTTGTGAGGACTGTTCCACTTTGAGAGATTGAGAGCTTAGCATCCTGAAGAGGGATTGCAACTCTTGCAAGGAAGAGTCAAGGGCTTTGAGGTGAGAACAAATACAATCTATTCATAGCCTTCATCAAGATTAGTTGATGGATAAGAATTGACATATTGCATCTCTCGCATGTTGATCACAAGGGGATCAATGTATCATTTTTGTTTATTCTCAACTAGTTTTGACAAGGGGAAAACTAGATGTTGAGTATTAGCAAATGGTGACACTTCATTGAGAATTGGATAAATTATATAGATAATTATTTATGCATACCAATTATGGTAGTATGATGCAATGGAATTACAATATGGCAAGAGTATCAACACTTCCAAGCCACACTAGCCAACTATTTTGTAAAGGGATATCAGCTCTTGATTTTTTAATTCCCCACCCATAGGTACCAATGAAGGTCAATGGTGATGCCAACCAATTTGTGGGGGGAGGGCAAAATGTAGACAACAAAAATAAGATGGCACCAACTCAAGCACCATCACAGTAGTGAGTTGTCATAAACATGGTTCTATATCTAAGCATTTAAACACACATATACGTTTATCATGTATCATAGGTTATCACATGTATATTTGCAACTATTGGGTGGCTATAATAATGTGGGTATCCAATAGTTGGTGGTTGAGTGGTTGCAAATTATCCCCCTGATGACCCGTTTATCTATATTCACTCTTCATAGTCTCAAGAGGGGAGAAGCATGAGTATGTTGTGTGTGATAATGCTATTGTCATGTTCTTACATGTTTGAAGCATTGTATGATTGTTGTTGTGCATGTACAAGAATGGATTATCAAATGTATTACAATAAGATAATCCATATATGTGTTGTAAGTTCCTTTGAGTTACCATTTATTTCTATTTTATATTATTTGTATCTTATCTCTATACATAGTGGAGTACAAATTCGCTATCCCACAGTCTCTATTAGGGTACTTTTGCACCAATTGGGCAATATCTAGGATAGTAAAAAAATAAACTAATGCATCATATTAAACTCAAATAATAACATGCGAATTCTACCATATTAAGTGTTCAAATCCATTCCCTCAAGTATGATCCACATCAACAAATCTGCAAAAGGATACTATAATGTAGTGCAGTGATAACATATACATGTATTTCTCTACAAAAAGTACTTTATGTTCTGTCATTGAATGACTTGATCAAAAGGCTTTTTTTTGTACAAGTTTAGTCAACCGTATGTAGCTCTTTAGTTGTATGGTTCTCTCTAGATCTTGTTGATTATTTTTATAATGTAGTAACTATTGTGTGGTTCTCTCTAGTTCTTGTAGATTCTTTCTATGATGCAATAACTACAATATTTTTTAAATTTTGTGGATCCATAAACATATAAGCATTCTAAAAAAGGATCTTATTTGAACATTGGGATTTGGAGCTTGAAAATATATTTTTATCCTTTTTTTTTTTTGTGTATGGTCAATCCAGTCCTAGAAACACAATGATGTTAACATATGTTGATCTTGGATTGAATAATGATAATTTTATATATTAAAAAAATCAATATAATATATAACTTTTTTATTTTATCAATTTATTAAATTTGAACCTCTCATACCATGCAATTTGTATCCACATATCTATCTTCTTCAACCATTCTAGATGAAGGATTATAGGTTCCCTGTAGTTCATCAATATTACATAGAATAAAATTTCATTTTGACATTCAAAATGTTACATGTTTGCTTTGATTCAATGGTTTGATTCCCATAGGTTTACTCCAAAATACAATGGCACTAGAAGGATAATCCACTTCTTAGTAGATAAAGCTCAATTATTTTAACATCATGTTGGCTATGGCCTACCATATGATGGCCCTTCTACAGCCTGTCTTGCATGATTCAAAAGAAATATACCAAACTCCAAAGATTCCTTTTAAGCTTTAATTCTAGTAAATAAAATGATGCCCAGGTAAAATGGGGCCAATAAAATCATTGAGAACTAGACTTTCATAATTCATATTTTTGTTCTGAATCCAATTATTCTTTGTGTTCCTCATATTTTTTCACTTATGTAAGTGGCAACCCAACATTTTATTTGATAAATTCTATCAAATCTTTCATACTTGACTTTGTTGAAACCTTGATCTACAAAATCCCTAGTGTTAGGAAGAAATAAGTATGTTGGAAATACTAATAACATAAGCGTTAGCAGAGATACTTACAGGAGCTTCTTTCTTGCCAACACGATAAAAAAGAAAACTAGGACAATTAGTGACCTATAGAAAAAGCTTTAAGTGAATCAAATATATCAAATATCAACAAAGCCTTTAAATCATAAACTGATAAAGTCATCCAGGTTGTTGTCTAATGAAAAGTTAGAGCACTATGTAATGAACGAGGTGAAAATGTAATGGGCTCATACTCAATGCAACAATTTAGATGTAATTTATAAATATGTTTTTCAATTACTCAAAATAAAAGGAACATAGCTAAGAATATACACACACCTAGAGGTGAGGATGCTCATTCACAGAGGCATCAATCTGGCAATGAAAACTAATGGTACACCTTTGAAGTGCTTTGCTAATTTTTCTATTAGCTTGCTCACACCTTTTGATTTCATGGACCATGGTGTGTTAACCTTTTCATTGCATTATTTAGAAGGAGAAAAGAAAAATACATAGATCAGAATTACAATGTAGAAATATGAATTACAAGCTTGAGCTGAAATTTTTTGTTATGTTCTTAGTTGAAAACAAATAAACTACTTCAAATTTTTATAGTTTCCAAGTTAATGCAATAAAACAAAGTTCATAGTGATCCCTTAAGCAATATAATATAGTTTCCAAGTTAATGCAAGAAATCAAATTTCATAGTTATCCCTTAATCAATATAAAACACAATAATTTGCTAGTTCTATAGAAAGATTAACTATCTATTCAACTCAACAATTTTGACTAGCTTTTCCTGAATGCTCTTATTTTTCTTTTAGTGGTAGAGATATTAGTTCTAAATCTCTCTTTCTCTTTCTATTTGTTTTCATGATGATAGAAAAAGTATTACTACATACAATTCATTGTTGTGAGGAACTGAAGAAAAGTAAAACCATATAAAGTAGTTGTAAAGGAGAGACTTAACATACCTCTAGTATGACATCTTCAGAGTTTTTAAGAACAATATCATCAAATGTCTTTCCAAAAACAACTCAAACATATTCTTTGTTCTACAACATTGCAAATGAAAGTCATGCCTTGCAATGGAATTATAGATACCATAAAGAAGATGCTTCAAAAATTGATCATAGTGTGCACTCACTTCAATTGGTATGGGCTCCAATTTATAATAGGGTGATCAAATTTAAGAAAAAATCCTTTGTATTTTTTGGAAAATTAACACATCCTCTAAAGTACTTGCAAAATTGCATGACACAAAAATTTATTGAGATCAAAATTAGCAAAATCATGATTATCCAATGTGCTATACCTCCGAATTTTTTGGAGTTATATCTTATTTTGAGGTATTTGGAGTGCTCTCTATTTTCATATATTGTAACCTTCCATAAAATCACACATCTTCAACCAAATATGTAAAGAACGAGCAAATTGAGCCTTCTTCAAATTCTCATTCTAATATTTTAGAGGTTCACAAGAAAAGTGAATTGACATTTACATCAGTTAAAAATAAATTGTACACTTAAAAAAGAAGAAATTGAGTAGTGACCTTCATGAAATAATTTATAAAAAATTAGTTTGGATTTGGAGCATTGAATATAGTGCAAACTAGAAAAACTACTAGAAACATAAACACAAAACAAAAAAATAAAGATATATTTCTATCAGCATGTATTAAAAGTGACAAGAAAAGGGTATAACTTCTCTATCATCAAAATTATGATTACAACATGTTTAAAAAAACATAAGAATACAAAAAGAAACCTTGTATTAGTTCTTCCATTTCATGAATGAATCCAATTTTTGGAAAAATAATTACCTAGAAGAAACATAGAGTACTTTCTATGGAGAAACACATGTATATGTTATCACTGCACTACATTCCAGTATCCTTTTGGAGATTTATCAATGTGTCTCATACTTGAGGGAATGTATTTGAACACTTAATGTTCTAGAATTTGCATGTTAGTCATCGAGTTTAATATGATGCATTAATTTCATTTTTTACTATACTAACTATTGCCCCAAATGGTGTAACAGTACCCTAATAGATATTGTAGGATAGTAAATTTGTACTCCACTTTGTGCAAGGATAACATTCAAATAATATAAAAATAAAAATGAATGGTAACTCAAAGGAACTCACAACACATATGTGGATTATCTAATTGTAATATATTTGATAATATATTCTTGTACATGCACAATAACAATCATACAATGCTTCAAACAATGTATATGGAAAAAATATTTTTATTCTTTTTTTTTGTGTATGGTCAATCCAATCCTAGAAACACAATGATGTTAACATAGGTTGATCTTGGATTGAATCATGATAATTTTATACATTAAAAAATCAATATAATATATAACTTTTTTATTTTATCAATTTAATAAATTTTAACCTCTCATACCATGCAAGTTGTATCCACATATATATCTTCTTCAACCATTCCAGATGAAGTATTATAGGTTCCCTATAGTTCATCAATTTTACATAGAATAAAATTTCATTTTGACATTCAAAATGTTTCATGTTTGCTTTGATTCAATGGTTTGATTCCTACAGGTTTATTCCATAATACAATGGCACTAGAAGGATAATCCACTTCTTAGTAGAGAAAGCTCAATTCTTTTAACATCATGTTGGCTATAACCAACCATATGATGGCCCTTCTATAGTCTGTATTGCATGATTCAAAAGAAATATACCAAACTCCAAAGTTTCCTTTTAAGCTTTACTTCTAGTAAATAAAATGATGCCCAGGTAAAATGGGGCCAATAAAATCATTGAGAACTAGACTTTCATAATTCATCTTTTTGTTCAGAATCCAATTTTTCTTTGTGTTCCTCATATTTTTTCACTTATGTAAGTGGCAACCCAATATTTTATTTGATAAATTCTATCAAATCTTTCATACTTGACTTTGTTGAAACCTTGATCTACAAAATCCCTAGTGTTAGGAAGAAATCAGTATGTTGAAAAGACTAATAACATACGTGCTAGCAGATATACTTATAGGAGCTTATTTCTTGCCAACATGATAAAAAAGAAAACTAGGATAGTCAGTGACCTGCAAAAAAAGCTTTAAGTGAATCAAATATATCAAATATCAATAAAGCATTTAAATAATAAACTGAGAAAGTCGGTCAGGTTGTTGTCTAATGAAAAGTTAGAGCACTATGTAATGAACGAGTTGAAAATATAATGGGCTCATACTCAATGCAGCAATTTAGATGTAATTTATAAACATGTTTGTCAATTACTAAAAATAAAAGGAACATAGCTAAGAATATACACACACCTAGAGGTGAGGATGCTCGTTCACAGAGGCATCAATATGGCAATGAAAACTAATGGTACATATTTGAAGTGCTTTGCTAATTTTCTATTAGCTTGCTCACACCTTTTGATTTCATGGACCATGGTGTGTTAACATTTTTATTGCATAATTTAGAAGGAAAAAAGAAAAATACATAGATCGGAATTACAATGTAGAAATATGAATTACAAGCTTGAGCTGAAATTTTTGGTTATGTTCTTATTTGAAAATGAATAAACTACTTCAAATTTTTATAGTTTCCAAGTTAATGCAAGAAAACAAAGTTCATCCCTTAAGCAATATAATATAGTTTCCAAGTTAATGCAAGAAATCAAATTTAATGGTTATCCATTAATCAATATAAAACACAATAATTTGCTAGTTCTATCGAAAGATCAACTATCTTATTCAAGTCAACAATTTTGACTAGATTTTCCTGAATGCTCTTATTTTTCTTTTAGTGGTAGAGATATTAGTTCTAAATCTCTCTTTCTCTTTCTATTTGTTTTCATGATGATAGAAAAAGTATTACTACATACAATTCATTGTTGTGAGGAACTGAAGAAAAGTAAAACCATATAAAGTAGTTGTAAAGGAGAGACTTAACATACCTCTAGTATGACATCTTCAGAGTTTTTAAGAACAATATCATCAAATGTCTTTCCAAAAACAACTCAAACATATTCTTTGTTCTACAACATTGCAAATGAAAGTCATGCCTTGCAATGGAATTATAGATACCATAAAGAAGATGCTTCAAAAATTGATCATAGTGTGCACTCACTTCAATTGGTATGGGCTCCAATTTATAATAGGGTGATCAAATTTAAGAAAAAATCCTTTGTATTTTTTGGAAAATTAACACATCCTCTAAAGTACTTGCAAAATTGCATGACACAAAAATTTATTGAGATCAAAATTAGCAAAATCATGATTATCCAATGTGCTATACCTCCGAATTTTTTGGAGTTATATCTTATTTTGAGGTATTTGGAGTGCTCTCTATTTTCATATATTGTAACCTTCCATAAAATCACACATCTTCAACCAAATATGTAAAGAACGAGCAAATTGAGCCTTCTTCAAATTCTCATTCTAATATTTTAGAGGTTCACAAGAAAAGTGAATTGACATTTACATCAGTTAAAAATAAATTGTACACTTAAAAAAGAAGAAATTGAGTAGTGACCTTCATGAAATAATTTATAAAAAATTAGTTTGGATTTGGAGCATTGAATATAGTGCAAACTAGAAAAACTACTAGAAACATAAACACAAAACAAAAAAATAAAGATATATTTCTATCAGCATGTATTAAAAGTGACAAGAAAAGGGTATAACTTCTCTATCATCAAAATTATGATTACAACATGTTTAAAAAAACATAAGAATACAAAAAGAAACCTTGTATTAGTTCTTCCATTTCATGAATGAATCCAATTTTTGGAAAAATAATTACCTAGAAGAAACATAGAGTACTTTCTATGGAGAAACACATGTATATGTTATCACTGCACTACATTCCAGTATCCTTTTGGAGATTTATCAATGTGTCTCATACTTGAGGGAATGTATTTGAACACTTAATGTTCTAGAATTTGCATGTTAGTCATCGAGTTTAATATGATGCATTAATTTCATTTTTTACTATACTAACTATTGCCCCAAATGGTGTAACAGTACCCTAATAGATATTGTAGGATAGTAAATTTGTACTCCACTTTGTGCAAGGATAACATTCAAATAATATAAAAATAAAAATGAATGGTAACTTAAAGGAACTCACAACACATATGTGGATTATCTAATTGTAATATATTTGACAATGTATTCTTGTACATGCACAATAACAATCATACAATGCTTCAAACAATGTATATGGAAAAAATATTTTTATTCTTTTTTTTTGTGTATGGTCAATCCAATCCTAGAAACACAATGATGTTAACATAGGTTGATCTTGGATTGAATCATGATAATTTTATACATTAAAAAATCAATATAATATATAACTTTTTTATTTTATCAATTTAATAAATTTTAACCTCTCATACCATGCAAGTTGTATCCACATATATATCTTCTTCAACCATTCCAGATGAAGTATTATAGGTTCCCTATAGTTCATCAATTTTACATAGAATAAAATTTCATTTTGACATTCAAAATGTTTCATGTTTGCTTTGATTCAATGGTTTGATTCCTACAGGTTTATTCCATAATACAATGGCACTAGAAGGATAATCCACTTCTTAGTAGAGAAAGCTCAATTCTTTTAACATCATGTTGGCTATAACCAACCATATGATGGCCCTTCTATAGTCTGTATTGCATGATTCAAAAGAAATATACCAAACTCCAAAGTTTCCTTTTAAGCTTTACTTCTAGTAAATAAAATGATGCCCAGGTAAAATGGGGCCAATAAAATCATTGAGAACTAGACTTTCATAATTCATCTTTTTGTTCAGAATCCAATTTTTCTTTGTGTTCCTCATATTTTTTCACTTATGTAAGTGGCAACCCAATATTTTATTTGATAAATTCTATCAAATCTTTCATACTTGACTTTGTTGAAACCTTGATCTACAAAATCCCTAGTGTTAGGAAGAAATCAGTATGTTGAAAAGACTAATAACATACGTGCTAGCAGATATACTTATAGGAGCTTATTTCTTGCCAACATGATAAAAAAGAAAACTAGGATAGTCAGTGACCTGCAAAAAAAGCTTTAAGTGAATCAAATATATCAAATATCAATAAAGCATTTAAATAATAAACTGAGAAAGTCGGTCAGGTTGTTGTCTAATGAAAAGTTAGAGCACTATGTAATGAACGAGTTGAAAATATAATGGGCTCATACTCAATGCAGCAATTTAGATGTAATTTATAAACATGTTTGTCAATTACTAAAAATAAAAGGAACATAGCTAAGAATATACACACACCTAGAGGTGAGGATGCTCGTTCACAGAGGCATCAATATGGCAATGAAAACTAATGGTACATATTTGAAGTGCTTTGCTAATTTTCTATTAGCTTGCTCACACCTTTTGATTTCATGGACCATGGTGTGTTAACATTTTTATTGCATAATTTAGAAGGAAAAAAGAAAAATACATAGATCGGAATTACAATGTAGAAATATGAATTACAAGCTTGAGCTGAAATTTTTGGTTATGTTCTTATTTGAAAATGAATAAACTACTTCAAATTTTTATAGTTTCCAAGTTAATGCAAGAAAACAAAGTTCATCCCTTAAGCAATATAATATAGTTTCCAAGTTAATGCAAGAAATCAAATTTAATGGTTATCCATTAATCAATATAAAACACAATAATTTGCTAGTTCTATCGAAAGATCAACTATCTTATTCAAGTCAACAATTTTGACTAGATTTTCCTGAATGCTCTTATTTTTCTTTTAGTGGTAGAGATATTAGTTCTAAATCTCTCTTTCTCTTTCTATTTGTTTTCATGATGATAGAAAAAGTATTACTACATACAATTCATTGTTGTGAGGAACTGAAGAAAAGTAAAACCATATAAAGTAGTTGTAAAGGAGAGACTTAACATACCTCTAGTATGACATCTTCAGAGTTTTTAAGAACAATATCATCAAATGTCTTTCCAAAAACAACTCAAACATATTCTTTGTTCTACAACATTGCAAATGAAAGTCATGCCTTGCAATGGAATTATAGATACCATAAAGAAGATGCTTCAAAAATTGATCATAGTGTGCACTCACTTCAATTGGTATGGGCTCCAATTTATAATAGGGTGATCAAATTTAAGAAAAAATCCTTTGTATTTTTTGGAAAATTAACACATCCTCTAAAGTACTTGCAAAATTGCATGACACAAAAATTTATTGAGATCAAAATTAGCAAAATCATGATTATCCAATGTGCTATACCTCCGAATTGCTTAAGGGATGATTTTGATATCGACAACTAAAAAAAAAAAAAAAAAAAAAAAAAAAAAAAACACAGAGCCACCCCCCCTTCCCGTTAAAAAAAAAAAAATTGGTCTGTGGAAGATTTTTTTTGCAGCCGTAGAGAGGAGCGGTGTTTCTGTGTTTTTGCCTCGGCAGAGAGGAGCGCCGGCAGCTGCAGAGGCCGAGGAGGAGGAGGATTCGGGTTGATAAGGGAGGAGGTCTACTGATCTTTTCGGATCAGCCCGCTGGCTCACGTGGTCGTGAGCCGTGCGGTAAGGCTCAGGGAGCCTACAGGTCGGGGGTTCGAATCCCGCCGACTCCCCCAAGGTATAATTTTTTTTTTTGTCAAAGTCATTTTTTTATTATTATCATTTTTAATTAAAATTTTTAATTTTAATTTTTTTTTTAATATAGTTTTTAAACTTTAATAAATTAAATTTAATTTTAATTTATTTCTTCTAAAGTTTAAAACTATAGAAATTAAAATTATTTATTTTAATTTTAAAATTGATAATAATTATCAAAATGCTTTGTTAAAGAAAGCCTTTTAAGGGGGGATTTTTTTCAAAAAAATCAAAGGGGGATTGAGAGTAATTTTTTATGAAAAATAGCAATTTGGCATTGTAAAAGGTGCATTTTCGGTCGTGGACCGACACCTAGTGGGTTATTCTAGTGGGCATTTTTTTTGTTGTATGTTGCATATTTCATTTTTGCACTATAACATTAAAAATTAAAATCAAACACTCCTTAAAGTCCCCGGAATATAAAACCCATCTCGTGCAATTTATTTGCACTTGCAGCTGTTCGGTATTTGCGATACCTCCGCCAGCACTTACGAGTAAAGTCGTCGTGATTTGGCTATTGTATCCGCCGCCTAATATAGCTGCTATAACGACGTCTGAGCTTGTTCTCTATAAATCGTCGGGGAGGAATAAGTACGCCATTTTTTGCATTTTTTACTCCATCCACTACCCTTTATCGCACTTGTGTTTAGGCGTAAATCCTGACGAAGTATTCTTCATAGTGTTTAGGGGAAGTTACGCCCCACGCATGAGAAGAATCTTCTATGGTAGGTGCCATCAACAAGGCGATTCCCTTTCGTATCGCTTATGTTCCACGTATCGTATGATCTCTAAAATTCACCTATAGTCTCCCTCACGTAAGGGCGGGTGATTTTTGTTGATCTTTCTAAATACCTATAGTTTCCCTCACGTAAGGGCGGGTATTTTGTACGGTATATTGGCCTAGCAAAAGGTATATCGAAAGGGGGACCAATTTGGTGATATAAGGAACCTTCACTATGGCCGCTGTTGCAAAATTGATGACTGATCCGCATCAGTTATTGAAAGGTCCAAATTATACACCATGGAAACATAAGATGAAGGCTATTCTCCAAATGGAAGATTTGTGGGATATTGTTACTGGAGTAGCAACAAGGCCTTCACCAACAACAGGATCCACAGGTCCTTCAGCAGATCAGATTGCTTTTGACAAGAAAGACAGTAGAGCAAAGGTGCTCATTTTGTTTGCTGTTTCAGATGAAGTGCAACCTCATATAGCTGATAAAGCAAGTGGTAAAGAGGCATGGGATGCCCTTAGAACCATCTATGAGGGGAAGAATGAATCCACCATTCTTCATCTTCAACAACAACTTCATAACCTGAGTTTGAGACAGGGTGAAACAGTTGAACTCTTTCTGTGCAGAGTGTCTGAGTTGAAAGAGAAATTGAGTTCTCTAGGAGATACTGTGGATGAAAAGCTTCTCATTTCACTTGTGATGAGAGCTTTACCTTCTTCATTTGACATGTTGATAACCTCCATCCAGGTGTCCCAACGACAAATTACCTACATCGAGTTGGTCAATCTGCTTCAACAACAGGAGGCACGCCAACTTCACAAGGATGATTCTTCCAATACAGCCCTATACACCAACAGGCGGGGTTCTAGGAAGAAAGGTAATGGGCAAAAAGGAGGCAACTTTCCGAAAGGAGGAAATTCTCAACAGGATACGAAAGGAAAAGGCAAGCAACCTCAACGAGAAGAAGAGGTGGTGCAAGATCCGTGAGAAAGACAACCATGACACCAACAGTGTTGGCATAAGAACAAGCAAAAAGGCCAAAACAAACCACAAAATAAAAACAAGCAACCCCGAGCGAATGTTGCTTGTTGAAGAATCCGACTCGGATTCCGAATGGGCACACAAGGTGCTCATGACTACCACAGATTCCACTCAGAGGGATCCTATTTGGTATGTCGATTCTGGAGCTAGTAAACATATGACTGGCGACAGATCGTGGTTTGAATCATTTGTGGCCAAGGAGGGCAAACCTGTCACCATTGCTGATGATAAAACCTACAGGGTTCAGGGAGAGGGTACAGTTTCAGTCACTCTTCCTGATGGCAAGTGTCAGATTGACAAGGTCCTCTATGTTCCGGGATTGGCCAACAATTTGTTGTCAGTGACACAAATCCTGGACAGAAATATGGTTGTCAACTTTCGTGTTGAGAATGGAAAGAAGTGTTGTACAATTACCGGGAAGGGTAAGCAGATTGCAACGACTTCATATAAGCATGGCTTATTTGCACTAGATTCTATCTCTATTCCACATGTTGCCATGACTTGTCTCTACCAAGGAGGCAACTTCCCTATGGCACAAGAGATATGGGCATCTTAGTTCCGGCTACTTACTTGAGCTCAGCAAGTATGAGATGGTAAAGGGTCTTCCTTCCCTTTCGCCACATTGCCGGTGTGCTCGATCGCTTGGCGAGAAAGCGGCATAGAGTACCATTTGAGAAGAGCTCTACACGAGCACGAAAACCTCCGGAGCTAATTCACACCGATCTATGCGGTCCTTTCACACCCAACAGTGTTGGAGGGAAGAGGTACTTTCAGTTATTCGTAGATGACTACTCACGAAAGATGTGGGTTTTCTTTCTCAAACTGAAATCTGAAGCTTTCGCATTCTTCCAACAGTTCAAGAAATCCGTTGAGAAGGAGTCAGGGGCTTCTATTAAAACCCTCCGCTCAGATCGAGGGGGAGAGTTTACCTCTAATGAATTTTCTGCATTCCTAGATAAACATGGGATCAAGAGACAGTTAACAACTGCCTATACTCCTCGAGCAGAATGGAGTTGCTTGAGAGAAGGAACCGTTCTATCATGGAAATGGTTCGTTGTATGCTCACAGGTGCAACTCTTGGGCAACAATATTGGGCAGAAGCTGTCACCACTGCAGTGTATCTTTTGAATAGGGCACCCACAAAGGCCCTAAAAGGAATGACTCCACAGGAAGCATGGAGTGGTCGAAAACCCTCCATATCTCATCTACGTATTTTCGGGTGTCAAGCTTTCATGCACATACCGAAAGAAAAAAGGAAGAAGCTAGATGAGAAAACACTGAGATGTATTTTTCTTGGATATTCTGAGCACTCTAAAGGATATCGGTTGATAGATCCTTTGACCAAGAAAATTCATATCAGCGAGAGATGTTGTCTTTGATGAAGCTTTCACATCACAGAGCACATCTACGAGTACACCGAGATATTGTGGAACCAAAGGAAGAGGAGATTCCTTCGTCAACACGGACAGGAGGTCCTTCTACATCTTCTTCACCACCACCGAAGCGGAATCCTAAATGGTGTACAAATACAATCGAGAGATGCAAATTTATCCACTCCTCCCAATTTGAATTTGGATAGACCTCGTACACGCAGTATGGCTCAAAAGGAAAGAGAAGCCGAGAAACCGGTGAGGTTGATGATCTTTGTCAATCTTTTGAGGAACTTTCCGTGACTCCAAGTAGAGAAGTTGAGGATATGGATATTGATGATGACAGGGCATTCATGTCTACCATAGATAGTCTTGAACCTGCATGAGTGCAAGATGCTCTTAGTGAGCCTCGGTGGAAGGCCGCTATGGATACCGAGTATGAGTCTCTGATGAAGAATAAAACTTGGAAGCTTGTTGATCTGCCTCATGGAAAGAAACCTATTGGCTGCAAATGGGTATACAAAGTCAAGTACAAGGCAGATGGAACAATTGATAAGCATAAAGCCCGTCTTGTTGCAAAGGGCTATGCTCAAAAAGAAGGCATCGACTATGAAGAAACTTTTGCACCTACTGCTCGGATGACCACAATTCGGGTTATGTGTGCTATGGCAGCACAATATGGGTGGAAAGTTCACCAAATGGATGTCAAAAGTGCCTTTCTTAATGGTGATCTCCAAGAAGAAGTCTATATGACTCGACTTGAAGGATTTGAAGTGGAAGGCCAACAGCAGAAAGTTTGCAAATTGGTTAAATCCTTGTATGGTCTGAAACAAGCTCCTCGAGCTTGGTATATAAAAATGGACAATCACCTAATGCGAGCATGGATTTAAGAGATGTCCGTCAGATGCAAACCTCTATTTCAAGAAACAGGGTTTCGAGATAGTGTTGCTTGTACTCTATGTGGATGATCTCGCTCATTACGGGGAGTTCGGAAGATTTGATCTCTACTCGTCAAAAGAAACTTGTGCAAATCTTTTGAGATGACAGATCTTGGACTTCTCCATTACTGTCTTGGTCTGGAATTCAGCCAGAAGGAGCACACCATCAAAGTGTCTCAGAAAAAGTATGCCAAGACATTGCTCGATAAATATCGCATGATCGACTGCAAGCCAATGGCAACTCCTATGGAGAATGGACTTCAGTTATCGCGACATGATGACTCACCCCAGGTAGATGGCACTCTCTATCGACAGTTGATTGGGAGTCTCATATATCTGACCAATACTAGGCCAGATCTCGTATTTGCTGTAAACTATCTTTCGAGGTTCATGCAGGAGCCTAAGATTACTCATTGGAAAGCAGCAAAACGTGTTCTTCACTATGTTCGTGGTACTATAGAATATGGCCTAGAATACAAGAGGAACAACAAATTCTTCTTGCAAGGATACACGGACTCCGACTATGCCGGATCATTTGATGATCGCAAGTCAACTTCTGGATACATTTTTCATCCGGGATCCGGTCTCGTCTCTTGGCACAGCAAGAAGCAACGGGTGGTTGCTATTTCTTCAACAGAGGCAGAATATCGCGCCGCACGTGAAGCCGTGTGCGAAGTGATATGGTTACGTCGCATTCTAACAAGTATGGGCCATCCATCAAAATCTCCAATACACTTGTTTTGCGACAATCGAGGTGTTCGAACCTCGTCAAGAATCCAGTCCATCATGAAAAAACAAAGCACATTGACACACAATGTCATTTCATTCGAGAGGAAGTTCCAAAGCACCGAATTCAGCTTCAGCACATTCCCACCGATGCTCAAGTTGCGAGACATTTTCACTAAGGCACTTGGACGTGTCAAATTTGAATTGTTTCGCAGCTCACTTTGTATTGCAAAATAATGTAAGGGGATGTTAGTATAGCTATTAGTTATTACATTACCCAAATAATGTAATAAAGGGGGATGTTAGCGTACTTTGTCTGTAGTTCATTATTTAGGCATATTGTTGTGCATTTGTTATTACGTTATAACAAATTGCTTTTGTTTGCTGGATTGGTTTGGCAACCTCCGACAATCCGTTGTTGCTGTATTATTTAACACCTTGCTGTGAATAATGAAAACTAGTTCGCACATTAACAAATCTTTCAAATTAAATTAATAAAATGTTTTGAAAGTAAATGTTAAAATACCCTATAAATATAATAATAAACTTCTTTTGGATATTAAAACATTTTAATTTTATAATAGCTTATATTATAAGATTTTAAACTTATAATATTACAATGTTAAATATCCTTGGTTTCTTTCTTTTGTCGAAAAATATTATTGGAATCTTTTCCTTTATTTTTTTTGTGTTCCCATGGAACTAGCACAACTCTTCCCTATGTCTATGGGGATTGTTCTATTTTTGTCATAACGGTTACAAAATACTTTGTTTGCTTCTGACTTGTATTTCTACTTGGAATTCTATGGACCTAGCTCAACTAATGAGGGTGCATCCTATATATACTAATTTCCTACATTAATTTGAATAAAGTGTAGTATTTTATTCATATGTGTGAGATAGTGAGTTTATAAATGATTAGGCCTTAGTCTTGGAGTAGATATTCTTCCCTCTATATCAAGTAGCAAGGGTCCAGTTTAAATATTGGAAGGAAGGAGCAAAAAGTGTAGGTTTTTGGATTAATTATGTGCCTTATTTAAATAGGGATTGGGACCCTTCAACCCAGCGATATTAATAAATTTTATTACCTACCAAAAAAAAATAACAATAAAACACTTTAACATAAATACACAAAATAATATTAACATAAATACAAAAAAACACAATACCATGATGTCAACAAGCTATCCCAATGATAAACTTAAAAATCACAAAAACATAAAAATTTCAATTTTAAGAGTCACAACATTACTAAGAGTAATTATAGTGGATAAATGATGCATCATTACACTATCTTAATGGATATTTTAAATTTATCACAACTTCCTATGCATTTATGAGGCAAGGGCAAGGATTAAATAGGTGTCTAGTCACTTTGAAGTTTTAATTTATTTTATCTCCACATGGGAGGAAGACAAAGAAATTAAAATAATATTTTTGGGGCCCATAAGAGCAGAAGACAAATGACTCAAGCTTAATATGGATATGCGGGGTAATTTTTAACTTTTTCACCTCTGTGCATATAAATTTAGTCCTTTGTAAAATTTCACAATGACCTCAGTTTTATTAAAACATAAACAAAAATCATGAAACAATGTATAATAAAAAACAAACGATAAGGTGAAACCCATTATAAAAAAATCATAATGGGTTTAGTATGGAAACAAAGTGTCAATCAATTGCTACGTTGTGCATTGTTGTTGGGAATAGTTGCAACAATGCATCCTCATCTCCATTCACCATCCATATCATTTCATACATATCAATGTGGCATTTGGGATCCTCCTTCCTATCTCTTGTGAACTTTAGGCACTTCTACTTGCCACAATTGTTACCATGTTTACCTTTGGTGTTGGTTGTTTATTAGTTTCTTCTCTACTCAAGGAACCTTCTATTGATGATTGGTCTTCCTCAAACTATTGTTAGCCACTCAAATGTGCTTATGCTCCATGATCTCCTTCACAAAGATATGAGTGTTGACTCTAGTTTTTTGAGCATACTCTCCCATAGTTTCCTTTGTGCTTGACTCTCATCCTCTACACCTCTAGGAAATTTACCCCACCCTTGTGTTGGAATTACCAATTTTTTTATCTCATCCTGCACATGCTCTATGTTATCACTTCTTTCAAAACTTGTATTAACATTCTCCTTGGCCTGATCCTTGTTTGCACATTGCACCTCCACTTGTGCATTGTCCTCCATCATTAGAAAAATGTTTACCACCTTTCTACTTGTTCTTCATCCGAACTACCCTCCTATCGAGGGTTCCAAACACATCCACTTATGGTGTGCATATCTCATCGGTAACAAGTTCCATTAGCACTCTAGTAATTTATGCATCACCAACTTTACCTTCATGTAATTCCTCGATGTTATGTAACTTGTCATTGTGTGATTCTTCACCATCATCATTCAATTCTTTGCCATCATGAAACTCATCATCATTGACATGCAACTCTGCTACCGACATACATCTCATCATCATCATCATGCAACTCCTCTGTGGAGGTCCTTCTATACATTTTCCTAGAAAAGGAGAGGTAGTTGCAATCCCACAACTTTAACATACCTAACCTTCAACTAACTACCTTGAAACAATTACATGACACCTTTAGTTACATATACAATTAATTACCTGACATTGGATTACACGTACATCCTAATTACACATATACACATTTCTTCAAACACTTTGCATACAAACTACAAAATAACTCAAAGTTACAAAACTATATATACAATCAAAATATTATTTGTGTACTTTACTCCATATGCACTCCATTGGGCATGAGGTGGCACCATATTAGAACTAGCTCTTATACGTCATCCATAAATATTTTTTTAATTTACTAAAAAACCTCCTGTGAGGCTGCCTTGGCCTGAGAAACCATGACCAAAGGGTTCTACACCATCAAAATCACCCAGGAGTCACACCTGGCCCTGACCGCACCACCATTATCAACTGGATTTTTGGTATCTGATGTGCGTTTGGTAGGGTGGAGATTAAAACTAGTGACCTCCCTTGGAGGATTACCCTACCCTCTCCAACTCACCTATAGCACCTAGGTGTCATCCATCAATATTAGAGAGAATTTGACTATGGAAATTGACGAGTCATATGGCAAAAAAGGGTTAAATTTATCTATGTGGCACATTAGAAAAAGAAAAATTTAGGTGTTACTTCTTTCATGACATTTCCTACTTTTAATACATAGGCATGGTAAGCCAATAGGAGATCTAACAATAGAATAACCTTGACAAGAGGCTAAACAATATCATTATAATGTTATGTGCAAAATCAAAAGGTTGTTGCTCTTGAACAAGCAGGAGAGAAAGATGGTGCTCTAACAACAAAGACAAATATAACTCAAAGACCAAATATCCTCCTTATGTGTAGACTATGGATTTAATAGTATTAGGTAATCTAGACATGTATGGAGTGGTCGGGAATGCACATATAGCTAGGTTTTCAACCAATTAATAGATTTGATGAGAAGCACACACAATGACTTATTGAAGATAATTTTTGTTTAGTGACTATAGGCCATATGCTTGACAAGTGATATCATTAAGTGGTGATAACATAACATCAAACAAGTCCACTTAAAGAGTTTCAACACCAATTGTGCATAGGAGAGACAAACCTCATATCCTTTTGCAAGGATAAGAATTACCACTCGATACACCAATGTTGTATTGGCATCCATCAACAATTTATTTGGTAGATGCCCAAGCAAAAGAGTATCTATAGTGCATAGGTGCATCATTTAGATCAACTTGAGTTGTTTTTCTAACAACTCAACTATATCACATACCTAATTTAATGGTTTACAACTAATATTCCATTAGTGTGTGAGATTTCCAAATAGTTGTGAGGATTGTTCCACTTTGAGAGATTGAGAGCTTAGCATCCTGAAGAGGGATTGCAAATCTTGCAAGGAAGAGTCAAGGACTTTGAGGTGGGAATAAATACAATCTATTCATAGCCTTCATCAATATTAGTTGATGGATAAGAATTGACATATTGCATCTCTCGCGTGTTGATCACAAGGGGATCAATGTATCATTTTTTTTTAATCTCAACTAGTTTTGACAAGGGGAAAATTGGATGTTGAGTATTAGCAAATGGTGACACTTCATTGAGACTTGGATAAATTATATAGATAATGATTTATGCATACCAATGATGGTAGTATGATGCAATGGAATTACAAGATGGCAAGAGATTCAACACTTCCAAGCCACACTAGCCAACTATTTTGCAAAGGGATATCAACTCTTGATTTTTTAATTCCCCACCCATAGGTACCAATGAAGGTCAATGGTGATGCCAACCAATTTGTTGGGGGAGGGCAAAATGTAGGCAACAAAACTAAGATGGCACCAACTCAAGCACCATCACAGTAGTGAGTTGTCATAAACATGGTTCTATATCTAAGCATTTTAACACACATATGAGTTTATCATGTATCATAGGTTATCACATGTATATTTGCAACTATTGGGTGGTTATAATAATGTGGGTATCCAATAGTTGGTGGTTGAGTGGTTGCAAATTATCCCCCTGATGACCCCTTTATCTATATTCACTCTTCATAGTCTCAAGAGGGGAGAAGCATGAGTATGTTGTGTGTGATAATGCTATTGTCATGTTCTTACATGTTTGAAGCATTGTATGATTGTTGTTGTGCATGTAAAAGAATGGATTATCAAATGTATTACAATAAGATAATCCACATATGTGTTGTAAGTTCCTTTGAGTTACCATTTATTTTTGTTTTATATTATTTGTATCTTATCTCTATACATAGTGGAGTACAAATTCACTATCCCACAGTCTCTATTAGGGTACTTTTGCACCAATTGGGCAATATCTAGTATAGTGAAAAATGAAACTAATGCATCATATTAAACTCAATGACTAACATGCAAATTCTACCATATTAAGTGTTCAAATCCATTCCCTCAAGTATGATCCACATCAACAAATCTACAAAAGGATACTAGAATGTAGTGCAGTGATAACATATACATGTGTTTCTCTACAAAAAGTACTCTACAATTTGTCATTGAATGACTTGATCAAAAGGCTCTTTTTTTGTACAAGTTTAGTCAACCGTATGTAGCTCTTTAGTTGTATGGTTCTATCTAGATCTTGTTGATTCTTTTTATAATGTAGTAACTATTGTGTGGTTCTCTCTAGTTCTTGTTGATTCTTTCTATGATGCAATAACTACAATATTTTTTAAATTTTGTGGATCCATAAACATATAAGCATTCTAAAAAAGGATCTTATTTGAACATTGGGATTTGGAGCTTGAAAATATATTTTTATCCTTTTTTTTTGTGTATGGTCAATCCAATCCTAGAAACACAATGATGTTAACATAGGTTGATCTTGGATTGAATCATGATAATTTTATACATTAAAAAAATCAATATAATATATAACTTTTTTATTTTATCAATTTAATAAATTTGAACCTCTCATACCATGCAAGTTGTATCCACATATCTATCTTCTTCAACCATTCCAGATGAAGGATTATAGGTTCCCTATAGTTCATCAAGATTACATAGAATAAAATTTCATTTTGACATTCAAAATGTTGCATGTTTGCTTTGATTCAATGGTTTGATTCCCATAGGTTTACTCCAGAATACAATGGCAGTAGAAGGATAATCCACTTCTTAGTAGATAAAGCTCAATTATTTTAACATCATGTTGGCTATGGCCTACCATATGATGGCCCTTCTATAGTATGTCTTGCATGATTCAAAATAAATATACCAAACTCCAAAGCTTCCTTTTAAGCTTTACTTCTAGTAAAGAAAATGATGCCTAGGTAAAATGGGGCCAATAAAATCATTGAGAACTAGACTTTCATAATTCATATTTTTGTTCTGAATCCAATTTTTCTTTGTGTTCCTCATATTTTTTCACTTATGTAAGTGGCAACCCAATATTTTATTTGATAAATTCTATCAAATCTTTCATACTTGACTTTGTTGAAACCTTGATCTACAAAATCCCTAGTGTTAGGAAGAAATCAGTATGTTGGAAAGACTAATAACATAAGCATTAGCAGAGATACTTATAGGAGCTTCTTTCTTGCCAACATGATAAAAAAGAAAACTAGGATAGTCAGTGACCTGCAGAAAAAGCTTTAAGTGAATCAAATATATCAAATATCAACAAAGCCTTTAAATCATAAACTGAGAAAGTCAGTCAGGTTGTTGTCTAATGATAAGTCAGAGCACTATGTAATGAATGAGGTGAACACATGATGGGCTTATACTCCCATAATAATGCAGCAATTTAGATGTAATTTATAAACATGTTTGTCAATTACTCAAAATAAAAGGAACATAGCTAAGAATATACACACACCTGGAGGTTAGGATGCTCATTCACAGAGGCATCAATATGGCAATGAAAACTAATGGTACACCTTTGAAGTGCTTTGCTAATTTTTCTATTAGCTTGCTCACACCTTTTGATTTCATGGACCATGGTGTGTTAACCTTTTCATTGCATAATTTAGAAGGAGAAAAGAAAAATACATAGATCAGAATTACAATGTAGAAATATGAATTACAAGCTTGAGCTGAAATGTTTGGTTATGTTCTTAGTTGAAAATGAATAAACTACTTCAAATTTTTATAGTTTCCAAGTTAATGCAAGAAAACAAAGTTCATAGTGATCCCTTAAGCAATATAATATAGTTTCCAAGTTAATGCAAGAAATCAAATTTCATAGTTATCCCTTAATCAATATAAAACACAATAATTTGCTAGTTCTATCGAAAGATTAACTATCTATTCAACTCAACAATTTTGACTAGCTTTTCCTGAATGCTCTTATTTTTCTTTTAGTGGTAGAGATATCAGTTCTAAATCTCTCTTTCTCTTTCTATTTGTTTTCATGATGATAGAAAAAGTATTACTACATACAATTCATTGTTGTGAGGAACTGAAGCAAAGTAAAACCATATAAAATAGTTGTAAAGGAGAGACTTAACAGACCTCTAGTAGGACATCTTCAAAGATTTTAAGAACAATATCATCAAATGTCTTTCCAAAAACAACTCGAACATCTTCTTTGTTCTACAACATTGCAAATGAAAGTCATGCCTTGCAATGGAATTATAGATACCATAAAGAAGATACTTCAAAAATTGATCATAGTGTGCACTCACTTCAGTTGGTATGGGCTCCAATTTATAATAGGGTGATCAAATTTAAGCAAAAATCCTTTGTATTTTTTGGAAAATTAACACATCCTCTAAAGTGCTTGCAAAATTGCATGACACAAAAATTTATTGAAATCAAAATTAGCACAATCATGATTATCCAATGTGGTATACCTCCAATATTTTTGGAGTTATATCTTATTCTGAGGTATTTGGAGCGCTCTCTATTGTCATATATTGTAACCTGCTAGAAAATCACACATCTTCAACCAAATATGCAAAGAACGAGCAAATTGAGCCTTCTTCAAATGCTCATTCTAAGATTTTAGAGGTTCACAAGAAAAGCGCATTGACATTTACATCAGTTAAAAATAAATTGTACACTTAAAAAAGAAGAAATTGAGTAGTGACATCCATGAAATAATTTAGAAAAAATCAGTTTGGATTTGGGAGCATTGAATATAATGCAAACTAGCAAAACTACTAGAAACATAAACACAAAAAAGCAAAATAAAGATATATTTCTATCAAAATGCTTTAAAAATGATAAGAAAAGGGTATAACTTCTCTATAATCAAAATTATGGTTACAACATGTTTAAAAAAACATAAGAACTACAAAATAAGAAACCTTGTATTAGTTCTTCCATTTCATGAATGAATCCAAGTTTTGGAAAAATAATTACCTGGTAAAAACATAGAGTACTTTCTATGGAGAAACACATGTATATGTTATCACTGCACTACATTCCAGTATCCTTTTGGAGATTTATCAATGTGTCTCATACTTGAGGGAATGGATTTGAACACTTAATGTGGTAGAATTTGCATGTTAGTCATTGAGTTTAATATGATGCATTAGTTTCATTTTTTACTATACTAACTATTGCCCCAACTGGTGCAAAAGTACCCTAATAGATATTGTAGGATAGTAAATTTGTACTCCACTTTGTGCAAGGATAACATTCAAATAATATAAAACAAAAATGAATGGTAACTCAAAGGAACTCACAACACATATGTGGATTATCTAATTGTAATATATTTGATAATCCATTCTTGTACATGCACAACAACAATCATACAATGCTTCAAACAATAGCATTATCACACACAACATACTCATGTTTCTCCCCTCTCGAGACTATGAAGGGGTGAATATATATAAAGGGATCATTAGGGGGGAATTTTTCAACCACTCAACCACCAACTACCAGATACCCATATTATTATAACCATACAATTATTGCAAATATACATGTGATAACCTATGACACATGATAAACTTGTATGTGTGTTAAAATGCTCAAATGTAGAACCATGTCCATGACAACTCACTACTATGATGGCACTTGAGTTGGTGTCATCTCAGTTTTATTTCCTACATATTTCCCTTCCCCCAAAAACTGGTTGGCATCACCATTGGCCTTCATTGGCACCTATGGGTGGGCAATTCAAAAATCAAGAATTGGTATCCCCTATGCAAAATAGTTGGCTAATGTGGCCTAGAAGTGTTGAATATCTTGCCATATTGTACTTCCATTACATATTACTACCATCATTGGGATGCATAAACCATTATTTGTGTAATTTATCCAAGTCTCAATGAAGTGTCACCATTTGCTAATACTCAACATCCAATTTTTCCCTTGCCAAAATTAGTTGATACTAAACAAAAGTGATACATTGATCTCCTTGTGATCAAGACTCGAGAGATGCAATATGTGGATCCTTATCCATCAAGTACTCTTTATGAAGGTTGTGAATAGATTCTATCTCTGCTCACCTCAAAGTTACCTCTCCCTTGACTCTTCCTTGCAAAAGTTGCAACCACTCTTCAAGATACTAAGCTCTCAATCTCTCAAAGTGGACTAATCCTCAAAACTATTTGGAAAGCTCACACGCTAATGGAATATTAGTTGTAAACCATTAAATAAGGTATGTGATATAGTTGAGTTGTTAGAAAACAACTCAAGTTGATCTAAATGGCACAACTGTGCACTATAGATGCTCTTTTATCTGGGCATCTACCAAATAAATTGTTGATGGATGCCAATACAACATTGGTGCACCGAGTGGTAATTCTTATCCTTGCAAAACCATATGAGGTTTGTCTCTCCCATGAGTAAATATCATTGGAACCCTTTAAGTGGCCTTGTTTGATGTCATGTTATCACCACTTAATGATATCACTTGTCAAGCATATGGTCTATAGTCACCACTCAACAAGAATTATCGTCAATAAGTCATTGTGTGTGCTTCTCATCAAATCTATTAATTGGTTGAAAACCTAGCTATATGTGCATCCCCCACCCCTCCAGACATGTCTAGATTACCCAGTACTAGTAAATACATAGTCTACATATAAGGAGGATATTTGGCCTTTGAGTCATCTTTGTATTTATTGTTAGAGCACCATCTTCCTCTTCTGCTTGTTCAAGAGCAACAACCTTTTGCTTTTGCACATAACATTGTAATGATATTGTTTAGCCTCTTGTCAAGGTTATTCTATTATTAGATCTCCTATTGGCTTACCATGAATATGTATTTAAAGTAGGGGATGTCATGAAAGGAGTAACATCTAAATTTTTCTTTTTGTGATGTGTCACATAGACAACTTTATCCCTTTTTTCCATGTGATTCATCAATTTCCATAGTCCAATCCTCCCTAATATTGATGGATGATATGTAAGAGCTAGCTATAATGTGGTGCCACCTCATGCCCAATAGAGTGCGTACGAAGTCAAGTACACAAATAAGATTTTGATTATATATAGTTTTGTAACTTTAAATTATTTTATAGTTTGTATACAAAGTGTTTGATGAAATGTGTATATGTGTAATTAGGATGTACATGTAATTCAATGTTAGGTAATTGATTGTACATGTAATTCAAGATGTCATGTAATTATTTTTAGATAGTTAGTTGAAGGTTAGGTATGAGGAAGTTACGGGATTGCAACTACCTCCCCTTTTCTAGAAAAATGTATAGAAGGACCCCCACAGAGGAGTTGCATGACGACGATGATGAGATGTATATCGATAGCAAAGTTACATGTAAATAATAGTGAGTTACATGATGGCAAAGAATTAAGTGATAGTATTGGAGGATCACATGACAAGTTACACAATATATAGGAGTTGTATGAAGGTAAAGTTGGCAATGCACAAACTACTAGAGTGCTAATGGAACTTGTTGGCGAGGAGATATGTGCACCGTAAGTGGAATGTGTGTGGAACCCTCGGGAGGAGGGTAGTTTAGATGAAGAACAAGTGGAAAGGTGGTGAAAATTATTTCTAATGATGGAGGACAATACACAAGTGGAGTTGCAATGTGCAAACAAGGATTGGGTCAACAAGAACATTGACAAAAGTCTTGAAATAAGTAATAACATGGAGCATGTGCAGGATGAGGCAGAGCAATTGGTAATTCCAGCACAAGGGTGGGGTAAATTTCCTAGAGGTGTAGAGGATGAGATTCAATTACAAAGGCAACCATGGGAGAGTATGCTCGAAAGACCAAAGTCAACACTCATATCTTTGTGAAGGAGATCATGGAGCATAAGCACATTTGAGTGGCTAACAATAGTTTGAGAAAGACCAGTCATCAATAGAGGGTTGGTTGAGCAGAGAAGAAACTAACAAACAACCAACACCAAAGGTAAACATGGCAACAATAATTGTTGCAAGTAGAAGTACCCAAAGTTTGCAAGAGATAGGAGGAAGGATCCCAAATGCCATATTGGTATGTGTGAAATGATATGGATGGTGAATGAAATAATTGATGAGAATGCACTGTTGCAACTGTTCCCAACAATAGTCCACAATGTGGCAATTGATTAGCACTTTATTGCTATACTAAAACCATTATGAAATATTTTTATAATGGGCTCCACCTTATCATTTATTTTTTTATTATACACTATTTCATGATTTTTGTTTATGTTTCAATAAAACCCGAAGTCATTTTGAAATTTTACAAAGGACTAGGTTTGTATGCATGGAGGTGAAAAAGTTAAGAATTACCTCGCATGCCTGTATTAAGCCTTGAGTCATCTATCTTATACTCTTATGGGTCCCAAAAATTTTATCTTAATTTCTTCATCTTCCTCTCATGTGGAGACAAAATGAATTAAAACTTCCAAGTGACTAGACACTTATTTAATCCCCATTGCCTCATAAATTCATAGGAAGTTGTGATAAATTTAAACTATCCATTAAGACATTGTAATGATGTATCATTTATCCACCATAATTTCTCTTAATAACTGCTCTGCTTTAGATTTAATGGCCACATCATAACATTTTTATGGGAATATTATGCATAATTTCTTAACCCAATTAATTCACCTTTTAATTAATTAAAGTTACTTGGAACTATGCATTTTCAAGTTGACATGACCATGCATTTAATTAGCATACCCTAAAGGATTTATATGTTTTCTTGATGTCTTTTTTGAATTCATTGAGTGTTCAAGTTCTCATATAATATCTTGTGCTTTGAATACTTTTATTTGCTACATTCACATTCTCTAGAATGGGAAGGAGCAAGACTGCCATCAACATGCCAATTATCAATGATAGTAATGACAGATGGGTGATGATATAAAGGACTTCTTAGATATCTACCAAAAATTCAAGAATTTCATCTAAAGCAGGAACAATTATAGTGATGACTCAGAGTACCTAAAAGATATGGATAATATCATAGAGTCAAGACTTCCAAAGATGGGTACTTACTAGAAAAATGTTCACATGTAGTGTAGTGGATATTCCATAGAGTGGACTTAAAGAGAAATAAGGGATTTGAATAACAATTTGATTGTATGTTTTGATAGTGAAGCATTACACACCATTTACAGACCCTCCTGAGAACTCTATCATCTATGAAAACCAATACTAGTCCTTTGCTAAGAAATAAAAGAGTATTGGTAAAATTCTAAAGGGAAAAAGAGTGAACGAGAACAAATCCCCCCATTTGAAAAATGAAAGGTATGTTGCTTAGAATTTTAGGCTTGAAGTAAGATATGCTATGGCCCAACTCTATAGGCTTATGGGTAAGCTAAACACATCCTATTTTTTGTCCATTATGTGCCAGCAATAATTTTATCATCCCTAAAGGCGTTAAATTTGATTAAGCTTCTTTTCTTTTAGATAATTTATTTAGGAAGATTAAAAGATTCAATAATACTAGAGCCCTAGAGAGGCCTAGGTTCCATATGTCTTTTTTTATAGATATCTTGTGTGTAGTCTCATCACTCAATATTAGAAAGTTTCCTTTCTTAAATTTCTAGAGAGGCCACCTGTACATATATTTTTAGAAATCTTTGGAAGGAAAGTATGAAGGAGAAATTTTTCTATTATATTCACCCTGTTGTTTTTCCCTATATTTCTTATTTATTAAACAATTCTTCTTACCCCTACTACACTAAGAAAACCAAGAAGTACTGGTTATTATCAAGCCCATCATAAATACATTAGACTCTTAGGCTTCAAAGAGAAGCCCCATTTGTTACCCAAGTGTATACCAAATAAATTGCTACACAAAGAGGTATCTTATCATATGATGGGAAACCTCAATGGCTACATTAAAGAAATTCACTAGTCCATCCTTGTGCTTTTCATCCATTCTTTTTTCCATTGGAGATTTTACCATAAGGAATTTGGGGCATTGTACATAGTTGGCCTTAGGATTTGATAAGGTTTAGTTAAATATATATATATCAGATTTTATGATCATGAGGGAAATTTAAAGTAGAATTTAAGGTCTATCCAAAAGACCTGGTCTTTTGAATGTACACAAGGGGAGTTTGAAGTAGGCCTTTCTAGGGACAAATATTCTTGGGAAAAGGTGATTGAAAGAAGGAAGAAGGATGCTTCAAGGCATGATTTGGGAAGCTCAGATTAGGCCCCACTCCAAAATGGTACTTTGACTTCTTTCAAAAGGAGAATTATTAAAGTAAAATAAAAAATTGAAGTCCTTGTGAGGATAGTTGTAGTACTTCCTCCTGTACAAACAAGGGAAAAGGACCTAAAAATGGAGTATGATGTTTTTAAAACATGTTAAATGTCAGTAGTAGGAACCTTATGAGATATTTTGAATAGTTGGTCTATTCATAAAATACAACACTTGATGATCCACATAGAAAGAAAAAGCATTGGTGAATAGATAGTGTCTAAACTTCTATATCACATATACCATTCCCAAAGCTTTCTTCTCCATAGTGTTGTAGTTTTTCTCTACTCTAGACAACAACTGATTGGAAAAATAAATGGGTTAATCTAGCCCAAATTGTCTATCCTAGACCATACCACATTCAATTAAAAAAAAATTTGTGTCGACATAGACATGAAGCTCCTTATCCCAATCTAGAAACATCAAAATGGGTATACAAACCAGTTTCACCTTCAACTCCTCGAAGGTCTTTTAATGCTCCTTTGTCCATCTAAAAGGAATATTCTTGCATGTTAACACATCAAATGGATGGGACTCTTGGACAAAGTTTTTGATGAACCTCCTATAGTACTCGATATGTTCTAAAAATGACTTCAATGAACTCTCCTCATATGGCTCCTCCATACTCATCACAGTGTGAATCTTGTCGAGATCAATCTTCAAACCTTTCATACACATCACATGCCCCAATAACTTCTTGTATGGTACCTGTAGCTTACACTTCTTAGGATTTAATGATAGTCGAGCATTCATGCACAACTTCATGCATTCTTCAAGAGCCTTCAAATGCTTGTCCTTCCTTCCATACAATGACCAATCATCCTAGAAGACTTCAAAATTCTTGATGGATATTTGTTCAAATATACAAAATTATTCTTTGAAACATGGTTGGGGCATTGCATAAACTGAATATCCTTTGATTATATGCTTAAAAGTCATTCTCTACTATAAAATTTATCTTTAACTTGTCTTCCTTGGCTATGTTGATTTAGTTGTAGCTAAAAAATCCATCCAAAATGAATAGATTTAATGTTCGGCAACTTCCTCCAAAATTGAATTTGTGAATGAGATAGGAAAGGAAGCCTTTATCATCACAACACTTAGACTTGTAAAGTCTATGTAAATTTATATTTGATTTACTTCCTTTAAGGGAATAACAATTGGTGAGACCCACTCACTCACTATAACCTTGAATATTATTCCCACATCTAGCATCTTCTATATTTTTGCACTCACTAGGTCCACATACTCTGGATTCATCCTATACAACCTTCTATGAAATCAATTGAATCCGATGCACACATAACTCCAATGAAAACCCTTTCAAATACTTATATGTTCATAAGAAGACATATTTGTATTGCATGGAAATCTTAAGGGTTGCTACTTTCAGGACCTGGGTACCACTTGTCCCTAAAAGGAATGATGGAAAAATGCAAAACATCGAACCAAGCCACAAGGATCAAGGGGTTGAAGCAACACCACATTAACCAAAATAGAGATTGAAAAATAAAAACAAGATAATGAAAGCTAACACAAAAAAGGCAATTTTATATCATATGTCAAAATTGATTATGAATACAATGGAGAAGCCTTACTTAAATAGGCAAGGAAGATCCATCGAAGAGATAAGTATCAATATCCACCGTACAAATAGGAGGAGGTGCGATATGATCCATGGAGAAAATATCTCAACCCTCCAAATATAATCAATGAGTGTAACTCCTTAGGAATGCCAAATATCCTCATAATATCTAAATAAGATAAAATAAATATCCACACATAAAGTGGGTGGGAAAAAATAAACTAAACTAATATAAAAATAAAGTACCTAGGTGAGCATGAGCTAGAGTCTAAACACCTACTCTAACAATCCCTGCAATGGATTATCTTCTCTTCATCTCCTTTGCTAAGATTCACCTAAACCATACTTGGTACTTTATACTTTATGGTATTAGGCTCGCTTGTTGCTTTTGCCATGTCAAGTGGGTGTGTTGGCTTCTCATCAATTACAACACATCACCAATAGTATATTCTATAAAATAAGTGGGAATGTCCACTTCTCATTTTCCTCTTTTTATGCAATTGTCCTCCTTGTTACTTTTTCCAACTTCATATGCACTATTTCTATGTCCATCATGGTCCTCTTCCTCCTTTTCCTGAATGCATAGGCAATTTGGTAGAAAAATTCATAGTCTTCCATTTTCCAATGGAGAAGTCCACTATTTGAATGTGCATCATCTTCCATGTGTAGGTAGAAAAATGGATAAGTCTGCATAATTAGCAAATAAGTTTTATCAATTTGTGTTATTTTGTAGTTCGTACGCAAAGTGTTTGATGAAATGTGCATAAAATAATTAATAATGTTATAAAATAATAATGCAATATTTCATATAATAATATGTAATGTTAATTTATGTATGAACAAGTCAAAATTTGACTCATGAAATGAAATATAAGTCAAATATTATTTAGAAAAATGATGAGGTGTCTAATAGTTGAAGATTACCACTAGTTTTTAGTTGTATAAATAAGACCCTTCCTTCATTCCTTCATATAAATAAGAGTCAAAGTGTGTGGTTGGTCAATGTTTGGTGTGGTTGTGGTTAGCATGGAAGGAGAGATTGATCGAGTACATTGGATACTATGTATATAAAGTGAGTGTCGTACATATTATATCATACAAGCTAATATTAATACAATATTTTCTCATATTCATTTATCATTTGCTATTGTTATTGTATGTGTCCTATATGTATTGTCATTGCTAATTGTTTTAGAAGGTAGATCTATAGGTTTATTAAGTGGAAATAAAATTGTGTTTAAGTATGTTAAATTTTGTTTCTACATTTTGGCATTGTTGCCTTTATGAAATTGAAAATTTTATTTCTACATTTTGGCATCATTGCTTGTATGAAATTGAAAATTTTATTCTACATTCTAGCATTATTGCCTCTATGAAAATGGGTCAATATTGGTGACATGGATTTGTGATGATTAAATTACATGTGAAGGTTTTAGAAGTCTAGAAAAGGATGGATTTTCCTATTCGTAGATTGAGTCAGCTAAAGTAGATTACCATGCAAATGAATCACATACTTGTTTGTTGATGCTGAAAAAGGGTCATAAATAGGACACGTACAACAAGTATGCAAGAGAATGGAGCATATGGGAGGTTGCAATCAAATCACTTGTAGGAGATATTGTACAAGGTGGTGTTGTGTATGATACATCATCGTACATATGGAAGAGTGTGTACAACAACCATTGTATAAATAATGGTGCACATTGCCATAAAATTTGAAGGTGCACACTAGAAGACCTTTGAGGAGTTAAAGGTAAATTTTCTTTGTATACCCATTCTAGTGTTTCAATACTGGGAGAAGAAATTTCATGTCCATGTGGATGCATCCAATTATACAATTGATATTCTCACAATGACACTGAGAGGGGGGGTGAATCAGTGTAGCTATTTAAATTTAGATCTACAACTCTTTAAAACTTAAGCAGAGAGAACTTAAAAACAGATAAAGCAAATAAACAAGAGAGCATTCCACAACACATGATTTAACGAGGTTCACCAGATTTGGCTACTCCTCAAAAATTAGACTGCTTGGACTCCCATCCAAATCCAGCCTTTGCAAAGCACCAACTTTACAAACAATTTTCCAGTACCCACAGGAAGGAGCACCAACCCCTTATTTATATGCACCAACAGAAAGGAGCACCAACCCCCTAATGCCAAGCACCAACTTGGACTTTAGTTCTGAACTGATTTAATGACATAAAAATGCCTTCTCTTCTACAAGACCCTCACTGGTCTAATGCCTTTTAACCAGAACTGCATATACTTACAGCTCTGTTATATTTTTCTCTATCAGCTCTGCTATTCTCTCTTGTAGCTCTCTCTACTGTATCTTTTTCAGCACAATACACTTTGTTATTTTCACAGCTCCTTTTTCCTTTTATTCGAAAAAACACAACACTCATGCCACGTGCAGAGCTCAACCCTAACCTTAACTTCCTGTAAATGAAAACATTCTTTTGGCTCTACTTACTACGCTCTTAAATGCTTACTTACGCCTCTGACAACCTTATCTGCCCACTTTACGGCTTTGACAACCTTTTCGATGCTCTGTCAGTATATCCATCGTTTTGACAGATTTATCTTCTCATTTATGACTCTGACCGTCTTATCTGCTTATTTACGGCTCTGACAGCATTTTTTGTTCTCTTACAGCTCTAACAGTAGAACCACCGCTCTGACAGTAGAACCATTGCTCTGACAGCCTTTTGTCTTCTTCTTAGCCTGCATGCGCAAAAACACAACATGTCACGATATCGCAACATTTTTTGCCTTCGTACACTCTACTTGGCTTGCACCAGCAAAAACATGACATGTCACGAAATCATGACACTTTTCACTTCCTTGCTCTCTTCTCGGCATGCACCCACGAAAACTCGACATGTCATGAAATCATGACACTTTTCACTGCCTTGCACTCTTCTCGGCATGCACCAGGGAAAACATGACATGTCACAAAATCATGACACTTTTTGCTATCGTACACTCTTCTCTACATGCACCAACGAAAACATGACATGTCGCAAAATCGTGACACTTTTCGCTGCCGTACACTCTTCTCTACATGCACCAGCGAAAACATGACATGTCGTGAAATCACGACACTTTTCGCTATCGTACACTCTTCTCTACATGCACCAGCAAAAATGGAACATGTCGCAAAATCACGACAATTTCGTTGCCTTGTGCTTTTCTCTGCCTTTCGCTTGCAAAAATAGAACATGTCACAAAATCGTGATGCTTTCGCCTTTGAGCTCTTCCTCCTTGAATTTGTCGCAAAATCACGATGCTTCTGCTTCCATGCTCTTTCATTTTGCTTTTGTCATGAAATCGTGACACTTCATCCTTCAAAGTCTTCCTCTTTGTTGTTGTCATGATATCGCAACATTTCTATCTCCGTACATTCTCTCTCCTCTCTTAGTCGTGAAAATGTGACATGTCATGATATCGCGACATCTTTTCTCCTTAGCTCTTCTATTCTCTTCAAGTCATGAAAACGTGACATGTCGCGATATCATGACAGTTTTCTCTTCTCTTGCCTTCTCTCTCCTGCAATATGTCACAAAATCGCAACACTTTTTCTCCTTAGCGCTTCCTCTTGTCATCGGATCGCGAAAACCTGACATGTCGCGAAATCATGACAGTTTTCTTTGCTTGCGCCTTCTCTCCAAACATGTCATGAAATCGTGATAATTTTTCTTTCATGTGAAGCTTCTTCAAACATGTCGTGAAATCGCGATAGTTTTTCTTGCGCTTTCTCTCTCTTCCAACATGTCATGAAATCGTGACAGTTTTCCTTGCGCTTTTTAAACATGTCACGATATCACGATAGTTTTCCTTGCACTTTCTAAACATGTCACGATATCACGATAGTTTTCCTTGCACTGGCCAAACATGTCACGATATCGCGATAGTTTTTCTTTCTACCTTCTTTCTTCTCAACATGTCGCGATATCGTGACAGTTTTTCTACTTGGCTTCTTTTCCTCCGTTATGTCACGATATCGTGACAGTTTTCTTGTCGTGATATCACGACAGTTTTCTTACTTGTCTTTTTCTTTGATCTTTTGAAACTGGGCCACTTTTGTCTTCTTAGAAATTCACTGTACATGCTCTGACTGACCTCTGAACTCCTATCCACTGCATCATCAATTGATCTATCCGTCTCGTGTTGACAACAATGACAAAACTGTTTCTGTACCTTGCTCAACAATCTCCCCCTTTGGAATTATTGGCAACACATGTGCAATTTCCTATAATTCTTCTCCCCCTTTGACAATAATACCAAAGGGCTGCTGCAGACTCCCCCTGAGTCCATGCACAATCATTCTTAGGCACATAATATTACAATTAGCAAAAATTACAAACAAGAGCAAACAGATAATCAAATATATAAATGCTCCCCCTGAGAATGTGTTCCCGAAAGCTAGTCAGTTCTTGGGTAGTGTGACCACTCCAAAATTATTGTGGAGGTATTCAAAAACTTCCTTGGACAACGTTTTAGTGAAGATATCCGCTACTTGCTCTGTAGTTGGAACAAAATCCAATTTAACCTCACCTTCTGCAACTTTATCTTTCAAAAAGTGATACCGGATTGCAATATGTTTGGTGCGAGAATGCATAACCAGATTCTTTGAGATGTTAATATGTTGGCAATTTTGGGTACATTGCACTTGCTCTAATGAATAAGTTGTCATTGATATCAAGAAGCTTTTGAAGGAATTTGGTTTGATGTCAAAATAATTTGTTTTGATGAAGGTTACGGCATGACAGTTTCAAAGGTCTTTTGCAAACCCCAAGCTGACAGGTTTGAAAGAAAGTAAGTTGGAAAAGTGTCGTGATATTGTGACATGTCGCATTTTCATGATTTAAGCAGGAGAGAGAAAGCATTTTAGAAAAGTTTCACAATATTGCAACATGTCGCAGTTTCGCGACTCAAAGAGAAGAGAGAATATACGGAGTCAGAAATGTCACGATTTCGCGACATATTGCAAGGAAGGTTGTACGGACGAAAAAAAAGTGTCACGATTTAGTGACATGTTGCAGGAGAGAGAGTCCAAAAGAAAAAGTGTCGTGATTTTGTGACATATTGCAAGGAAGGTTGTATGGACGAAAAAGTGTCACGATTTCGTGACATGTTGCAGGAGAGAGAGTTCAAAAGAAAAAGTGTCACAATTTCGTGACATAATGCAGAAGAGAGAGTCCGTAGTGTGAATTATCACGATTTCACGACAAGTTCGAAGAGAGAGAAAGTAACACAAAAAATGTCATGATTTCGTGACATGCTGCAGAGTTCGAAGTGAGAACCATCGCGATTTTGCGACACGTTGGAGATGAAAATGTTCCAAGTAAGAACTATCGCGATTTCGCGACATGCAGCAAAGGAAAGGTTTCGAAGTAAGAAATGTCACGAATTCGTGACATATTGAAAAGAAAGCGTATGGATGCAGAAAGTGTCATGATTTCGTGACAGGTTGTAGAGAAATCTTACACATGCAGAAAGTGTCGTGATTTCGTGACAGGTTGAAGAGAAAGCTTATGGATGTAGAAAGTGTCACGATTTCATGACAGATTGAGATGGCAGCATACGGTTGGAGAAAGTGTCACGATTTCATGACAGAAACAGAAAGCAGGTCTTTAACAGGAGAAGAGTTGCGATTTTGCGACAAATTCAAGAAGGAAGAGCTCAAAGGAGAAAGCATCACGATTTCGTGACATGTTCCATTTTCATGGGCGTAAGGCAGAGAAAAGCACAAGGCAATGAAAATGTCACGATTTCATGACATGTTTCGGTTTCGTGGGCGCAAGACAGAGAAAAGCACAAGGCAGCGAAAGTGTCACGATTTCGTGACATGTTCTATTTTTGCTAGTGCAAGCAAAGAAGAGTGCAAGGAAGCGAAAGTGTCACGATTTTGTGACATGTTCTGCTTTCGCGGGTGCAAGCCAAGAAGAGGTTAAGAAAGCGAAAAGTGTCACGATATCGCGACATGTTGTATTTTTGCGGCAGAAGCTACAGAAGAGTTATAGAGGCAGTGAAGCCGACAAAGTCAAATTTTAGCCGACGAAGATTAGGGCTTGCAGCCAACGAAGATTAAGGTTTGCATTTGTTATAACAGCCAACTAAGATTAAAGTTTTGATGATGAAAATTCTAATATAAAAAGAGGACTGTTTGGAGATTTGAGTGTGAAAAAATGCATGTGTCGTCGTTTGTGCGTCAAAGTGTGCAAGATGCAGCCGAATGAGCGCAAAGAGCGTAGAAGTGGTGAATTTATGTCAAAGTGAGCAGAGTGAGAGAAGAGTCATGGCAAATTGTTCTAAGTGCCACTATGATTGTGTAGAGAGAGAAGAGGGTGTAAAGAGAACAAAGGACAAAGACGAACACAGAGTGCTGTTGTATGAGGACAGAGGTGCACTGGTTCTTTGAGAAGAACCTGAGGATAGATTTGGATGCTGAGCTGCTATGGACATTATCATAGAAGGCAGAGGTCTCTTAGGCTGAGCATTGAGGACAAGAGGTCTTTGGTGGAAAGGAGTTCCACGTGCTTGCAAGAGGGAGAGACAGTTGATCTTCTAAGGGATCATTTCCAAAGCAGAGGGGAAGGTATCTCCTTTGAGAAGAGGCTCATAAATTCTAATTGGAGGAAGGTATCTCCTTTGGGCCGAGGCTCATAAACATTGTAATTGGGAAATATTCCCAAAGAACTTTGAGATAACTTTTAGAGAAAAGTTTTTATGGATGTAGCCCAACCATTTTGGGTGAACCACGTTAAAAATGGGTCTTCAATGTGTGATGCTTTTTGTCTTGATTAATGTTGTGTTGATGCCACTACTATCTAAAGTTAAAATTATTAATTGGTTAAATCTTATACTGTTCACCCCCCCTCTCAGTATAAGCTTATGTTCTTCAATTGGTATTAGAGTCGGTCTCTCCAGAAAGAGCCTAACAGCTTAGAGAAGGATCTATCAGAGGAACATACAAATTTAGAAAGAGATGAAGAGGTTGAGTTCAATCTCAAAGGTGAATTCTTCTTGGCTTTGAGAAAGCTTGAGAAATTTAGGGAAGAGAATTCTATTCTCAAGCATCAATGTCAGGAAGAAGAGATAGCAAGATCAGAATTGTCTCAAAGTGTTATAGATTTCAAAATTCTAGCTGAAGAAGGGAATAAGGTTGAACAGGTTCTGACAGAGGCTTTAAAAGGAAAGGAAGCTGATTGCGAGAAATTAGAAGAGGTTATGTCTCTTAGAGTGAAGTTGGAACAGTTGGCTCTCAGATAGAATACTCTGTGTGAAAAGCAAAAGAAGGATGGTATCACCATTCATGAAATAGGGTCTTCGAGCAAGATCAATCTTCATCCTGAAGAGCGATGGATTCCAGTTGGTCACAAGAAGAACAATCATCCAAGGCATCAAAACAGGTTACATAATACTTTCCATGGCTATTGTGTTTTCTACAAGAATTTTGGTCACAAAACTATGTATTGCAATAAGTCCTTAAATAGCCATAGTAAGGAAAATGTTAACTCTTTTGCACCTCTTATGAATAAAAATGTCATGTGTTACAAGTGCAAGAATTTTGGGCATATAGCAAGGATGTGCAGTTTGGATAGATCTAGCCTTGAGTTCACTAAAAAGAAAAATGAGATCAAATCTAAGTCAATGATAGTTTAAACTGCTTTTCATGCTCAAGACAAAGTAGAAAAATGATATCTTAATAGTGGTTGTTCAAAACATATGACTGGTGAAAAGAAAAATATTTTGGTCTTAAAAGAAACAAACAGAGGAACAGTCAGTTTTGGAGATAACAGGTCAGCTAAAATCTGTGGTAAAGGGACTCTTAGTTTGGATGGGAAATCCAAAATAGAAAATGTGCTTTATGTAGAAGGCCTAAGACATAATCTTCTAAGTGTGAGTCAACTTTGTGATCATTGGCACATAATATCTTTCTTTTCAGATAGATGTGAGATAAATAAAGAAAAAAATGGAAAACTCATTGCGAGTGCTACAAGGACTCCAAACAATCTTTATATGTTAAGTGAGATAAAAAGGGAAAAGTGTTTTCTAACTCAAGAATATGAGAGTTGGCTATGGCATAAAATATTGGGACATTTGAGCTTTGATAATATTGTCAATATTAGTAACAAGGAAGCAGTTAGAGACTTGCCCAAAATAAAAAGGCCCCATAATATCATTTGTGGTCCCCTGTCAACATGGAAAAGCGGACCGAAACCACTTTCAAATCAAAAGGGTATACTTCTTCAAAACCATTGGATCTTATTCATACTGATTTATGTGGCCCCGTCAAAACTCAGAGCATTAAGGGAGAAAGCTACTTCATGCTGTTTATAGATGATTATTCGAGAATGACTTGGGTTACTTTTCTTAAAGAAAAATCTGAAGCTTTTGAAAAATTTAAAGATTTCAAAGAAATGATTGAAAATGAGATTGACAAGAGAATCAAATGCTTAAGATCCGACAGAGGAGGAGAGTTCACTTCAAATGAATTTGTGGAATACTATGAGCAACAAGGAATCAAAAGAGAATATTCAGTAGCAAGAACTCCTCAACAAAATGGAGTAGTTGAAAGGAAAAATATAACTATTGAAAATATGGCTAGAGCTATGTTAAATGAGTCAAAAATTTCAGATGGCTTTTGGAAAGAGGCAATCAGTACAATAGTCTACATTATCACCAGGGCCCAACTTAGAGTCAATCATCATAAAACTCCTTATGAGTTGTGGAAAGGAAGACCAGCTATAGTAAAATATTTCAAAGTGTTTGGGAGTAAGTGCTTCATCAGAAGGGAAGATCAGAATTTGGGTAAGTTTGATCCTAGGTGTGATGAGGGAATCTTTCTTGGTTATTCCAGTAGAAGCAAGGCCTACAGATGCTTCAAAAAAAGAATGCATACAGTTGTAGAGAGCATAAATGTAACAATTGATGAAAATACGGGGATAAGAGAACCAGTCAAGGAACTCAGTGATGAAATTTGTCAAGAATAATTCAGAGATGTTTCAGATGAAGAAGATGAAAGACAACAACTGCTTCCCAAAAATCCTTCACGATATGTTCAGAAACATCATCCCAAAGATTTTATCATTGGTGATCCAAACAGCAGGCAAACAAGAAGAAGAGTCATTCCTTCACACGATTCTACAAATGTTTCATTATTATCTCAGATTGAGCCAAAAAATTTTAGTGAAGCATGTGTAGATAAATTTTGGGTAAAAGAGATGGATGAAGAGCTAAATCAAATAGAGAAAAGTGAAACTTGGGATTTGGTTCCAAGACCTAAGGACAAGAATGTCATTGGCACAAAATGGATATTCAGAAATAAACTCAATGAGGATGGAAAGATTGTCGAAACAAAGCTAGGCTAGTCTGCAAAGGTTATGCTCAAGTAGAAGGTGTTGATTTCGATGAAACGTTTGCGCCTGTTGCTCGTCTTGAAGCTATCAGAATGTTTTTGGCCCTTTCAAGCTTCAAATCATTCAAGGTATATCAAATGGATGTAAAGTCAACTTTTCTAAATGGGGTGTTGGTAGAAGAAGTCTACATAGAACAGCCATAAGGAGTGTCTCTCTCAGAACAGTCAGACTATGTGTGTAAACTGAAAAAGGCCTTGTATGGGTTAAAGCAAGCACTAAGGGCTTGGTACTCAAGACTTGACAGTTATCTTCATGAGCAAGGCTTCAGGAAATGCGTGGCAGATAGCAATTTTTATATTAAGAATGAAGATGATGATATGTTGATTATGGTTGTCTATGTTGATGATATTATTTTTGGGGGAAATAATACTCAGATGTGCAAAGTTTTTGCTAACACCATGCAGAAGGAATTTGAGATGTCTATGATTGGAGAGCTGTCATTATTTTTGGGTCTTCAGATTGCTCAATCAAAATATGATGTATTTCTCTCTCAAGAAAAGTATATCAAAGAAATGTTGAAGAAATTTGGGATGATGGACAGCAAATCAGTATGTACTCCAATGATTACAGGGTGCAATATGAGTAAAGATGATGAATCTCCAGTGGCAGATCATAGGTTGTACAGATCAATGATTGGCAGTTTATTATATGTTACAGCCACCAGACCAGATATCATGCAGACAGTTGGGTTAGTAGCAAGATTTTAGGCAGCTCTAAAATATTCTCATGTTATAGCAGTTAAGAGGATATTCAGATATCTAAAGGGCACTATGGACTTTGGGCTTTGGTATCCCAAAGGTGATGATTTCACCCTCACAACTTATACAGACACAGACTGGGCAGGCAATATTAATGACAGGAAAAGTACTAGTGGTGGAGCATTCTTTCTGGGAAAGAGTATGGTTTCTTGGCTAAGTAAGAAACAACCTTTAGTTTCCTTATCTACAGCAGAGGCTGAATACATAGCAGTAGTGGTTGGGTGTACATAGGTTTTATGGATGAAAACCACCTTGGAGGATTTCAAAGTCAGGCATGAACAACCCATCTCCATATTTTGTGATAATACAAGTGCCATAAGTATTTACAAAAATCTGGTAATGCATTCAAGGACAAAGCATATTTCCATCAAGTATCACTTTCTAAGGGAGAAAGTGCAAGACAAGCAGGTCAAGCTAGAGTATGTGTCTACTAAAGAGCAAATTGCATATATCTTCACTAAACCTCTTCCAAGAGATACGTTTGAGTATCTAAGGGATAAATTTGGAGTTGTACTCCCATCCCAGAATTAATTACCTCATTAGGAGGTGGTGGAGGGACCAAGCTAAGAGGCTCATTCTTAGTCCCAAACCCTAAAGGTGGCCCTTTGCCATTGATGACAAAGGGGGAGAGATATGAGTAAGGGGGAGAGCTTCAAAGTGAAGAGGAAAGCTTCAAGTCAGGGGGAGCAAAACTTCAAAGGAAGATTCTCAGTTGTGGGCACAGTTGGTTTCAGTTTTGACTCTTGAGAAGTGTTTTCAGTAAAGGTTTGCCATCAATGAAAAATGGGGAGATTGTTGGCAATTTTGGGTACATTGCACTTGCTCTAATGAATAAGTTGTCATTGATGTCAAAAAGCTTTTGAAGGAATTTGGTTTGATGTCAAATAATTTGTTTTGATGAAGGTTACGGCATGACAGTTTCAAAGGTCTTTTGCAAACCCCAAGCTGACAGGTTCGAAAGAAAGTAAGTTGGAAAAGTGTCACGATATCGTGACATGTCACATTTTCGTGACTTAAGCAGGAGAGAGAAAGCATTTTAGAAAAGTGTCATGAGATCGCGACATGTCGCAGTTTCATGACTCAAAGAGTAGAGAGAATGTACGGAGTCAGAAATGTCGTGATTTCACGACATATTGCAAGGAAGGTTGTACGGACGAAAAAAATGTGTCACAATTTCACGACATGTTGCAGGAGAGAGAGTCCGAAAGAAAAAGTGTCATGATTTCATGACATATTGCAAGGAAGGTTGTATGGACAAAAAAGTGTCACGATTTCATGACATGTTGTAGGAGAGAGAGTTTGAAAGAAAAAGTGTCACGATTTCACGACATAATGCAGAAGAGAGAGTCCGTAGTGTGAATTGTCACGATTTCACGACAAGTTCAAAGAGAGAGAAAGTAACATGAAAAATGTCACGATTTCGCGACATGCTGTAGAGTTCGAAGTGAGAACCGTCACGATTTCACGACATGCTGGAGATGAAAATGTTCCAAGTAAGAACTGTCGCGATTTCGCGACATGTAACAAAGGAAAGGTTTTGAAGTAAGAAATGTCACAATTTTGCGACATATTGAAAAGAAAGCGTATGGATGCAAAAAGTGTCGCGATTTCATGAAAGGTTGTAGAGAAAGCTTACGCATGTAGAAAGTGTTGCAATTTTGCGACAGGTTGAAGAGAAAGCTTATGAATGCAGAAAGTGTCTCGATTTCGTGACAGATTGAGATGGCAACATACGGTTGGAGAAAGTGTCACGATTTCATGACAAAAATAGAAAGCAGGTCTTCAACAGGAGAAGTGTCACGATTTCACGACAAATTCAAGAAGGAAGAGCTCAAAGGTGAAAGCATCATGATTTCGTGACATGTTTCATTTTCGTGGGCGTAAGGCAGAGAAAAGCACAAGGCAGCAAAAGTGTCACGATTTCGTGACATGTTCCGGTTTTGCGGGCGCAAGACAGAGAAAATCACATGGCAGCGAAAGTGTCATAATTTCGCGACATGTTCCATTTTCGCTAGTGCAAGTAGAGAAGAGTGCAAGGAAGTGAAAGTGTCACGATTTCACGGCATGTTCTTCTTTCACGGGTGAAATCCAAGAAGAGGTTAAGAAAGCAAAAAGTGTTGCAATATTGCGACATGTTGTATTTTCATGGCAAAAGCTACAGAAGAGTTACAGAGGCAATGAAGCCGACAAAGTCAAATATTAGCCGATGAAGATTAGGGCTTGCGGCCAACGAAGATTAGGGTTTGCATTTGTTATAACAAAAAACTAAGATTAAAGTTCTGATGATGAAAATTTTGATATAAAAAGAGGACTGTTTGGAGATTTGAGTGTGAAAAAATGCATGTGTCGTCGTATGTGCGTCAAAGTGTGCGAGATGCAGCCGAATGAGCACAGAGAGCACAAAAGTGGCGAAATGATGTCGAAGTGAGCAGAGTGAGCTAAGAGTCATGGCAAATTGTTCTAAGTGCCACTGTGATTGCGTAGAGAGAGCAAAGGGTGTAAAGAGCACGAAGGACAAAGACGAACACGAAGTGTTGTTGTATGAGGACAGAGGTGCACTGGTTCTTTGAGAATAACCTAAGGACATATTTGGATGCTGAGTTGTTGTGGACATGATCATAGAAGGCAGAGGTCTCTTAGGCTGAGCATTAAGGACAAGAGGTCTTCGGTGGAAAGGAGTTCCACGTGCTGGCAAGAGGGAGAGACAGTTGATCTTCTAAGGGATCATTTCCAGAGCAGAGGGGAAGGTATCTCCTTTGAGAAGAGGCTCATAAATTCTGATTGGGGGAAGGTATCTCCTTTGGTCCGAGGCTCATAAACATTGTAATTAAGAAGGATTCCCAAAGAACTTTGAGATAACTTTTAAAGAAAAGTTTTTGTGGATGTAGCCCAACCATTTTGGGTGAACCACGTTAAAAATGGGTCTTCAATGTGTAATGCTTTCTATCTTGATTAATGTTGTGTTGATGCCATTGCTATCTAAAGTTAAAATTATTAATTGGTTAAGTCTTATACTGTTCACCCCCCCTCTCAGTATAAGCTTGTGTTCTTCATAATAGCACTGGTATTATCACATTTAACTAAAATTGGCTCTTTGAAGTTAATACCAAGATCTTTCAGGGTTTGTATCATCCATAAAATCTGTGTACAACATATTATTGCTGCAATGTATTCTGCCTCTATTGTGGATAGAGATACTGATTCTTGTTTCTTGTTGTACCATGCTACCAACCTGTCTCCAAGATAGAATGCACCTCCACTGGTACTCTTTCTTTCATCTATAAATCCTGCCCAATCTGCATCGAATATGCAATAAGAGTGAAGTCCTTACCTTTTGGGTACCATAACCCATACTCCATAGTACCCTTGAGGTACCTAAAGATCCTCTTCATAGCTGTCACATGAGTCTCTTTGGGACTAGCCTGAAATATTGCTACCATGCATACTGCCTATAAGATATCTGGTCTTGTAGCTGTTAAATACAGTAGGCTCCCAATCATAGATCTATACATGGTTTGATCAACATCTAGAGATTTGTCATCCTTGCTCAATTTGCAACTTGTTGTCATGGGAGTGCTAACAGGTTTACAATCCTCCATTGTGAACTTTTTCAGCATTTCTTTCACATATTTAACTTGAGAAATAAAAATGCCCTTTTCATTTTGGTTAACTTGCAGTCCGAGGAAATATGAAAGTTCACCAATCATAGACATTTCAAATTCTTTCTGCATTTTATTTGCTATGTCTCTACATGACTCATCATTGTTGCTGCCAAAAATTATATCATCAACATAAACAACAAGGACAATAAGTTGGCCATTTTCTGTTTTGACATACAAGTTATTATCCACCATACCTTTCTTGAACCCTTGTTCAGTGAGATAGTTGTCTAGTCTTGCATACCATGCTCTGGGTGCCTGTTTCAAGCCATATAAAGCTTTCTTCAACTTGCAAACAAATTTGGGATTATCACTGAGTTGAAAACCATTTGGCTATTCAATATAAACTTCTTCTTCAGATTTCCATTCAGAAATGTTGATTTCACGTCCATCTGATAAACTTTGAAATTCCTGTGGACTGCTAAAGCCAGAAACATTCTAATTGCCTCGAGTCTAGCCACTGGTGCAAAAGTTTCCTCAAAATCAATACCTTCAACTTGAGCATAGCCTTTACAGACCAATCTTGCTTTATTCCTTACAACTTGTCCGTATTCATTCAATTTGTTTTGAAAAATCCATTTAGTACCGATTATGTTTTTATTTGCAGTGCCTTGGTACTAACTCCCAGGTTTTGTTTTTCTCAATCTGATCTAGTTCTTCATTTATTGCCTTCATCCAACTTTCATCTGTGCTTGCTTCAACAATATTTTTGGGCTCAATGTTGGATAATAGGGAGTAGTTACTTGCTACTCTTCTTCTTGTCTTAACACCAACTCGTGGGGTCCCCAATAATTTGCTCTCTCGGGATGATTTTTCTGCCAGCTTCCTATTTTGAATTTATTGTTTTCTTCTACTTCTGAATCAATACTTAAATCATCTGGGTTAATTTTTTGATTCTCTTCTTATTCCTTTTCTTCATCTCCTTCAATAACTTCTTCATAAATATGGTAGTTTTCTTCACATCTGACTGCTCGTTTCCTATCTTCATCAAATTTAACATCGACACTGTCTACAATTTTCTTTAGCCTTTTGTTATAGCATTTGTAAGATTTGCTTTTTGATGAATAGCCAATGAAATTACCTTCATCAGCTCTATCTTCAAACTTACCAAGATTATCTTCAGTTCTTTTTATGTAACACTTGCTTCCAAAGACTTTGAAGTATTTTTCTATTTCCTTCTTGCCGAACCATAGCTCATAAGGGGTTTTGCTTTCATGCATCCTCAACATGCACCTGTTTTGGATATAAACTGCAGTATGGACTGCCTCTTTCCAAAATTTGTCTACAATTTTTCTCTCAGTCAACATCGTCTGTGCCATTTCCTACACAGTTCTGTTCTTTCTTTATACAACACCATTCTGCTGAGGTGTCCTTGCTACTGAAAACTATCTTCTGATCCCATAATTTTGACAGTATTCTACAAACTCCTCTGAGATGAACTCTCCTCCTTTATCTGATCTTAAGAATTTGATCATCTTTCCTGTTTCATTCTCAACTTGGTTTTTGAAAGTCTTGAACATTTCAAAAGCTTCAGATTTCTGCTTCAAAAAGAATATCCAGGTCATTCTGGAATAGTCATCTATGCACAACATAAAGTATTTGTCACCATTTATACTGTGTTTTCATGGGTCCACATAAATTAGTATGTATTAGTTCTAAAGGTTTGCTGGTAAAGTACTCCTTTGATTTAAATGTGGATCTAGTTTGCTTCCCCTTTTGGCATGAAGCACAAATACTATTTAGTGGTTTGCCAATGGAGGGTATATCTCTTATTGCCCTTTTTGAGCTTATTTTTACCAAATTGTCAAAGCTGATATGACCGAGCCTCTTGTGCCATAACCAATTTTCATCTTCCTATCCAATCAAGCATTCTCCTTCTGAAGTCTCTGAGAGAGTATACAGGTTTCCAGAATTCCTTGATCTAGTAGCAATCAACTTCCCACTGTTAGCTTTTTTCACTTCATAACCCTACTTCTTAAAAATTACTTCATGACCTCTATCACAAATTTGACTTACGCTGAGCAAGTTATGCTTCAGACCAATCACAAACAAGACTTCTTTTGAATTGATCTTTTTGTCACTGATCTTGACTGATCCTTTGCCAACTATCTTTGCTCCATCATTATTTCCAAATTTCACAGAACCTCCTTCGTAATTCTGTAACTTCTCAAATTTTTGCTTGTCACCTATCATGTGACTGGAGCAACCACTATCAAGTATCCATGGTGCAGATTTGTTCAGTGCTTTAAACGTAGTCTGAAAAATCAAATATTCCTTTTCTTCTTGGAGTTTTTCCTTTTCTTTCCATTCTGGTTTGATAGCATTTTTGGCTACTTGTTTTGCCTTTCCCCTTTCATTAGCTTGTGCCTATTTTTCAAGAAATTTTTTGTTTTGTTTCAATCCATTTGGTTGAGATTTTCTACCTTGATATTTATTTGTTGCAAAAGTGCTTCTACAGTTTCTTACAATGTGTCCAAAATTATGACAGTTATAACATTCTACTGCATAATCCATCAATGGAGAAAATACATTTCTACTGGTGAAATTCCTTTGTGCTACATTATAACTGCAATCCGAAATCTTATGACCATAAGCATTGCATTTAAAATAATAACTAAAAAAGGAATGATTAAACCTGGGTGAAGGTCTTTGCCATTTTGAAGTAGGAGCCATGAATCTTCTCCTTCTTGGATGTGTGACTTTTGTGAATCCATCTTTGTCAGTACTCCTCTTGAGTCTGGCATTATTGCTTTCTTTGGCATGATTTGTTTTTTCTTGATCAACCCTAATCTTATCTTCTTTCTTTATGGGTTCTACATTTATGGCCTTTGATCCCTTTGATGATTCTCCTTCATCGAAGCCCAAACCAAATTTGATGTCGGAAGGCCTTTGGTTATTTAAAATTTTATCCAGCTTTACAGAACTTTCCTCAAACTTATGATAACAACTCAATTTTCGATTCATCTCCTCTAGCTACATCCTTAACCTGACAATGTCTTCTTCTAGCTTACTGCACTCATCTATTTTTATGGTTAATTGTACTTTGAGAACTTTAGACATTTTCTTAAATTTGTCTGTCTGTACTTTCAAGCTATTTATTATTTCATTGGCATCCTCAAGCTTTCTTGAAACCTTTTTATTATTTTTCCTTTCTGTGCTCAACTCTTTAAGTGCAGCAACCAACTCACCTTCCAGATATACTTCAACCTCATCCTCAGGTTTTTCATTACATTTCAGTTTTTCCTCTGTTATTCTTTCTTCAAAAGTCATGAACAGAGCTTCACTTGCTTCTTCTTCAGAATCCTCACCGGAGCAGTCTTCATAAGAGCTGACATTCTTGGATATGAAACTTTTCTTCTTGAAGTTGCTTTTTCTAAAATATGGTTTCTTCTTCTAGTCACTTCTTTCTTGGTGTGACCCTTCATCATTTTTGTTTTTCTCATTCATTGGACATTTAGCTACAAAGTGCCCGACGCCTCCACAATTGAAGCACTTAAACGGTAACTTTTCTCTGTACTTTCCTTTTCTCTTTATTAGTTTCCTAACAAAGTTTGCTTCTGTTTCATCTGAAGACTCTTCTTCTATAGATTCTTGTTTAGCTTTTATATTTTTGTGTGCTTTAAAAGCAGCTTCTCTGTCTGAGGGCTTAGTTTGTCCTATTCTCATTTCATTTGCAGTTAAAGAACCATGCATTTCATCCATGCTAAAAGTATTTAGATCTTTTGCTTCTTCTATAGCAAAAAGTTTAGAATCAAATATTTTGTGAAGAGTTCTTAGTACCTTTTTTATGATGACCGCATCTTCCATTTCCTTGCCGAGTCCTCTAATCGCATTAATGATTCCATTGACTCTCAACATATAGGCCTCTATGTTCTCATCGTCATTCATTTTTAATGCTTCGAACTAAGCTCGATGCATTTGAAGCTTGGCTTATTTGATCTTGCCATATCCTTCATGAATGTTCTGTAGTTTGTCCCACATGTCTTTTTTCATTTTACATCTCATGATCCTTATCAGTTCACTGTCTACTAACCCACACATTATAGCATTATTTGCTTTAGAGTTATTCTCAAACTTTTTCTTCTCAGTAGCATCTGCTGGAGGAGTAGAGGATATTGTGTTTCCACTATCTACTGACTCCCAAATGTCATATCCTAAAGCACATAGATAAGTCTGCATCCTGAGTCTCCAGAAAGATTAATTAGTTCCATCGAACAAAGGAGATTTTTTGGATGAAAATCCTTCACCATCGGCCATTATGTTTCTTCTAAGATCACCTTAGCTGATTGAGCTTGTTCAGGAACCTTGCTCTGATACCAATTGATATTCTCATAATGACACTGAGAGGGGGGGTGAACCATTGTAGCTATTTAAATTTAGATCTACAACTCTTTAAAACTTAAGCAGAGAGAACTTAAAAACAGATAAAGCAAATAAAAAATAGAGCATTCTACAACACACGATTTAACGAGGTTCACCAAATTTGGCTACTCCTAAAAAATTAGACTGCTTGGACTCCCATCCAAATCTAGCCTTTGCAAAGCACCAACTTTACAAACAATTTTCTAGTACCCACAGGAAGGAGCACCAACCCCTTATTTATCTGCACCAATAGAAAGGAGCACCAACCCCCTAATGCCAAGCACCAACTTGGACTTTAGTTCTGAACAGATTTAATGACATAAAAATGCCTTCTCTTCTACAATACCCTCACTGGTCTAATGCCTTTTAACCAGAACTGCATATACTTACAGCTCTGTTATATTTTTCTCTATCAGCTCTGCTATTCTCTCTTGTAGCTCTCTCTACTGTATCTTTTTCAGCACAATACACTCTATTATTTTCACAACTCCTTTTTCATTTTATTCGGCAAAACACAACACTCATGCCACATGCAGAGCTCAACCCTAACCCTAACTTCCTGTACATGAAAACATTATTTTGGCTTTGCTTATTACGCTCTTAAATTCTTACTTACGCCTCTGACAACCTTATCTGCCCACTTTATGGCTCTAATAGCCTTTTTTATGCTCTATCAGTATATCCATCATTTTGACAGATTTATCTTCTCATTTATGACTCTGACCGTCTTATCTGCTTATTTACAGCTTTGACAGCCTTTTCTGTTCTCTTACAGCTCTGATAGTAGAACCACCGCTCTAATAGCAGAACCGTTGCTCTAACAGCCTTTTGTCTTCTTCTTTGCCTGCATGCGTGAAAACACATGTCACGATATCATGACATTTTTTGCCTCCATACACTCTACTTGGCTTGCACCAGTGAAAACATGACATGTCACGAAATCGTGACACTTTTCGCTTCCTTGCTCTCTTCTCGGCATGCACCCATGAAAACATGACATGTCATGAAATCGTGACACTTTTTGCTTCCTTGCACTCTTCTCGGCATGCACCAGCAAAAACATGACATGTCACGAAATCGTGACACTTTTCACTACCGTACACTCTTCTCTGCATGCACCAACGAAAACATGACATGTCACGAAATCGTGACACTTTTTGCTGCCGTACACTCTTCTTTGCATGCACTAGTGAAAACATGACATGTCACGAAATCGTGACACTTTTTGCTGCCATACACTCTTCTCTACATGCACCAGCGAAAATGAAACATGTCATGAAATTGTAACACTTTCGATGCCTTGTGCTTTTCTCTGCCTTTCGCTCGTGAAAATAAAACGTCGCAAAATCATGATGCTTTTGCCTTTGAGCTCTTCCTCCTTGAATTTGTCATGAAATCACGACGCTTCTGCTTCTATGCTCTTTCATTTTGCTTCTGTCATGAAATCATGACAGTTCATCCTTCGGAGTCTTCCTCTCTGTTGTTGTCATCATATCACAATATTTCTATCTTTGTACATTCTCTCTCCTCTCTTAGTCGTGAAAATGTGACATGTCGTGATATCACGACATATTTTCTCCTTAGCTCTTCTCTTCTCTTCAGGTCATGAAAACATGACATGTCATGATATCGCGACACTTTTTCTCTTGCCTTCTCTCTCCTGCAATATGTCACGAAATCGTGACACTTTTTCTCCTTAGTGCTTCCTCTTGTCATCGGATCGCAAAAACCTGACATGTCGTAGAATCGCGACAGTTTTCTTTGCTTGTGCCTTCTCTCCAAACATGTCGTGAAATCACAACAGTTTTTCTTGCATGCGAATCTTCTTCAAACATGTCGCAAAATCATGATAGTTTTTCTTACGCTTTCTCTCTCTTCCAACATGTCGCAAAATCGCGACAGTTTTCCTTGCGCTTTCTAAACATGTCGCAATATCGTGACAATTTTCCTTGCACTGGCCAAACATGTCATGAAATCATGACAGTTTTTCTTTCTGCCTTCTTTCTTCTCAACATGTCGTGATATCACGACAGTTTTTCTACTTGGCTTCTTTTCCTCCATTATGTCGCGATATCACGACAGTTTTCTTACTTGCCTTTTTCTTTGATCTTTTGAAACTAGGCCACTTCTGTCTTCTTGGAAATTCACTGTACATGCTCTGACTAACCTCTGAACTCCTGTCCACTGCATCATCAATTGATCTATCTGTCTGTGTTGACAACAATGACAAAACTATTTCTGCACCTTGCTCAACAACAACTGGATGTAAAATTATGCAAGGACACTATGGGATCAATCAACCTATATAATTTTCAAGTTATTTGTTGTCTAGAGTAGAGAAAATTTTTAGTATGATGGAGTGAAAAGCACTAGGGATAGTATATGTGGTGTAGAAGTTCAACCATTATTTGCTCATAAACCCTTTTACTTTCTATGTTGATCTTTAGGTATTATTGTACATAATCAACAAGCCAAATATTCATAGACGATTTAACAAGTAGCTGATTATGTCAATAAGAATTTTTTCTTCGAGTGGTAGTCATAAAAAGGAAGAAACACTTGATTGCAAATCAACTATTACAGATTTGCTAAATAGAACTTGCGGAGGGAGGAGCATCAGATGAATTTTTGGATGCTCATTTATTTTTAATAATTACACTATCATCATGGTACAAGTACATGGGAGAATACTTATCGATGAGAGATTTGTTGAAGGTGTTGAGGGTAGCAAAAAGAACAAGATAAAAATTAAGTCAAAATTATTCTAATTAATTGTTTGATTTTTGTATAAAATTAGACCAGATGGGATTCCACAAAGTTGTGTGATAGATGAAGATGTGAATAGAGCATTGATGAAGGTTTATGATATATTGAAATGAGGGCACATGGTACCAAATGTGATCACAAAAAGGTGATTTTGGTAGGGCTATGGTGGTCCAACCTCAATCGTGACACAAAGGATTTTGTGACCATGTATGATACATGCTAGCAATGCCAATGAGCCAAAAAATGCTTTGAAGGGACTTCATGCCATTGCATCCATATTAGCTACAAGATTTCAAAATATGGGGTATTGATTTTGTTTGACTACTGAAGACCAATCAAAGAATATATAGCTAAAATTGTGATGGCAACTAAATATCTAACAAAGTCATTGTAGACAAGGGTGTTGCCAAATAACTTCATAAAGATCACTACACAATATTTTATAATAAAATTATTACAAGGCTTGAATTACCTCTTCTATTAATTAGTGATCATGAAAGACACTTAGTCAATGGTATTACTAAAAATATTATAACAAATTTCAAAATATTGTACTTGTTAAATATGTATTATCCCAAGGTAAATGGGTGGGCAGAGGCAATGAATAACATTTTAATATCTATAATATACAATACGTGTGGAATTGGGAATTTTGATTAGAAGGAGAAAATATCGATGATCCTATGGATATATAGGATAACATATAAGTCAACAACAAATTACGTATCATTCTAGTTGATGGATGGTCAATAGGAAGTTGTGCCAATCAAGTTTATGATGTTAAGTTTGAGAGTGGCAATGTAGAACCATCTTGGAAACCATGAAAGCTTGGAGGATAGGCTTATGGCACTTAGCAAGCTAGATGAGAAGAGGATGATGGTATAGTAGGACATGGAAGTTACCTAGTTTTGGCATAAGCTTTGGTATGACAAGAACTTGCAGAAGTTAAACTTTAAAGTGGGTGATCTAGTATTGAAGTACAATAAAAAATAGAAAATCAAGCCATAAAATTTGAAGATCTTATGGCTTGGACCCTTCCAAGTGGATGAGATGCTTGATAATGGTTCAGTGATATTGAAGAGACTATACAAGATGCAATGTCCTAAGAAAGTAAATAGTTTAAAGCTGAAACTATAAAAGGTCAAGGCATAGGTGAACTTTATCAACCTTAAACCAATTGATCAAGAGTCAAGTACGAGCAGACCAACTATTGCATGAAGTCAGTCTTTAGGATATTTTAAAGAAATCTCAATACATGAAGTTAGATAACATATATGAGAGAAGATGGCAGAGAAGACATGAGTGATTTTAAAGAGAGCAAACTTGTAGGGAAATTGGCATGGTCATACAAGAAGGAAGCTACAAATAGCTAATAAGATGGTATATAGATGATAGTGGAGTAGGAGGAGTTGGTTCTTGAGTCAACTGGATGTAGTATGTTGTGCATACATGCCAAAATTTCTAACGTCAAAGAAGAGCAAAGGTTGCTCAACAAACAGAGGATACTTGATGATGAGGACATGCAACAAATGGCAACAATGCATGTTGGATGAAAAGAACTACCAAAACAAGAGTCTTGAAGTTAGGGAAATAAATTTGAAGGGATGAGTCTATTTACAATCGTTAAATGTGCATAACAAAGAATGTGTGTTGAAACATAGCAATTTCACGAGAGAAGAAAACAACTAAATGTTTTAATGGCTAAATTTCATAGGTTGCATGCGCAAGCGTTGATCCAGCTACAACAATATATACAAGTAACTAGTAGGTTTTTTTCAAAACAAGGGACATGTTCAAAAAAATCTTGATAAGCATTATGAATGAGTAAGTGTTGGGAAATATTGAGAATCGTGTAGCAAAAATTGAACTTTTGAAAGAGACCTATTGAGGGTACCAGTTTGGCAAATGAAACCCTCTTAGGAAGGAGAGTAGTAGATATGGAATGGAGAGATATGCATGAAGTATTGCATGATCTTATTTACAACACAAATGCACTAGAATAAAAAAATTCAAATAGAAGAGTGAATTATGGCAACACAAAAAAATAAGAAACTAGTAGTGCATCCTAGAAAAGTATGAACAGTGAGGAGGAAGGTTAGAGTAGTTCCAATTTTAGCTTAGATTTTGAGATAAGAACTAGGTGAGAAACATTGATAAGGATACCAAGAGATGCACAACCATTAAGTAATATCAAGTCATTTCCAAATGATTATTTATAGCAAAAACCTATAAGAGAGGCTAAAATCACTTTGAAGAAAGAGGAAGCTATAACAATGTATAGATGAGCATATGAAGACAAAATAGAGCAACCATACTTAGTAGGATTCTAGGTCAAATATGTTTAAGACAAGACCTAAAAATAATTACGTTCTAGATGGATGAGCCTAGGACAAGTGCTATCTTCAATCATACTCCTAATTTGAATGATATCTTATGTAGTCTATGAAAACTTTACCAAAGGGGAGGTATTTGGAATCTTTTCAATCGTATGGAGGGGAACAATCTACCCCAGATGGCCCATAGGAATTCTAGCAGTAGGGTGGGATTTTTGGGCCACTCCATGGCAATCTAATGGGAATAACATATTCCCATACTACCCTTGGATCATCAGGTATATGGGAAGGGTCATTTGGAATCTCCCTAGGTTGTTCATGGAGGCTATCTACTCTGAAACAACCCCTGGGTTATTATATGAACCAACCATGCTAACAAGATGAAGGGGGTGGTTTAAAATTCAGAAACAATTTTTTGCAATACATTCATATGAGGTCTTGATGAAGATCAAAAAGTAAATAAGTAAGGGTAATATAAGTAGGAGCAAAGCTAGAAAGGGCCATCAAGATAGCCAGACAAGTTTCGTTTCACTTAGCATTTGGTCCTTGACTAAGTACAAAATAGGTCATTTGGACTACTAGGTAGGCCTAATTATCTTGGGTCATCTAGGACAACAAAATAGAAGGTTTGGGTAGCTAGGTAGACTATTTGACCTCCAAGGTCATCAAGGCTAGCAAAGAGCAAGGTCATTTAGATGCTCAACTAAGTTGTTTGATCACTTGGGGTAAAATAGAAATACAATTTAATGAAGAGCATGCATGCCTTCTAGTGGACCTACCATGTGCAAGAAGTAAGTATTCTAACAACTAGGAAAAGGCAAAATTGGTATGCTAAACGAGAAATTGCATGCAATTCAATCATGATGGTTTAAGTGGTAGATAAGGGATTGAAGGGGAAATTATTGCATTTAGTACAAGTGTCCCTTTGTCTCCCTCAATTTATAAAAAGATACTATGGTCACTTGCACACACATAGCCAAGGAGGAGCAACAAGAAGGACAAGGAGAGTTCATATGGTAGCTATTCTTGTAGCATTAGAGAATGACCTTGGGCATGCCTGGAGTACCTAGGAGTGAAACTAAACCCATCCCACCACATGGAATTTTGAGAACAATGAGAAAACAATATATAACTTAGGAGGAAGTTACACCTACAAATTCAAGCTAAGGCACACCAAACAAGAAATAATAGTAAGGGTTATATTAATAACCCTTGTCCAATAGTCATAAATTCCATTTTTCTTATGCAGGTGAGAAATGTGTAGCAAAATAAAAATGTGGCTAGAAACGGGGGACAAAGGAGGAAGAGTTTCAACAAAGGAAAGTGTGTGTGTGATGAAATGAAGAAGAAGAAAAGCTAACAAGAGGGGTTTCCAAATATTATGTAGCATTGTCCAAGTATTAAACAATTTTGTATAGCCCATACAAACCATACAAAATGAAGAAGCAAAGAAAAAATAAGTTCATGGTTCAAGGTAAGGAGGCCATTCAAGTAGAATAAAAAACTATACGGGCCTTCAAGAGGTTTACCTGGAAAAAATAGAATGTTGTACAGACGATCATACTAGTCATATAGAGGCCATCTGGAAGAAATTTATCTATAGGTAGACCATTTAGCAATAGGTTATCTGGAGGTAAACCATATGAAAGTTGATTGTCCGAGGAAGCATGGTTAGTCTAAAGCTAGGCCATCTAATGTTGGGTTGTCTAAGATAGGGCTATCTAGGGCCGTGTCATCCAAAATTGGGTTGTATGGACCTAGAGCTAAACCATCTGAAATAAGGATACATTCATTTGGATGAGTGATGACAAGTAGAGAGGCATGTGATTTGAGAAAGCAAGCAACATGAAGGATAATATGTTCCACATGGAGTTATGAGAGAAGGTCAAATTAGTTAGATAATAGTTAGGGTAGTTGTAACTTGGGATTAACTACTATTGGAGTTCAAAAAATAAAGCCTAAAGAGCGAAGTGCAGTGCAAATGTAGCATAGACCAAGTATTGCAAAGGCCAAGGAATTGAGGAGGTGTCCTCCAAGAATTGTGTTGATAGTTGTATTGCAAATCCTAAGGAATTGAGGAGATGTCTTCCAAGAATTTGAGGCATTGTACATAGTTGGTCTCACGATTTGATAAGGTTTAGTTAATATATATATCAAATTTTATGATCATGATGGAAATTTAAAGTAGAATTTAAGGTCTATCGAAAAGACCTGGTATTTTGAATGTACATAAGGGGAGTTCAAAGTAGGCTTTTCTAGGGATGAAGATTCTTGGATAAAGGTGATTGAAAGAAGGAATAATGATGCTTCAAGCCATGATTTGGGAAGCTCAAGTTTGGCCCCACTCCAAACTGGTACTTTGACTTCATTCGAAATGAGAATCCTTAAAGTAAAATAAAAAAATTGAAGTCATTTTGAGGATAGTTGTAGTACTTCCTCCTCTAAAAACAATGGAAAAGGACCTAAAAATGGAGTATGATATTTTTAAAACATGTTAAATGTCAGTAGTAGGAACATTATGAGATATTTTTAATAGTTGTTCTATTCATAAAATACAACAACACTTGATGATCCACATAGAAATAAAAAGCATTGGTAAATAGATAGTGTCTAAACTTCTATATCACATATACCATTCCCAAAGCTTCCTTCTTCATAGTGTTGTAATTTTTCTCTACTCTAGACAACAATTGATTGGAAGAATAAATGGGTTAATCTAGCCCAAACTGCCCATCCTAGACCAAACCACATTCAATTGTAAAATTTTATGTGTCGACATAGACCTGAAGCTCCTTATCCCAATCTAGAAACACCAAAATGGGAATATAAACCAGTTTCACCTTCAACTCCTCGAAGGCCTTTTAATGCTACTCTATCCATCTAAAAGGAATATTATTGCATGTTAACACATCAAACATATGGGAATCTTGGACAAATTTTTTGATGAACCTCCTATAGTACACAACATATTCTAAAAAGGACTTCAACGAACTCTCCTCATATGGATCCTCCATACTCATCATAGTGTGAATCTTGTTGGGATCAATCTTCAAACCTTTCATACACATCACATGCCCCAATAACTTCTTTTATGGGTACTATAGCTTACACTATTTAGGATTTAATGATAGTCGAGCATTCATGCACAACTTAATGCATTCTTAAATAGTCATCAAATGCTTTTCCTTCCTTCCATACAATAACCAATCATCCTATAAGACTTCAAAATTCTTGATGGATAAGTGTTCAAATATACAAAATAATTCTTTGAAACATGGTTGGGGCATTGCATAAACCGAATATCCTTTGATTATATGCTTGAAATTCATTCTATACCATTAAATTTATCCTTAACTTGTCTTCCTTGGCTATGTTTATTTAGTTGTAGCTAAAAAATCCATCCAAAATGAATATATAAAATATCCGACAACTTCCTCCAAAATTGAATTTTATGAATGAGATAGGAAAGAAAGCCTTTATCATCACAACACTTATACTTGTAAATTCTATGTAAATGTAGATTTAATTTACTTCCTTCAAGGGAATAACAATTTATGAGACCCAGTCACTCACCGTAACCTTGAAGATTATTCCCACATCTAGCATCTTCTATATTTTTGCACTCACTAGGGCCACATAATCTGGATTCATCCTATACAACATGTTATGAAATCAATTGAATTTGATGCACACTTAAATCCAATGAAAACCCTTTCAGACCCTTATATGTCCATGAGAAGACATATTTGTATTACATGGAAATTCTTAAGGGTTGCTACTTTCATCACTGGGTACCACTTGTCCCTAAAAGGAATTATGAAAAATGTAAAACATCGAACCAATCCACAAGGATCAAGGGGTTGAAGCAACACCACATTAACCAAAATAGAGATATTGAAAAAAAGAAACAAGATAATGGAAGCTAACACAAAAAATGTAATATCATATCATATTTCAGAATTGATTGTGAATACAATGGAGAAGCCTTGCTTAAATAGGCAAGGAAGATCCACCATAGTCATAGGATCAACAAAGAGATAAGGATCAATATCCACCGTACAAATAGGGAGGTGTGATATGATCTATGGAGAAAATATTTCAATCCTCCAAATATAATAAATGAGTGTAACTCCTTGGGAATGTCAAATATCCTCATAATATCTAAATAAAATAAAATATATATCCACACATAAAGTGGGTGGGAAAAATTATACTAAAATAATATAAAAATAAAGTATCTAGGTGAGCATGAGCTAGATTCTAAATGCCTACTCTAACAATCCTTGCAATAGATTATCTTCTCTTCATATCCTTTGCTAAGATTCACCTAAACCATTCTTGGTCCTTTATACTGTATGGTATTAGGCTCGCTTGTTGCTTTTTCCATGTCAAGTGGTGTGTTGGCTTCTCATAAATTACAACACATCACCAATAGTATATTCTATAAAATAAGTGGGAATATCCACTTCTCATTTTCCTATTTTTATGTAGAATTATCCTCCTTGTTACTTTTTCTAACTTTATATGCACTATTTCTATGTCCATCATGGTCCTCTTCCTCCTTTACCTAATATTTTGACCCATGCATCCTATTTTGGTACTAATATTTTGACCCCTGCATGGGCACTGGTTTGATTTTTCTTTATGTTCTCCTTAGCCCCTGTGTGGGCTCTCTCTTTCAATCTTTATTTTTCTGTTAAACAACCTCTGTGTGGGTCAATTTTTTTTTTGGTCCGTTTCATGGAGCGGCTAGGGTGTAGACACCTTGTTTTGTGCTTCTCTACGTGCTTTTCATCATATGCTTATGTTTCTGGTTTTGGGTACCAGTTAAAACCCATATAATATAATTTCTACCACCTACCAAAAAAATTGCATGAGCATACTGTTAGTTGCAATAGTCAATGAACAATAATATAATTTTTTTATTGCTATTATTTTTAGTCCTTGTTAATGCTTGTAGATATGATTACTAGTGTGTTGTATTTCTTTGGTGATAGGATTTCTAGCATTTTGCCTTGTCATACGATTGTAGCATTTGTAGGTTGTAGATAGAATTACAATATTGTTGTACATAGGTAAATTGTACATGGGTGCAATAGTTAAGGATTTGGCAGTTACAACAATCATAGGTCGTACGACCAATAGGTCATATGATAGTGGAATTGTAAGAAGGAAAATACACGAGAGCTTTTCCAACTTAGGAATTAATTTTTATTTGTGGTATTGTATGTGTGATTACTATACAATTACTACCATATGGAGTGCTAAGGATTTATCCATAAGAGTTGTAATATGTCGTACAAGAGACAAGTAGTACAAAATATTAGATTATATGAGAGACTAATCATACAATAGGTTGTATTGTATGACTATTTTATTGTACGATAGATTGGACCATACAATGTCAATATCATATAGCTAATACTATATAGTCTTAAGCTATGTCATAGAATAAAGTTTTTAGTTTTATGACTATAGCATTGTTTAGTTCTTGAATTTTTTGCCATCCCATTACTATAAATACCATAGCCCATGCTACATTTTGTGGCATTGTCATTGCTGGAGTGAAGGTCAACTAAGAATTAGTACGTGCTAGAAGAGGAAGGTGATTTCCATATGCTTTTTTGTGAGGATGTGGAATGCAAGGACACAGAGAGGATCAAGTGCCATCAAGAGGAGCACAAGGATTTTTCAAATAAGGAACTTAATGAATTAGATACTACAATTGAGAGAAATGGAGGAACCATATTCAAATGAGTTTGAATGCATAAATATAAGGATAACTGAAGGTGGTAGACGTTAACAACAAAAGATGAAGTACCTCAAATAGCTCAAGAAAATATTTGCAAAGTGGAGACAACAACGTGGAAAGTGCACAAAGAGATGAATCATAGATGGTAACACCCAAGAGGGAGGGGAGGATTTTTTTGAGGGGTGTAGAGGATAGGATTAAGGCACCAAAGAAACCCCACATGAGTGTTTGAGTGAGTATACCGGAACCACAATTCATATATTTACAAAAAATATTGTTAAGTGGAAGTGCACCAGACCTTGGAAGGGGAGTATTTAAAGTAAACATGGAGGATCAAGAGACCATGAGTGGATGAGGTGCATAGGATCAAAATACCAAAAAAAAATCCAATAGAGCCACCTACAATGGGAAGACATTGAGAAAAAATAGCATTAGAGCCATCATCTAGTGACAAGGAAGTGGAAGAAGATAATAACTTACCAATGGCAAATGTTGCAAATAGATTGGGTAAGCAAAAATGCCCACCCTTCATAGAAGCAAAAGAAGATCCTACAAGGAATATAGGCACTTGCACAACCATTTGGAAAGCAAATGCAGTGAGAAGATAGGAAGAGTGGTTATAATTATTTATGATTACATTGCAAGGAATGGTGATTGATTGGTATTTAAAGAGAGAAAGTACATAACCATTTACCTATTTGAATACGTTGGTAGACGAATTAGAAATAAAATTTAGACCTTTAAGGGAAGATATAGAGATAATAACTAAAATATATTCTACCAAACAGAAGAAGGATGAGGATATTAAAACTTATAATAAAATATTAAAGCAACTCACTGAAAATATGGAATTGTCACTAGCGAATGGTATTGTCAAAAGATGTTTTATCAATGGATTGTTACCTTGATATAAAAATAAGATGAAGATCATACCAAATTCAGCATATACAAAAGCCTATGAAAGAGATAGAAATTTTGAAAGTAAGGCCAACCAAACAAGTTCTGGAATTGGAGGTCATATCTAAAGTGACAACTTAGTGATAGAGGATAAGGTGTAGAATGTCATATGATCCATGAGGAAGGAATTTGATAAAATGATCAAATAAGTTAAGGGTGAAGTGAAGAAGCATAGAAAGGATATATGGTATTCACACTGCATTTTTTAATGACACACTAATGTGAATTATTTCAAGAATGAATATTGCAATATATGCAAGGTACTAGGACATGCGATCAATGATTGTACATTAAATCTAAAGGAATAAGGTACCAAACCATGATGATGCAGGAGGAAGAAGAAAAATATAATACCTCGAGGAATGGACAAGGCATGACTAGTTATGGCTATAATAATAACCATCGAGGAGGCAAGCAGTACCAAGAAGGCAATGCACAAGGAGGTCATAGTTAATTGTAGTATGATTTAAATGAAAGATAAATTATACAATGTCATAATTTATAATAATAGGAACTCTTTGCAAAGTATTTTCCCACTCCTTAAGGAAGAGAGCAACATGGAATAACATTCTACACATTATAATTGTCCCACTCCTCAAGTAGGAGAGCAAAAAGGAATAAAATTCCATAATATGTTGATGGTGTGGACTAGGAAATCATAAGGAGGTAAATTATCTAAAGAATATGAGTGTAAGTCACTCATTAAATGTTAATTTCCTTTACATAGAATAACCACCTATGGAAAATAATCCAATGGATAATGATGTGCTTTTTGTTACAAGGGGTCAGGTGAAAAAGGATCAGTACCTCAAACTTATCATAGAAAAGGAAATATGGTAGGAAGCACAATAAGTAATACAAGAAGAGGTAGAAAATGCAATGTAGGAAATGCTAATGGAATACAATAATTTGAAGAAGCCATCAAGCTTAGAAGGACAAGTGTTGACTCAAAAAATGGTAGCACACGTGTTGAACATAATAGTATAAGTGAAAGTGACGAGTTTTCTTAGTGCCATATTGACATTGCATGTAGTTATAAGAAATGAACTACAAACACATAAGGTGATAGAACTTCCAAGATGACCAAAATAAGTCAAGAGGATTAGTTCATTGATTCAACAATATTGATGATTGTTGTTGGGAAAATAATAGCATTGATTTGTATTGAAATACAAGACCATAAGTTGATACAAGTTATTTTTATGGTGGGTCAAGTGTAAATGTGCTCCTAAAGAAGACATGGAAGAAGATTAGGAATCCATTTTTATGAATTTCAAATTTAAAGTAGTATGGATCAAATCAATATGGTATTGAAATGGAGTCTTAACAACTCAAAAAGTAAATATTGCAGAATAGGAATTCATCATGGATTTTGTTGTGAATACAATACAAAAACCAAAATATGATGTATTGCTAGGAAGAGGATTTCCAAGGTTAATCACAACTAGAAAAAGGATAAATTAACATCTAAGAGAGGACAACATAGATGTATGATTAATTTGAATAATCAAATTATCAACAAGGATTTGGTAACAACTGATGAGTTGGGAAGTTCTTCAGATGAAGTATAAGCCAAACAATGGAGTGTTGAATCTTGAAAAATGTAGTGAAGATGAGAATCGATCAGATAGTGGACTTATCCATTGGCAAATGGATTACAAAATATTTCAGTCCACTTGCATTTATAGAAAGACAAAGGAGACAAAGAAAACTAGTTATGAGAAATTTGAAAGCAATAAGAAGATTATGCATAAGGAAGAGGATGAATAAAATGGATATTCCTTATGAATTTTATAAAATACACAGTTGGTAAGAGCAAAACCAACACACCCAAAATATGTGGCAATAGCAATAGATAAACCAAAAAATATAAATTATGAAGGACAAAATACGGTAGAAGTAAACTAGGGAACATGAAGTGTAAGATAATTCATTGTCGAGACGATTGGGATTCAATGTTGAAAGTAGCAGCTTCAAAAAAAATGCAATATAAGGAATTTTTCTCATGGATGTACAATGATTTGAAAGGAATACCTCCAGAGTTGTGTTCATCAGATCTAGTTGCTCCTAGGTGCCTTACTAGTAAGGAGAAGGCCATATCGAATGAACCCAAAGTATTCATCCCTGGTGAATGCAAAAATTTAAAAAAGATATTGGATGCTAACATAATATTCAAAGTAATGATGAGCAAGTGGGTGTCACTGATAGTGATCACTTTGAAAAAGTAGCCAATAGAATTTGCATATGCATGGACTTTAGGATTTTCAATGCAATAACAATAAAATACCCCTTCCCAATTCCCTTCACTAGTTCCATTTTGGATGAGGTAGTTGGACACAAGATTTACTCATTTTCATATGGGTTTTCCAGCTACAAGTAGTTCAAAATTGTAGAAGAAGACAAGTTAAAGATAATGTTCATTATAGAGAATAAAATTAATGCTTATAATAGGATGCCATTCAAGCTGTGCAACACCCTGACCACATGTCAAATAATTATTCTATATATATTTGATCAGATATCAACAAGAAAGTTCAAAGCTTTCTTAGATTATTGGTTATATGGGAATGTAAAGGAGCCCTTGCCAATATTGGAAGAATACATGAATGCTCACTTTGAAGAACACATGCTTATACTAAGAGGGGGGTGAATAGTATAATATCAACTTTCACTTTTCTTTCCCAAAAAATATTATCCAATATTATCAATGGCAATATCAATAGTAATAATCAAATCAATGCACAAATCATCACACAAGAGAGACATAAATTTAGCGTGGTTCACCCAATGTGGGATAATCCATGGAGAAAATATTTCTTCCAAATTTTCTCAAAAAATCTCTTGGAAATCAATTCCCTATTACAATGTTTATGGACCTCTGTCCAAAGGAGACATCAATACCCTATGCTCTGATTTATGGATCTCTCTCAATAGGAGAACTCTTTCCCCTTTGCTTTGGTTTGTGGAACTTGATCTAGGAGAAATCTATCTCCTTAATTAGTTTTTGGATCTCTCTCCACAGAATAAATCTATCTCCCCAGCTAGTTCATGGATCTTACTCCATAGGATAACTCTTTCCCCTTGCTTTGGTTCATGGATCTCTATCCATAGGATAACTCTATCCCTTTGCTTTGGTTCATAGATATCTATCCATAGGAGAACTCTATCTCCTCTACTATGGCTTATGAACTTCTAGAAAACTTCTGCCCCCACTACTCTGGCTTGTGGATCTCTCTCCATAGGAGACCTTTATCCCCACTATATGGACCTCTATCCACTAGAGACCTCTATCTTCTCTACTCTATCATCTCCAAAGCCTGCTCTCAAATTTACACCAAAATTTTTCCCAAGTCTAGCATAAATTTGCTCTAACTCTCCTCACAAATCTGCACCAAACTCTGTCTTAAATCTACCCCAAGCTTTAACACAAAATTTGAACAAATCAGCAATCAAATATGCTCAATTTTGTTTCAAGTCTTCACAAGACTTGCTTAAATCTTCCTTCAATCCTTCTCAAAAGACTTGCTCAAATATACCTTCAAGCCTTCTCAAAAGACTTTTTCAAATCTATCTTCAAGCCTTCTCAAAAGACTTGCTCAAATCTGCCTTCAATGTTGCTCACAAAACCTACTCAAATAACTCCAAATCTTGCATACAAAACATAACTTAATATTTTTTCACACATATAAATTCTACTTAGAATTCATTTAACCTCTAGAACACATAGAGAATGATATGTACTTTCCAATAGCTCAATATGTTCTACTCAATAATTAAGTCTATCGCTTTCACATGTCTCACATTTATTACTATTTAAAGATAGGTCTAGTCTAGAACATGACACCTGGCCTCCTGATGCACACACTTGCTTCACAAATATTATTTCTAATGCTTGCACATTCCCTTTAAATATCACTCAAAACCAATTCCTAAAATCTTCACACATTCATTCAAACAATGAAGCACAATTTGCTTACAAACCCTAACACAAGTGTTTCCAGTTTCTTTCAACAAAGATGCACAATGTAGGTCTCAAACCCTAACTCAAATATTTTCAACAATGCTTATCAAACAACCCTTTTATCTCCACATTATGTTCTAGAAACACTTACTCAACCAAACATCTTAAACAAATAATGATGTGCCCATACCTCTTATTTGTTCTTTATGAAGATATGACCTTGTTGGAGACAAATTTGACTCAAATTTGAAACCCCTAAATTTAAATTTTTAAGTTTAATCATATTGTTAATGATGTTGGTCGCTTCTTCAGTTGGTGAGAGTTTCTTAGATTTTCATGGATTGTGTGATAATTCTAATCTTGGTTATTAATTAATATGTGCCTTTTGTAATGATATCTTAATAAAGGTTATGGAAATTTTTTATTAATTAGATCTTTAACAAAGCCTAGCTTTGAACCTCATAAAATAAAGTTTCCATTAGGCTTAAATCAAATGATAAATATTTAAAGCCCTAAGGTATTCTAGAGTAAGGGAAATTCCAATAAAACACCTTGGCCTAAGTTCTAAAAAAATTAAATTCACATAAAGGCCTTTACTATTAAAATCTTGAGGGTATGCACCCCATTTAACTAAAATGTGAACACCTTAGATTTAATCCAAGGGCCGCGCTTGACTTAGTTCTAATCGAATGATAGATGCTTTAATAAATCAATCAATTGATAATTCAAACAATTCAAAGACCATGTTCAAAGTATATAAGATTCATATTAGGTTTAATCTTATGGTAGCGCATCATCAAAACCAATTTGATGGATGCACTTTCATGAAGAAACCCGAATGATAAGTCTAATGGTCTAAAAGAATTATAACCTAAGGTTAGAAATGATTAAAATTCGTACAACTCCGACGGATCTAACGGATGCGCTTGATCCAAGCCAAATCCAACGGATGCACGCTCTCCAAAAATTCAAAAGGTTAAAGAGTCAACATGGGTCAAGATCTTAATTAGAAATTGGGCAGATCCAAAAAATCTAACGATAGTGATCAAAAAAAATGTAAAGATCAATGGATGTGCATAGTTTGATTAAACCCTTATTAAAAGAAACATTAATTAAGGTTTGAAGGTATACGCCTCTTTGCGCTAAAAAATGATCGTCTTAAGATTGATCTAAGGGTAGCATGCCATCTAAACCTAATCCAATGGAAACACTCTTACAAAGGTGCATTAAATAAGTAAAGTTCCCATGTGATTAATTAAAATATTAAATAGGATTAACAAGGGTTTAAACATGTTGGCTAATCATCCCCCTTTCGGCTTAATCAGGGTTTATAATTATATGTTCTTAAGTAACTGACCCCGCAGGTTGAAAGAGATCAACGGTCGTGTTGACATTCAATCAAAATTTGACGGTCGTGCCAAATTGAAACTTTGGTAAAATACTAGGTGAAACAAAGGTAAAATGAAAAATTAATTATGCAATTAGCAAGGGTATAACACATTGGATAATAATTCCCCTCTTTCGGATTAATCATGATTAATAAAATCTAATGATGAACCATTTTTATTATTAAGTATACAGTTACAAGATATCTAATGGCTACACTCTGTTTAAAACAAGATCGAACAGATGCGCACAAACACAATAAAGCACCTTGATAAAAATCAAAGGAATCAGACGGTGGCTCTTCATCAGCATTTGATCCAATGACAACACGTACATAAAATCACGAAGAAAGGTCTCGAAACATCAACGAATGCGCCAATTATTTCTAGGATCCGATGGTCGTGAACAAGTCAAAGTCAACACAATGGGATGCGAGCGGGCTAAACCAATGAGCATCTTCTGATAGATCTAATGAATGCACTCACCTCCACTCAAATCCAATGGTAGCACATGAACCAAAGGTAAATAAAAAGGTGGGCTTGAATTAACACTTTATTAATTAAAGTCTTAAAACACCTTTAACAAGGCTTGAAACCCATCATTAATTATCATCCTTATTGGTCAAAATAAAAAAGGGTGCGGAGCATATTTTTTTCGAATAACTAACCTACAGGTTTTTAAAAAATCCATGGTTGCGATAAAAAATAAGCACATCCAATGGTAGCGCTTGATCACGATTGACTCAAGGAAGATAAGGGCATTCGAGATAATAACAGTGAGCACTCACACCAAAAATTGAATCTTGCAAATATCCCGAGGGCAATTGCTACATGAGCAAAGTATAATCAATCCCAAAGATTTAGTTATCGTTTGGGTCCGAGGTGGTGCAAGGTTCAAAATGAAAACCACCCCCATTACACATATCAGTTCCATGTCAGATAAAAATGGTTCCAACAACAAATAGCTAAAGTCTTGATGATTACAGGCACACAAATCAAAAGACCCCAAGGCATGTAGGATGAAAGACATTACCCATCATAAATGCTCAACTCCAAAAAAAGGATGTATTGGTAAAATTTCTTTGGCTAATTTTAAATAGTAGTTGGTGGTGTCATATTGATGACAAAATGTGCAAAATTATCAAACCCATTCTGCCACCCCGTATATGAGATCACAAACACAATCAAGGCTACTATCTTGGCGAGCTAAGAGTAGAAGTTGATACACAAAAAATACAGAGAAAAGAGGATTTTCAAGCTTCGCAGTCATAGGACCCTATCTGCTATCGTGAGATCAATGGCATCATGGGGAGACATTTTCATACCCGAATACACTAGGGAAGCCATGCAATTTATCATAAATAGGTCACTGTACTCTATGATCTCTGGATCGCCTGTTCTCGATAGCACCATGTATGAATTTACTCAGAATTGTGAAGCTGATAAAAGACCTATCCCAGCACAGCAATATGAGATTGACAATGCATGTATCAATAGTTTTTCTCATGTGATGGAGAACGACGACCAAACCCCATGGATAATGGTTGATTTGTTTCACAAAGCACAAAGGCTATAGTACAAAGGTTTCCCTAGGAACAATAGATGGAACAATAACCTTGGGAAGTTGGTATGTCTGAAAGTTCACTTCTCCTCAGATTTGATGGTATGGCTGGCGATGGCGTATGATGAAAGAACGAGGATGTTTCGAGACAATAAAAATTGGTCGGTGTTCAGCATTAAGGTCAAGAACATCCAAGAGGTTTTCAAATTGACAGAGTATACCACCTTTCTTGTAGACCAGGTAATCGAACACCAATATTGTATGTTTACAAATATGGAAGTTTTTAAAACCTTGTTCGATACACAAGAGAAAATAGAAAAAGAATTCCCAATTATGAAAAGTGCTTTTAAGCCATGGGTCTAGGATTTATGTGATATGATAAACATAATTTTGGGAGTACAAAATCTTAGTAGAATAACAAAAAGAGTTTTATATTTAGCTTCACAATGCAATAGGGCATATAACACTCCAATTTATGCCTAGGAATTGGAATTAAGTATCCAGATACATAAAGAAATAGTAGAATTGAGAAAAATAGTTTTCAAACAGAGGAAAGAGGTTGGTGAAGAAACATGGTAAGGTCCCCTGGCTCAATTTTCCCTATCACTTTGGAGACTTTAAATTTGTTGGCTACCCCTCCTTGCTCAAAATAATGTTTGAGTTGGATAACAGGGGATTCGATGAGGTGACTTGGAGATTTTATGACCCAAAAGGAACATACAACAAAATGATGGTGAAAAGATAATATGCCCAAATACTACACCACGAAGATGCTTTTGAATAAAGTTTATTAGAGGCTACGAAAAAGGGATTATATTTGCAAAAAGTATGGGATGATTTCCCTCCCAAAATGAGGGGTAGCACACATGTTTGTGAAGCCTATGATTACCCCACAGAGTTAAGGAGGCTTCGAGAAGGTTCAGTAGATGTTGTGGCACCTATTATACCAGGAGTAGGCCAAGCGATCAAAGAAGACCCCTTGTTGGAATTGATAGAAGAATAGGGTATTGATCTAATGGAAGTCACTGTCAAAACTGCAGATATAGTAGAGCAACAGGTTAGGCCTTCCAAAAGTGCTCACCTCATAATAGAAGCAGCACCAAGCACTTCCCAGGAAGCTCAAAAACTAGAGTACATAAAAAGGGAAGGATATTGTAACAACACCTACTCAGGAGTATTCCCTCTCAAAAAAATCCACAGTTCCTATTTTTGATAGATTTCTAGCTGTAACAAGTGTAAAGAAATTGGCACCCATGGTTGTCCCCGCCACTATAACAATAAAAAGACGAGATTAAAATTCCATCAATAATACAGATGAATAGTAGTAGAACTGGCAGATTAAGTGGTCTGTTCCAAAGTCACCTAGTGAGGAGTCAAACAAAAATAACTCCTATGAAAAAGAAGAGGCCTAGATTGTATTTAGCCTCTACAAAAGTTATTTTGGAGAGGAAAGATGAGCAGACTCCCTTCACTACTACAGATGAACAAGAATTGCAGTTAGTAGTAGGAATGGGAAACATAAGAAAACAATTTACAAAAGAATCACAATTAGAAGCACCTATATCAGATATAGCAGAGATAAATCTCCCTGCTCTGTAAGACCCACTTGTATTCAGAGTCAATGAGGAAACATGAGGGTCATCAGTGCTAGGGAAAGAAGGTGAGATGGCTAAATTTGTCAAAGCAATGTAGGTCCAAGCCATAGATCAATTTATTGAAACAATTGATAAGCTAAGGAAACAACTGGATAAAGAGGAGAAGGAAAAGGTAGAGCTAAACGCATTAATAAATAAGCAACAGGAAGAATTAAAATGAAGAGATGATTCAAGTAACCAGTCCCCTTCGGTGGTAAAAATTCAAGATCATATTTATTATCTTAATACAATAAAGAAAAATATGTCAATGAAGATAAGAGTTCATGCCATGGGCTTTACTGAAATGTTCAGAAAAATAAGAGTGATTCAAATAACTTCTCAAGAAATTCTGACCTTGATGCAAGAAAGAGAAGAGGATTTTGAAATCATTCACCCTACCCTAGATTTTATAGGAGATCATTTTGAAGAGTTACAAGGACAAGAAATAATAGCACATTATGGTAGCAAGGTTCATATTAATTTTGAGTTCTTTAAAGCAGCCATGTTTGCAGCAAACAGGGGAAGATGGATCAATTTTGTGATTGAAATGAATGACCTTATAAAAGATGCTACAGGGAAATTGGCAGACATTGGCCTATCCTTAGACCAATGCTTAGAGGCCTCAGACATAGAAGAGGTATTCAAAGATACCATTGACAAATTTGAGTGTGAACCGGGTGATGAGGAAGAAATGATTAGGAAAACTACATTTATTGTTAATGTTGTGGAGATATTACTTTTTCAATATGAAAGGAACAGGCCTATTATTGTTGTACAGAAAAATAGAATTTTGTAGGAAATGAACATATTGAGGATTGCAGCCACATTTGATACATGAGTTTGGAGATTGATTGATGAACATATAAAATGGCTGCAGCAAAGTCAAAAGGGGAAAAAGGTTAATACCTACAATCAACAACAAGAAGTGAGTTCAACGCAATAAAAAGCTGCAACAATAGAGAATGTCTCTAAGACAGTTAAAAGGCCAAGTAATAAAATGGAGGTAGTCCAAAAGAAGGTAGTTCGAGAGACATCAGTTGTAAAATAAAAAATACATGAAGTAAGGGAATAAGAGAAAGGTTCTTCTAACACCTCAATCACTGGTTAGATAGAATTATGTTTGAAAAGGTCAAAGAAGAGAACACAGTCAAAATAGCAAGAATAGTGGAAGCCATATGTATCAGTTTTGAGATTCAACCAGATACTGACAAGTGTAAGGCCAAATATGAGCCAAAAATATTATAGAAATAACAAAATCAAGAACTAGCAACTATAAAAGGAAGCAAACATGTTAAGATTATGCGTCAAGCCATTAGAAAATAGTATTTTTTGCTAAGAGGTATACTTGAGTGCCCTGTTATTTGTGTTGTTGTATCCCCTTGTGTGTCTATTTTTCTTCTCATTTCTTCTTCCCTTTGATTTGCAGGATTGTGATAGGAAGGTGTTCAAGAAGCTGAGATAATTTCCTATCTTTTTTAGCCTGATATTTAGAGACTATGTTGTTACCAAATTGAAACAAGGAGAGTAGGAGAGACCTGTTACATTATTTGAACATGATCTTTTCATTGTATTGATATATTTTATTTGAGAAAAACAGAGTTACAAGGTATTTTGCCCACTCTACATGTAAACTTTATGAAATCAATACAATTTTGAGTCTCTTTTCTATTATATCTTTTGTCTTAGCTTTGTTTGTCACTGTGTAATGGGTTACATTATTTGAACGTATTATATATGTTTCTCTCATTGGTTAACTCTTGGTTTTATTGTCATATTCAAATAATATTAATAACATCAATTTTTCTCCTCCCTTACTTTATGTTTCATGATAGAATTATTGTTAAATTTCTATAACAGCCCAATGAATCTAGGCACCGGTCTACATAAGGCATAAGAAATGGTTATCTACTTGTTGTGGTGTAGTGGTAAATGCCCTGGGTGCTGGTAGAGGCCAACCTAGGTTCCATTCCCCTTGTCTCCATCTTACAGATATATTGTATATTTAGGAATGTCATATGTACTGGTAGAGGTCGACAAGGCTCCATTCCTCCTATGCCCAACCTGTTGAAAGTGGCACCTCAAAAGGGGTGTTTTCCACTATAAATTAGTTTAAACCTAGGTGTTGTAGGTGAGTTGGAGAGGAGAGGGCAATCCTCCAAGGGAGGTCCCAGGTTTGAATCTCCACCCTACCAAAAATCTGAATTGGGTACCCAAAATCCAATTGATAATGTTAGTGCGAGCAGGGCTGGGTGTAACTCCTGGGTGACTTTGACGGTGTAGAACGCCCTGTTCATGGTCTCTCAGACCAATGCGACCCCGTAAGGGGTTTTTTGATTTAAAAAAAATAATAAAAAAAATAACAAATGTTTTTTTTCATGCTTGGTCATTTTAATACATGTAGTATAATATAAATATCGAGCGTGTAATTAGAGTTTTAATCATAGAATTACCGCTAGAGTTTCCTTACTTGTTTTGTAGTTTTCTTTAGCAATATTTGTGTTTAGAAGAACAATGAGGCAGGTAAACTAGAGCCTGTAATAGCTCATTGGTTTCAAACGGATTCTTGTAGTGTGACAATTGAAATCCTACAGATGCCAGAATTGGTTCCAACAATTTTTTGGCACCATTGCTGGGGAGAATTTTTACATTCTAAGCCTGGATTTTATGACATTATTTTTAATCAAATGGTGTCCAAATAGAATAAAGAACGTTTGTTTTAAATTTTTACATATTCTATGTTCTTTATTTTACCCATGTTTTTCAATTTTATTTTCTTTACGTTTCTTGATCTTCTTGAAAATTTGGGTCTCTTGATTTTCTTGAATTATCCCAAGAAGTGACTCCTGTGAGGATGAGTGATAATATCAAGCATTCTTGATAAAAGCATATGATGTTCTTTCTGCACCCCGGTGCTGGCGACTTTGTTGGATGAACCCAAAAGAAAAAAATAAAAAAAGGAGAGAACAAAACGTGTTGGCGAACACAAGGAGAAGTGGTAAGGAGCTATTCCTGTAACTTGATAATCCAAAGGTATTTATACATACTTTAAAAACTCCACTTTTCAAGAATACTGCTTATAATAGTAGATCAAATTCTAGCGATAAAAAGTACGTAAATAAAAATCAAAATACTATTATTGTTGATATTACTATAGATGAACATTTAAAATCAGTTATAGAAGATATATGTGATTATTCTCATAATAATAATTCAAAGGTAAATAATCCATCAGTTTACATTCAAGCTTCCCATACCCATACCATTGTAGGTGCTACTGGTATGAAATTGAATCCTACAGTAGCAATGGCCTAGGTTAATGTTCATTTATGGAGGACTAACAAATATAGTCCATTTGCATTACCAGTAAATTTAAATGTCTTACCCAATAAAGCTCACAAATACCTCCCTAAATTTTTAGAAAATAGTACAGTAACTGGAGAGGATCATATCAAAAGTTTCTTATATGCAATGGATAGTCTGGAAGTTGAACATGAAGATGTATTATTAAGACTGTTTTTATAGACTTTAGAAAAATATGCTAGAGAATGGTTTAGTTCCCTTCCTAACAATGATATCCCAGACTTCACCAGAATGGAAGAGGTGTTCCTAAAGAAATATGGTGAAAGGAAAAATGAACAATCACTGTTAACTGAGCTAGCTACCATGAAGAAAAAATAAAATGAGGTTGTTAGTGATTTCAACATAATATTTTCAAAGACTAGGAACAAGATCCCTACCAACCTTAGACTTACTGGTATTCAGTCTATCTATTTTTATAAGAATGCTTTTCAATGATATTTTAACTATGAGTTAAGGCAAGAACAAGCCACTACCATTGATGGTTGTATGGAAAAAGCAATGGATATAGAAATAAATATGCTAGACATTGGTAAGATGAAGCCATATTCTCTAGAAGTCAACCTACCTAAGAGAAAACCCAAAAGGGTGGCATTTGATATACAAAGAAGAACCAAAATTGATCCAGTGGAGAAATTGACCAGTCAAATGATTGAGATATTCAATAACGTGAACAATAGGTTAGCAAGAATTGAAACAAATGGAAGTAACCATGAATCTTCACAAATAGACTGATCTCACGTTGACAACCGTTCTCTCTTCAAGAAAAATTTTAGAAGGAATTGGGGGAATAACAATGGTTTTGAAGAGGGAAATAGGAATAGAGGTAATGGAAACAATAACTGGAAAAACAAATATTTTTATAGGGGTTAGAATAATGTTCCTAACCCTATACCATCTACTAATGTAGTAGAAGGGTTTCTATTTTTTTGCTCTAATTGTGATGCACCCCATAACCCTGATGCATGTAGAATTCACCTAAGTGATCAGTGTAATGTAGACATGCATGCAAAATCAGAAGAGGATATAAGAATCAATGCATGTTGGTCCATTGAATATGAATCCAAAGAAAGGTTGTTTGAAGAATACATGGATAAATATGCTTCAAATCATCATCCTCAAATCTTAGTAACTAAAGGAACTAAAATCTTACAGAAATCACATGAGTCAAGATATGATAAGATGAAGCAAGGGAAATTGATCCCCACTACTCAAGAGGTTGAAGAATTAGAGGCAACCCATGTTCTAAATTTAAGGAATAGAACAGTCCCTTAAAGGACAGATAAAGATTCTACAAGTGAAACAAGAAAATAAACTTTCACCAATAAAAATATTAGTAAAGAGAAAACTGATAGGAACCCTAAAAAGATTATTCCTGGAGTAATAGAATCAGAGGAAGAGATTCCCAAAGAAGAAAGTAATAAACCATTGGATATAAAGAAGATAGAATTTGATGCTAGGTCAAAACTCAGTAAGCAAAAGGTTAATATCACATTTGGAGAACTTATGAAAGTTCAACAGTACAGAGAACAAGCCTGCAAAGCATTTGGATTAGTAGAACTAAAAGAAGACCCAACTTGCCATGCTGCTAGACAAAACCAATATGATACAAGATCACCATCCTCTGTCAGACTTGTTGTGGCCAGTCCACAACTAGCCCCAAATAATTGGGGATCCACCTTTTAATTTTTGTGTTTGGAAGTTTTTGTTTCATCTTGAGTGTCTAGTGGATTGATTAGGTTCCTCCTTGTTTTTTGTTGTTTTGGTTAATTTTAATGTTTTGGATTAAATCAATTCAAACAATTAAAATTAATTAAATCAAATTTAAAATAAAAGAGAAAGCAAGTAAAATAAAAAATAATAATTAAATAAAGCTTTTTGAATTTAAAAAGGAAAAAAAATAAGTTTATATATATATTATATATATATATAAACAAATAAAAAATATTAAAAAGCGAAAATATTATATATATATATATATATATAAAGTGAAAAACCCCTTGCGAGGCCGCCTTGGTTTGAGAGACCACAAATAGGGGGGTTCTACATCGTCAAAGTCACTTGGGAGTCGCACACGACCCTGCCCGCACCAACATTATCAATTGGATTTTGGATACCCAATTCAGCTTTTTGGTAGGGTGGAGATTTAAACTTGGGACCTCCCTTGGGGGATTGCCCTCTCCTCTCCAACTCACCTACAACACCTGGGTTATATATATATATATATATATATATATATATATATATATATATATATATATATATATATATATATAATAAAAATAAAAACAATAAAAATATAAATAAAAAGAAAAGTAGTGAATGAAGCCATGGTGCTTCATTCACCACATTTTAGTTCATTTTTTAAAATAGTTTAACTTTATGCTTTTAATATAGTTTATTTTGTTATTTTGTTTTTAATAAAAAAACTAACTCAAGCTTTTTTTATGCATGTACAGGTAGATGGAAAACGTCAAAAGCTTCTTTAAACGTTTTTAGTATATTATTTTATTAGTATTTTTCTTTTCTTTGAAATGTTAAAAGTTAATTCACGTGTGTTATATGCAGGTAAGGTGGAAGGAGAATAAAGGAAAGGAAAGAAAGACGTTATGGAAAGCCAACGAAGGGTTTTGAGAAAAAAAAATTGAAAACAAGAAAAGGAAAACCAAACAACAGCGTTGGAAGGAGAAACCAAGGGTTTGGAAACCTGAAACGAATGGTCATGAGAGAAGACTTTAAAAACCAGATGGATGCACAGAAAAAGGGCTGGATCTTTTGGGATTTTTTCGGAGGAAGAAGGCATACCGCTGGGCCGATTTTCACCATTTGGATGCCAACTTTGGGCATTTTTGTTTCTGCATTGTAATGGAATATTGAATATCTTTTTGCAGCAATTAATTGGAAATGTCTCAAGTTTTATGCATTTTTTATGGTTAACTTGATTTTTTTTCAGTTTATTGCACCCTTTTTCTTTGAAGATCGCATCGTATTAGATGTTGATTGCATGAAGTCGGGTCACTCTAATACTGGTTTTATGCAGAATACTAATGTTTGCAGGGTCTGTGGAGAAATTCGGGGTTGCAGCATTTCTATTTTTCATTTTTTTTTTCTCTTTCTTTTTGCTAATTTTTTTTTAATTTTCAGAGATTAAAATAAAAATTAAAATTAAAAATTAAAATGATAAAATAATTACATGGATGTGAAGAATGATGTAAAATCCACCATACACAACAGATTCAGATTCATTCCGAGGTAAGTTCAATTTTTTACAAATTTTAAAAAATGGTTGTTTGATGCAGATTTTACAATTTCGGAATTTCATTTTTTCACATTTTGGAGTCAAATCAGATTTTTTTAGTTTCATATTTTTTACTTGCAAGCATAAAATAAACTTTCCTTCATGAAAATTTCAATTTCATCGAAGGGAGTTAATTTTATGGTATTTCATAAGCTATCTTTTTCAAGGCCATAAGTGCACCTATCTTTATGAAAATTTCAATTTCATTAAAGAGAGGTGATTTTATATGTTACATTAAAAGGCTATTGTTTTAACACATTAAATTATTGTTCTTTATGAAAATTATTTCATTAAAGAAAGATAATTAAATGACATTTTAAAGCCTATATTTCAAGGCTATAAATTATTATCTCTTTGTGAAAATTGATTTCACCAAAGAGAAATAATTTATTATTCATATCAAAGGCTATCTTTATCTTCATGATAAGAAACTTCATTTAAGGAGCCTATTCATTATTTCAGATTCACATTCATAGATAGATTTTAATATTTACTTTCATATTTAAAGAAAGATTTAATGCAAGGTAAAGCTTGATTAAAACTCAATAAGGAAGATAAAATCTACCTTAAAATCCTCAAGATAAAAATAACTAAGGCACTGCATCATGGTCATATGAGGGCCAATTCACATTTATTTTTATTTTGGTTTCATGAACAATCATTAAAGTAGCATGGTAAACTAAACCAACACATGCCCCTTGTTTACAGTTACTTGCAATCACTAAGGTGTTCCTAGCATTGAATTGATATATCTTTATTGAGATTACTAATACACATGCAAATGCTAATATAGCGAAGACCTTGGAGAAGTCGTTTATTTAACTTCTTTGCAAGAGAGGGTTTTGGGATCCAAACCCTAAGGGAGAGTGTAGTTTCACAATTGGGTAAAATTAACACTCAACAAGACCCTTCTATGTGTCATTAAGATATAATTCAAATGAAGGGGAAATATATGTGATTCATAATTGCATGCTAGACAGTGGAGCTTCACATAATATCATGCCTAAGCTAATAGCTGACCAAATGGGATTAATCTATACTAGAGATTCTGCCCCTATTTTTGTAATGGATAGTAGACAAATTCCCTGTGTAGGGGTGATAACTGGATTATTAGTTTTCCTAGACCAACACCCCAAAAAGGGCATTGTCATGGATGTTGCAGTAGTTGACGTTGACCCATTTTTCTCATTATTACTCAGTAGACATTGGGAAGAACAACTAGGAGGTTCAATTCAATTGGATTGGTCCTATGCTACAATCCCAATATCAGATAAGGAGAATATAATTTTGAGAAGGGAACCATTCAACAAACACTCCGTAGAGTTAATTCAAACAGATGATACCATGATTAACTTAGTTAACTCTATGGAAGAAAAAGGGATGGGAGTTTATTCAATATGGCACAACCCATTCCTAGTGGAAGTACCAGAAGCAAAGAACATGGATCCAGAAGATATAAAAATAGTAGATGCGGAATCAGATAGAGTTTTGACTCAAGAAATGTGGACCATGTCTTTTGATGGAGCTAAATCCCAATCTGGAGTAGGTGCAGGTGTAAATTTGATTGATATTAAAGGAAACTACCTTAGTATTCCTTACAGGTTGCAATTTCCTTGCACAAACAATGTAGCTGAGTACGAAGCCTTACTACTAGGGCTAAGGAAAGCAAAAGAGCTAGGCATTAACTACTTGAATGTAACAGGGGATGCAGAGCTTATTATACTACAGATCAAAGGTAAATATCAGACTAAACATCCTAGGCTTAAGCAATATAGAAATGCAGTGTTGGAAGAAATTGATAAATTTTTAGCTTTCAATATCTCATATATTCCTAGAGAACAAAATCATGTTGCAGATATTTTAGCTGTAAATACCTCAAGTCTAGATCACCCAGAGATAACTATAGAATATATGGATAGATTCCCAACTATTTCAGTTTATAAACCTTTTGTGCCAGATAACATAGTATATCTATAGGTCTTTCAGGATGACATAGATATTAAAGATTTTATGACTCTGCAAAATCAGTATGCAGATGTAATCTATGATGAAAAATATGAAGAAAAGCTAAAAGACCAAATAGGAGAGCCAGTAGAAGTAATCCAGTTGAAAACTAATAAGATACCCAAAGGATTAGTTTCTCTAGAAATTCTATTTGATGATTTTGACAAAGCCTATAAACCTTTACGCAAAGAAGTAATATCTGAAGATATTAACATTGGTTCAATGAAAGAGCCCAGAATAGTGAAAGTAGACATGGCTTTACCTGCTAAAGAAAAGGCTGGATATATCAGTTTCTTGAAAAAGAACAAAGAACATTTTGCCTGGACTTATGAAGATCTGAAAACATTCAAAATAGATGTAATGACACACATAATACCCCTGAAAGAATATTCCAAACCATTCAGATAGAAACAAAGGAAATACAATCCAAATCTGCACCCAATAATGCAAAAGGAGGTACAAAAGTTACTGGATTCCAAAATAATCAAAAAGGTAAGATTTTCTTCATGGATATCCAATTTAGTACCAGTCAGAAAAAAGAATGGGGATATTAGACTCTATGTAGATTTTAGAAATTTAAACAAGAGTTCATTAAAAGATAATTACCCATTACCCAACATGGAACAATTATTGCAAGCAGTAGTTGGTTCAACAAGATTGTCTCTGTTAGATGGATTTTTAGGGTACAATCAAATTTAGATAAATCCAGAAGATAGACATAAGGCAACATTCACTACACCCTGGGGCACATTTGAATATTTAAGGATGCCTTTTGGACTAATGAATGCAGGTGCTACTTTTCAAAGAGCAATGGACTTTACCTTTAAAGGATTAATGTTCAAAATTGTAGTTGTATACCTAGATGATATCACAATATTTTCTAAGAATCTAGAAGATCATCTAGAACATTTAACTACAGTTTTTTCTCGGTGCAAGGAATTTGGAATTTCTTTGAATCCCAAGAAATGCATATTTGGGACTACACAAGGAAAGTTTTTAGGACACATAGTTTCAAAAAAAGGAATAAGCATTGATCCAGATAGAATTGAAGCCATTTCCAAAATTCTCCCTCCTAGAAATTTAAAAGGAGTCAGGTCATTCTTTGGCAAGATAAATTTCATCAGAATATTTGTCCCAAATTTTGTAGAGATGACCAAACCCATAAATGACATGGTTAAGAAAACTGGAGAAATAAAATGGACAATGGAAAATATGGAAGCATTTAACAAAATTAAAGAAGCCATATCAACCACTCCAGCCCTAAGTTGCCCAGATTATGCAAAAGATTTTAACATCTATTCTTATGCATCTGAACATTCTATAGCTATAGTTATTTCACAGAAATATGATGAAAATAATGAAAGGCCAATAGCCTTCATGAGCTCAGGACTAAAAGGAGCACATATTAAATACACCTTGCTAGAAAAACATGCTTATGCAGTCATACAATATTTAGAACACTTCAAAGGTATATTTGGCTCAAATAAGGTTTATTGTTGTATTCCTTTTATAGCAATAAAGGATATTTTTCCCAATCAAAGCCATTAGGAAGACCAACAAGGTGGATGGTAAAGCTTCTGCAATATGATGCTAAATTCAAAATAGTTAAAACTGTCAAAGGGCAGGGTTTAGCAAAATTGTTGGCCAAAAAAGAAGAAGAAGGGTTTGAAAATGTTCTCACAATAGATGAGGCATATGATGTCAGAAGAATCAATAATACTGAATGCAAATGGTATGAAGAAATATTGTCATACTTACAAACTCTGTCATTCCCTAAAGATATGTCAACAAATAGAATGAGGTCAGTCAAACTTCAAGCTCAAAAATATTACATACAGGATGGTGTGCTATACTGGAAACACCCTGATGGAATATTATTAGCCTGTTTATATGAAAGTGAAGTCCCAAAAATAATCAATGAATTTCATGATGGTTTCTGTGGAGGACATTTTTCTCCAAGAGCTACAACTAATAAAATAATGAGAGCAGGATATTATTGGCCTTCCATTTTTAAATATGTATATAAATATGTTAGGAACTGTCATAACTGCCAGGTTTTTGTAGGAAAGAAGCATTTGGCAGCCATGCCCCTCAAGCCAGTAATCATTGAAGCACCATTCACACAATGGGGTATTGACCTAATTGGAGAGATCAAGCCTAATTCATCTGGCCAGCACAAGTGGATCATAACTGCAACAGATTACTTCACAAAGTGGGTAGAAGCTGCACCATTGAGAACATCCACTACTACCACTATCATCAAATTCTTGGAAGAAAACATCTTGACCAGGTTTGGGGTTCCTCAAAAACTAGTTACAGATAATGCACAATATTTTGTTTCATATGAAATGGTAGAATTTTGTGCTGAATATGGAATTGAATTATCCCATTCTGCTAATTATTACCCCCAAGGAAATGGCCTAGCTGAGTCATCAAATAAAAATGTAATAACAAGAATAAAAAGGTCATTAGGAAAGAATAAAAGAGGATGGGATAGTGAACTTAAATTTGCTTTATGGGTTGATAGGTTGTCTATTAAAATAAACACAGGAAGAACCCCCTATGAGATGGTGTATGGGGAGAAAGCCTTATTACCTTCAAAAATAGAAAAATTGGCACTTTCCCTCTTATTACAAGACCATGAAGACCCCAACCCCATACAGAGAAGGCTTGACCAAATTGTCCTATTGGAAGAGCAAAGAAGAGAGACCCTTAATAGAATGATGGAACAAACTCAGAAAACCATGAAATTGTTTAATAAGAAAGCCAAGGGTACTCCTTTTTCTCAGGGAGATATAGTCATCTATTGGGATCCTAAAAATGATAAACATGGTGAAAAAGGTAAATTTGAACCCAAATGGATTGGTCCATACCAAATAGCCCATGTTATCAGCCAAAATACATACAAGTTGCAGACCTTGCAGGGTGAAATGATGGCTATCCCTATTAATGGCCAACACCTCAAAATGTACAATCCCTATTGAAGGTGAATAAAATAAAATAAAATAAATAAAAAAAATGAAAAGAATAGAAAACCCCAAAAATAGAGTGTTTTACTTTTTAGCTTTTCTTTTCTTGTTTAGTTTAATGTTGAGTTTACTGTACACTTGATATTCTTAGTTTGATGAGTATACATTACTATTGATTCCACCAAAAACGATAAGGAAAAAGGAGATTTATTTTAGACTTTGATGAGTTTTACAATTTTCAAAATATGAATGTTTATGCAATAGTTGTTTGATATGAGATAAAACAGAAGAAAAACAAAGCTGATTGAAACATCATGTCAAAGCCTCACATTACAAATGATACTTAAAGTGACTTCAAAGGTCCAAAGAACCAAGTTATCTTTGAGAGGGTGGTTAAGCTAAAAATCATTACACTCATCCTTTTATCCAGAAACTAATCCTCAACTCAGGCATACTCGTTGCACAATTTGCTTATATATCCAAGTACTTCTCTCACGAGAAAGAAAAATAAAAAACAAAGTTAAATTGAGTCACTACTTGAGATATCTTGGAAAACCTCTACTAGGGCTATAGATGCTTGACTAGCAGTAGGGTAAAACCATATGGGATTAGAAGCAACTCCACCGGGGCTATAGACGCTTGACTGGCAGTGGAGCCCTGTAGAATGGTGAAATTTTTTTTGAGTGAAATCACATATTAGGCTTAATTGTTTTGCTCAGATATGGCAAAGTTCTGAAAGACTTAGAAATAAAAATGAATACACAAACACACACATGGGCATAAACATGATGAAGTAAAAGGTTTTGAAAAATTTTGTGTAATCATATCTTATGACTTAGCTAAAACAAGCATTACAATATATCAAAACAAAACTCATCTGTTTCTAAAAATTTGGCCCTACTTTTCCAAATTGAATAAAATGAATTATAGTTTTTTAAATACTCTATTTGCTTTGATATCATGTTGTTCATAGAGTTTTTTAGTATATATATAAAAAAAAAAAGAGGAAGAAAAAGTTTACTTTTATGTATTTCAAGCTTTACTGAACAGTTAAAAAGTTTTTATTTTTGTTCAATTTTTTGCAAATAAAACAAGGAGATTTTGTGGTTCTCAAGTGCTTCATGTTTTCAACACATTGTCCCAGTCAGAGCCTATGTTGGAGCCAAATTTGACTCAACTTTGAAACCCCTAAATTTAAATTTTTAAGTTTAATCAGATTGTTAATAATGTTGGTCGCTTCTTCAGTTGGTGAGAGTTTTTTTTAGATTTTCATGGGTTGTGTGATAAGTCTAACCTTGGTTATTAATAAGTGTGTGCCTTTTATTTATAATATCTTAATAAAGGTTATGGCAAAATTTTATTAATCAGATCTTTAACAAAGCCTAGCTCCGAACCTCATAAAATAAAGTTTCCTTTAGGCTTAAATCAAATGATAAATATTTAAAGCCCTAAGGTATTCTAGAGTAAGGGAAATTCCAATCAAGCACCTTGGCCTAAGTACCAAAAAATTTAAATTCACATAAAGGTATTTTAAATTAAAATCTTGAGGGTATGCACCCCATTTAACTAAAAGGCAAACACCTTAGATTTAATCCAAGGGCCGCGCTCGACTCAGTTCTAATCGGATGATAGGCGCTTTAATAAATCAATCAATTGATAAGTCAAACAAGTCAAAGACCATGTTCAAAGTATATAAGATTCATATTAGGCTTAATATGATGGTAGCACATCATCAAAACCAATCCGACGGATGCACTTTCATGAAGAAACCCAAATGATAAGTCTAATGGTCTAAAAGAATTATAACCTAAGGTTAGAAATGATTAAAATTTGTACAACTCCGATGGATCTGATGGATGCACTTGATCCAAGCCAAATCCAATGGATGCACACTCTCCAAAAAGTTCAAAAGGTTAAAGAATCAACATGGGTCAAGATCTTAATTAAAAATTGAGCAGATCCAACAGATCTGACGATAGCGATCAAACAAAATGTAAAGATCAACGGATGCACACAGTTTGATTAAACCCTCATTAAAAGAAACATTAATTAAGGTTTGAGGGTATACACCTCTTTGCATTAAACAACGATCATCTTAAGATTGATCTAAGGGTAGCACACCATCTAAACCCAATCCGATGATAGCGCTCTTACAAAGGTGCATTAAAGAAGTAAAGTCCCCATGTGATTAATTAAAAATATTAAACAGGATTAACAAGGGTTTAAACACATTGGCTAATCATCCCCCTTTCGTCTTAATAAGGGTTTAGAATTATATGTTCTTAAGTAACTGACCCCGTAGGTTGAAGGAGATCAATGGTTGCGTTGACATTCAATCGAGATCTGACGGTCGTGCCAAATTAGAATATTAGTAAAATACTAGCTTTCAAAATATAGGACGGTGAGTTCTCATGTCCACTCAGATCCAATGGTGTGCATGGGTAAAAATGATCGAAGGTATACTAATCATGTAGGTCTCGGGACATCAATGGTTGTGCTAATCCTTTCTAGGATCTGATGGTAGAGAGCGAATAAAAAGTTTAAAGTGATGAATCAACCATTGGGATCTAATAAAGGAAAACTGATGGTCATGAATGAGTCAGAGTCCAGACAAAAGAATACAAATGGGCTAAACGAATGGGCATCTCCGACGGATCTAATGGATGCGCTCACCTCCACTCAGATCCAATGGTAGCACGTGAACCAAAGGTAAATCAAAAGGTGGGCTTGAATTAACACTTGATTAATTAAAGTTTTAAAACACATTTGACAAGGCTTTAAACCCATCATTAATTATCATCCTTATTGATCAAAATAAAAAAGGGTTCGGAGCATATTTTTCTTTCGAATAACTAACCTACAGGTTTTAAAAATATCCATGGTTGCGATAAAAAAGAAGCACATCCGATGGTAGCGCTTGATCACGGTTGACTCAAGGAAGCTAAGGGCATCCGAGATAATAATAGCAGGCACTCACACCAAATACCAAATCTTGCAAAGATCTCGAGGGTGATTGTTGCCTGAGCGAAGTATAATCAATCCCAAATATTTAGTTATCGTTCGGGTCCGAGGTGGCGCGAGGTTCAAAGCGAAAACCACCCCCATTACACATCTTAGTTCCACGTCAGATAAAAAGGGTTCCAGTGACAAATAGCTGAAGTCTTGATGATTATAGGCACACAAATCAAAAGGCCCTAGGGCACGTAGGATGAAAGACATTACCCATCATAAATGCTCAACTCCAGAAAAAGGATGCATTGGCAAATTTTCTTTGGCTAATTTTAAACAGTAGTTGGTGGTGTCGTATTGATGACAAAACATGCAAAATTATCAAACCCATTCCACCACCCTGTATATGAGCTCACAAACACAGTCAAGGCTACTACCTTGGTGAGCTAAGAGCAGAAGTTGATACACAAAAAATATAGAGAGAAGAGGATTTTCAAGCTTCGTAGTCATAGAAGGACCCTATCTGCTACCGTGAGATCAATGGCATCATGGGGAGACATTTTCATACCCAAAGACACTAGGGAAGCCATGCAATTTATCACAAATAGGTCACCATACTCTGTGATCTCTGGACCACCTGTTCTCGATAGCACCATGTATGAATTTGCTCAAAAGTGTGGAGCTGATAAAAGACCTACCCTAGCACAGTAGTACGAGATCGACAATGCATGTATCAATAGTTTTTCTCGTGTGATGGAGAACGATGACCGGACCCCATGGATAATGGCCGATTTGTTTCACAAAGCATAGAGGCTATAGTACAAAGGTTTCCCTAGGAACAATAGATGGAATAGTAACCTTGGGAAGTTGGTATGTCCGAAAGTTCACTTCTCCTCAGATTTGATGGCATGGCTGGTGGTGGCGTATGATGAAAGAACGAGGACATTTCGAGACAATAAAAATCGATCGGTGTTCAGCATTAAAGTCGAGCACATCCAAGAAGTTTTCAAATTGATAGAGTATACCACCTTTCTGGTAGACCAGGTAATCGAACACCAATCTCGTATGTTTACAGATATGGAAGTTTTTAAAAACTTGTTTGATACACATGAGAAAATAGAGAAAGAATTCCCAATTAGGAAGAATGCTTTTAAGCCATGGGTCCAAGATTTTTGTGATATGATAAACATAGTTTTGGGAGTACAGGATCTCAGTAGAATAACAAAAAGGGTTTTATATTTAGCTGCACAATGCAATAGGGCATATAACACTCCAATTTATGCCTGGGAATTGGAATTAAGTACCCAGATGCATAAAGAAATGGTAGAATTGAGAAAAGCAATTTTTGAACAGAGGCAAGAGATGCCCCATTTTTCACAATATTCAATTTTTATCCATCTGATAGTGGGTCAATTGGGAGAAGAAGCCCGTAAAAGAGTAAGAGCCATTGACAACCCCTATGTTCAGAATAGCTTCTAGAGAATACACGAAGGACGAACTCACATGGGTTGGTTTTGTGATCATTTCATGGTAGAAATTCATTGGGCTCTAACAAGATTAGTCCCTGAGAGGTTAGGGCCAGGGGTAAGAGCCTTTATCAAAGAGAAGGAAATTGGGGATTTTTTCTTCATAGAAGGTTTTACTTATATCAGATTATATGGGGCTAAAATTCCCCCTAAGCTGCTACCAAGGTACTGCCCATTATCCCTAGCAACTTTGGAATTATGTAGGCAAGTGGTCGAAGAGGCTAAAATGAGGTTGGTGAAGAAACATGGTAAGGTCCCCTGGCTCGATGTTCCCTATCGCTTTGGAGATTTTATATTTTTTGGCTACCCCTCCTTGCTCAAAGGAATGTTTGAGTTGGATAACAGGGGATTCGATGAGGTGACTTGGAGATTTTATGACCCAAAAGGAACATACAACAAAATGATGACGAAAAGAGAATACGCCCGAATACTACACCGCGAAGATGCTTTTGAAGAAAGCTTATTAGAGGCTATGGAAAAGGGATTGGATTTGCAAAAAGTATGGGATGATTTCCCTCTTGAAAAGAGGGGCAACACATAGGTTTGTGAAGCCTATGATTACCCCATAGAGTTAAGGAGGCTTCGAGAAGGTTCAGTAGATGTTGTGGCACCTATTATACCAGGAGTAGGCCAAGCGATCAAAGAAGACCCCTTGTTGGAGTTGATAGAAGAACAGGGTATTGATCTAATGGAAGTCACTATCAAAACTATAGATATAGTAGAGCAATAGGTTAGGCCTTTCGAAAGTGCTCACCTCAGAATAGAAGCGGCACCAAGCACTTCCCAGGAAGCTTCCAAAAACTAGAGTACAAAAAAAGGGAAGGAGATTGTAACAACACCTACTCAGGAGTCTTCCCTCTCAGAACAAGCCATAGTTCCTATTTCTGATAGAGTTCTAGTTGTAACAAGTGTAAAGAAATTGGCACCCATGGCTGTCCCTACCACTATAACAATAAAAATACAAGAGATTAAAATTCCATCAATAATACAGATGAATAGTAGGAGAACTGGTGGATTAAGTGGTCTGTTCCGAAGTCACCTAGTGAGGAGTCAAACAGAAATAACTCCTATGGAAAAGAAGAAGCCTAGATTGTCTTTACCCTCTACAAAAGTTGTTTTGGAAAGGACAGATGAGCAGACTCCCTTCACTACTACAGATGAACAAGAATTGTAGTTAGTAGCAGGGAATGGGAAACATAAGAGAACAGTTTATAGAAGAATCACAATTAGAAGCACCTATATCAGATATAGCAGAGATAAATCTCCCTGCTCTACAAGACCCACTTGTCTTCAGAGTCAATGAGGAAATAGGAGGCTCATCAGTGCTAGGGAAAGAAGGTGAGATGGCTAAAGTTGTCAAAGCAATGCAGGTCCAAGCCATAGACCAATTTATTGGAACAATTGATAAGCTAAGGAAACAACTAGATAAAGAGGAGAAGGAAAAGGTAGAGCTAAAGGTATTAATAAATAAGCAACAGGAAGAATTAAACCAAAGAGATGCTTCAAGTACCCAGCCCCCTTCGATGGTAAAAATTCAAGATCATGTTTATTATCTTAATACAATGAAGAAAAATATGTCAATGAAGATAAGAGCTCATGCCAGGGGCTTTACTGAAATGTTCAGACAAATAAGGGTGATTCAAATAACTGCTCAAGAAATTCTGACCTTGATGCAAGAAAGAGAAGAGGATTTTGGAATCATTCACCCTACCCTAGATTTTATAGGAGACCATTTTGAAGAGTTACAAGGACAAGAAATAATAACACATGATGGTAGCAAGATTCAGATTAATTTTGAGTTCTTTAAAGCAGCCCTGTTTGGAGCAAACAGGGGGAGATGGATCAATTTTGTGACTGAAATGAATGACCTGATAAAATATGCTACAGGGAAATTGGCAGACATTGGCCTATCCTTAGACCAATGCTTAGAGGCCTCAGACATAGAAGAGGTATTCAAAGATACCATTGACAGATTTGAGTGTGAACCGGGTGATGAGGAAGAAATGATTAGGCAAACTACACTTATGGTGAATGTTGTGGAGATGTTACTTTTTCAATATGAAAGGAACATGCCTATTATTGTTGTACAAAAAAATAGAATTTTGCAGGAAATGAACATGCTGAGGATTGCAGCCACATTTGATACAGGAGTTTGGAGATTGATTGATGAACATATAAAATGGTTGCAGCAAAGTCAAAAGGGGAAAAAGGTTAATACCTACAGTCAACAATAGGAAGTGAGTTCAACACAACAAAAAGCTGCAACAATAGAGAATGTCTCTAAGACAGTTAAAAGGCCAAGTAATCAAAGGGAGGCAGTCCAAAAGAAGGCAGTTCAAGAGACAACAGTTGTAAAAGAAACAATACATGAAGAAGTAAGGGAAGAAGAGAAAGGTTCTCCTAACACCTCAATCACTGGTTAGATAGAATTATGTTTGAAAAGTTCAAAGAAGAGAACATAGTCAAAATAGCAAGAATAGTGGAAGCCAGCTGTATCAATTTTGAGATTCAACCAGATACTAACAAGTGTAAGGCCAAAAATGAACCAGAAATAATAGAATCAAGAACCAGCAGCTATAAAAGGAAGCAGACAAGTTCAGATTCTGCATCAAGCAATTAGAGAATAGCATTTTTTCTAAGAGGTATTCTTGAGTGCCTAGTTAGTTGTGTTGTTGTATCCCCTTCTGTGTCTATTTTTTCTTTCTCATTTCTTATTCTTCCCTTTGCTTTGCAGGATTGTGATAGGAAAGTGTTCAAGAAGCTGAGATCATTTCCTACCTTTTTGAGCCTGAGATTTAGAGACTCTGCTGTTACCATATTGGAACAAGGAGAGTAGGAGAGACCTGTTACATTATTTGAACAGGATATTTTCATTGTATTGATATATTTTCTTTGAGAAAAATAGAGTTAAAAGGCATTCTGCCCACTCTGCATGTAAACTTTATGAAATCAATACAATTTTGAATCTCTTTTCTATTATATCTTTTGTCTTAGCTCTGTGTGTCATTGTGTAATGGGTTACATTATTTGAATGCATTATATATGTTTCTCTCGTTGGTTAACTCTTGGTTTTATTGCGATATTCAAATAATATTAAGAACGCCAATTTTTCTCCTCCCCTTCTTTCTGTTTCATGATAGAATTGTTGTTAAATTGCTATAACAACCCAATGAATCTAGGCACCGATCTACATAAGGCATAACAAATGGTTGTTTTCATGCTTGGTCATTTTAATACATATAGTATAATATAAATCTGGAGCATGTAATTAGAGTTTTAGTCATAGAATTACCGTTGGGGTTTCCTTACCCGTTCTGTAGTTTTCTTTAGCAATATTTGTGTTTAGCAGAACAATGAGGCAAGTCAACCAGAGCCTGTAATAGCTCGTTGGTTTCAAATGGATTCTTGTAGCGTGACAATTGAAATCCTACGGATGCAAGAATCGGTTCCAACATATCTTTGATAGGAAAATAACTTCTA